>CM056205.1:47970584-48475584 GCA_029692085.1 Gymnothorax javanicus
TATAAGCTCTGCACTAGAGAATAACAAACATTTTTTCTTTCTCTGGAACAGGTGGCAGCAGCGGCGGAGCTACAGGGGGGGCGAAGACACGTCCCTTTTCGTCCTGGCTAGATCTCAATCATTTTCCTTTATTGACATCTTTTCCAATTATTGTAATTGGCAACTGAAGACACGGTTTCTCTCCACATGCGATCTAACAGTGATTAAATCGCGGGTTAAATTCAGCACAGTGGCGGAACAGAGAATTGGGTTGCACAAAACAGCCGTTTAAAACAATTTTAGATCCTGACCTGTTCTCAGTCATCTTCATGATTAACAAAAGGTTCACTCTGAGAGCGCTCCGCACTTAAGAGGTGCTGCTTGTTCTCCCCGATTAGGTAAGATGACAATCATTCCTCTTGACGCATATTTGCTGTATTTAAATCTACGTTATTCAAAATTGCATAGCCTACCTGTTGACTCTCACGCAAATGGCTTGAGCCGCACGCTTGTTATAACCTAGGCTATTTAACTGCCGAGTGCCACTGTTTTTTTTTTTTTTTTTTTTTAAATCAACCCACGAAATACCGAGAGTGAAAGTCCGCGTTTCATTGGAACACGGACCAGTTCAATCACGCAAAGCATTGGCCAATTAATAAGTAAATTATTTTTCTGCACTGAATTTAGCCCATGATTTCATCGCTGTTAGATCGCATACGGTGAGAAACCGTGTCTTCAGTTGCCAATTACGATAATTGGAAAAGATGTCAATAAAGGAAAATGATTGAGATCTAGCCAGGACTAAAAGGGACGTGTCCTTGCCCCCCCTGTAGCTCCGCTACTGGATGGCAGGCATGATAAAGTGTCCATTCAAATAAAATAAAAATAAACATAAAAATATAAAAAATAAAGTGTCTTGAAGTGTTACTATGGCATCTGCCCTAGTATAAAGTGCCAGTAAAAGAACAGCTATGAGCCCGGAAATGGTCGGAGAAGTAATGAAAACTACAAAATGACGTTTCCGCTTTCCCGGCCTGAAGGGTAGAAATGCATAACACCCTCCCCGGTTTTAAAGGTTAAAATGCGCACATGCTGTCCCGGTTTAAATGGGTTAAACAACACTCAGCAAGCGTTTGGGAACTGAGGACACTAATTGTAGAAGCTTTGTAGGCCGAATTCTTTCCCATTCTTGCTGGATGTACGACTTCAGTTGCTCAACAGTCCACGGTCTCTGTTGTCGTATTTTGCGCTTCATTATGTGCCACACATTTTCTTAAAGGGAGACAGGTCTGGACTGCAGGCAGGCCAGTCTATTACCCGCACTCCTTTGATAAGAAGCCTCGCTGTTGTAATGCGTGCAGAATGTGGCTTGGCATTGTCTTGCTGAAATAAGCAGGGACGTCACTGAAAAAGACGTTGCTTGGATGGCAGCATTTGTTGCTCCAAAACCTATATGTACCTTGCAGCATTAATGGTGCCTTCACAGATGTGCAAGTTACCCATGCCATGGGCATGAACACGTCCCCATACCATCACAGATGCTGGCTTTTGAACTTTGCGCTGATAACAGTCTGGATGGTCCTTTTCCTCTTTAGCCCGGAGGACATGACGCCCATGATTTCCAAAAATAATTTGAACTGTGGACTCGTCAGACCACAGCACACTTATCCACTTTGCGTCAGTCCATCTCATATGAGCTCGGGCCCTGAGAAGCCGGCGGCGTTTCTGGGTGTTGTTGATGTATGGCTTTGGCTTTGCATGGTAGAGTTTTATCTTGCACTTGTAGATGTAGCGGCGAACTGTGTTAACTGACAATGGTTTTCCGAAGTGTTCCTGAGCCCACATGGTAATATCCTGTACAGAATGATGTTGGTTTTTAATGCAGTGCCGCCTGAGGGACCGATGGTCACGGGCATTCAATGTTGGTTTTCGGCCTTGCCGCTTACGTGTAGAGATTTCTCCGGATTCTTTGAATCTTTTGATGATATTATGGACTGTAGATGATGAAATCCCTAAATTCCTTGCAATTGCATGTTGAGAAACGTTCTTCTTAAACTGTTGGACTGTTTGCTCACACAGTTGTTCACAAAGTTGTGAACCTCGCCCCATCCTTGCTTGTGAGCGACTGAGCCTTTTGGGGATGCTCCTTTATACCTAATCATGACACTCACCTGTTTCCAGTTAACCTCTTCACCGGTGGAATGTTCCAAACAGGTGTTTTTTGAGCAATCCTCAACTTTACCAGTCTTTTGTTGCCCCTGTCCTAGCTTTTCTGGAACATGTTGCAGGCATTAACTTCAAAATGAGCAAATATTTCCAAAAAAACAATAGCGTGTATCAGTTTGAACATGAAATATCTTGTCTTTGTAGTGGACTCAGTTAAATACAGGTCGGAAAGGATTTGCAAATCATTATATTCTGTTTTTATTCATGTCTTACACAACGTCCCAACTTACATCTGATAAGACTATTGTACACATATTTCTGAAAAGATTTACACATTCATAGAAAATATTCATTATAAGATTCACTCCTCTGGTACCTAATTAACTTTCTTGTGAGCTCATGCAGTCTACTGACTCTTCCTGTTTCATCAGTGAGAGAACGTGCAACACCAACCCTCTCACTTAGTGTCCTACTCTTTCCCAAGCAGGGAGTCTGAAGTATGGTCTGACAGCTTGAGGCTAAATGTTTTTTCTGCCGTCATCCTACACCTCTGATGGTTAATAATATTTTGAGAAGTGAGAGGTGGGTGGCGGAATGTCAAGCAATGAGTAATTCTGGGCAAAAAAAGTGTCTTAGCAATTTTACTGGTCTTGTGATGAGACCAAGTTCTCTCTCATATAGATCTACGAAAATAATGTTTTCAGTTACTGTTTGCTTGACACGAGATTTTCCCACCCCTCTGTAAAATATTGTAACGAGTCAAACTGTTTCTTTATTAGGAGTATGTTTGCCTTTTACACAAAATTAATCACATGAAGTAGAGATGCAATGCTTGATGAGATTGGCTGGTTTTTGCTCTTTGGTGTATGATTTTTCTCTGACAGTGTCTTATGCTGTTGGTATTTTGGGAATTGAGAGATTGGCAGTAGAACGTCGAGTGAAAAATAATGGTCATGACTGCTGTGAATGTCGGCTGCTCTTTCAGTATGGGGGTGGACAGTGAGGAACAGAAACCTTCACAAAGTGCTCAATTGCTGTTCAAAAACCAAAGTAGACTGTCTGCTAGTATTTTAGTCCTATATTTAGGCTTAAAATTTTCATATTTATAACCAATAATTCCACTTCCGAAAAGTTTTGGAGTCTGGTGCAGTCAGCAGAATTGAAATATGTATATATTTTTTCAATAAACAATTAACCCTTTGATGCCCAACTCGCATGAAACCAAACATGACTGCTCTGTCCAAGCTGATTAAGACCACTCATATCAAATTCAGATATGCACAATGCTTTTCTTAAATTTTGAGTTAACCATAGCATTTCATGGCATGAACTGGTAAAATTAAAAGTTGCTTATACATTTCAACACAAGTTGGATGCATTATTTACAGAAAAAATGTAGCAGATTGTGGGCATCGAGAGCAAATATACGCGCACATGATCTGTTCGAATTTCAATCTTTGCTGATTGATTAGTAGAGTCCAGTGTGTAATTGCTTAGTTGGAATGAAAGCCTGCACCCACACCGGCCCTTTCTGAATAAGAGTGAGGACCCCAAGGCAATTAAAAAACACGGAAAAATCCGTATTCAGGCAGAGGAGTCAATTAGCATGATACAAAAAATTCCATATGTGGGAGTGAAAGGGTTAAATTCATGTGTCAGAACATAAAATAATGCATAGAAGTGTTCCAAATAAAGTGCTGGAGAATGGTGTTTTTTTTAATTTTACAAGTATTTGCATTTTTCATAATGTGCCATCTTATTCACAGTTGGAGTGGTAATTGGGCTGTTTTGCTCAGTAGGACAAATGTATCGCCAGTAAGCTGAGGGACTCATGACTGATGCGTGATTTGCCAGAGGTGCTAGAAAAAATAACTTTTCAAGCAAGTGGTAACTTAAAACAATCACACATAGTTGCATGAGGATAAAAAAATATGATTTGAAGCATCGTAAGTCTAAAACACTCGAACAGCGTTTTCAGCAGGATGCTGCGGAAACTTAGACGAACTTCAAATTTTTCACGTGCGCATAACACCTGATGCACCTTCCTGTTTTGCCAGATTTCCTGAAGGAGAAGCTGGAGGCCTACGTGCGGACCCTGGAGGTGCCAGTGCGGGTCATAAGGATGGAGCAGCGCTCGGGTTTGATACGGGCGCGGCTCCGGGGGGCGGCCGCCACACGGGGGCAGGTCATCACCTTCCTGGATGCGCACTGTGAATGCACGACGGGCTGGCTGGAGCCGCTGCTGGCTCGAATCAGAGAGGACCGGTCAGAATTTAATCATGCCTTTTACTTTATTGCTTTTGTAAAATATGATGCGCAGTCAGAAATATGTTGGTCTTAACAAGTTTTGAGATCAACAACTCTTGAAATGTTGTCTTGTATTGAGACTTACTTACTTAATAATTTTTCTGTCAAGAACAAAATTTACAAACATACTTTCGGCTTAACTAGTCAGTGTCACACCCCATTGGCTAAGTTTTTTGAATGAAGTGAAATTGTCTGGCCTGATTTGCAATACTTTTTGTCTTATTTTGTTGTATGTCTTAAGTATGTTTTAGAAATGGATTGATTTTAGAATTTTACACATAGATTTTCATATCTAATGAATCCATTCATGAGTTTTTGTTTTGTAAGTAATAAAACACAACTAAAGACAAAGTAACAAAATGACAGACAGAAATATACTGATTATTTGTCCGGCTCAAGCTCCTTGTTTAACTGGTGGGTGCTTGAACAGCGAGCTGTGTAGTTTCTGGTCCATGATATTAATAATGCAGAAACATGCAATCATCAGGAGTCACAGCCGCAGAAACTCTTCCTCTGTCTGTGAGAACATAGCCTCTGATCATCTTCCTTTTACAGTCAGCTGTGGCTTGTGATTGCCCTGTCAAACCCTGCTTCCTGTGGGGAACACGAAGGAGCCCCTGGAACAGAGTGCACATTGATGAAAATTTTAGCAGTAGAACTGAAATAATATGATGTTGAAATGATGCTGGTAGCGCTTGGTGTTTGGGGGGACGAAAACTTTGTGTTTGGGAGTCGAAGGAACATTTTGGATTCAGCGTCTGTTAGAAACGATTCCACTGCTGGGCATCTGCATTCCGCTGACATGTACGTCTGAAACAGAAGTCTTTGAAGAATACCATATATTTTAATATTCAAATATAATTGAATTATCTCATTCCGTGAACATTGTTTCAGTGGCTTTATTTTTTGTGCGGGGTTCGCGGGTATTATGTATACGCTTTGCATTACTTGAATGAAGCTGTCTGTGCCCTGTCAGAATGAATTTTATTATATAGTACAAATTCCTCTTACCAGTATTGTAAAATAAAATATTTCTGTATGAAAATGAGATCCTGATGAAATAAGGAATTATCTAACCAAGCCATTTTCTTGTCTGTTCGTGCAATGAAGTAGTTCTGGAGCTATTACCTGTGCTAATGATATTTACACCTGAATAAGTGAATAACCATTGGCACTGCTAGCCACACTTCTGTATTTATGGGCTAATTTAAGCAAGCTAAACTCCCTCAAGTAAAGTTTGCAAAGGCTCTCCTACTCGGTGCAGTCTGAAAGTATTTGGAATGTCTCAGTAATTTTGTTCTTGTTGGCTTTGGTTTTGTTCTCTTGCTGGTTCAAAACAGTCACTCTCAGGTTAACCCTTAAAGTCCCGTGAGTAATGCTACGGTACTACACCCAAATCCCATGGGCTTGATAAAGAAACAAGATGAATTATGTATGATTAACAGTTTACTTTATATCTCTTAATTTAGGCAATATCAAATCTTGAAATGTAAGAAAAGTTGTTTGCCTAATAACAGGGAACATTTTGATTGATAACTCACAGTGATTAATAAAATATTTTTAGGACTCCAGCCCTTTCAATCTTAGACATTAAACATTTCCTCATTTGCAGTGAATGAAACACTGTGGGCCTGATGTACTAAGATCCCAGATAAAGAGCGCTAAATTGCGTGCTTGTGGTAACATTTTGCACGTTTGGTTTGCTTACATTTTTTGATCTACTTACAATTGCCTTGATTTAAACAGCATTATTTAAATTTTTTGCGTGAGCCATTTCCATGGACAGTTTGGAGGTGAACGCAAACATAAAATGAAATTTGACTCCATGGAGTTGGAGGTGCTTGTGGAAGAGGCAAATACACTGTCATAAATGGACTGAATTTTACGGTTAAATAAACGCATTGTCGCCTTGTTATTTTAGCTGTTCATAGAGTCCTGCGCGCATTTAACTGTGGTTTACAGTTAACATTCCCGGAAACTGTGTTATAAACTGATAGTAAAATTACAGTTAAAATGACTGGCAAAAAAGGTGCATGTTTATAACAGTGAATGCTCAGTGTTTGAGGGGGGAACAGTTTGCACATGAGCAGTCACTCGCTCCGATTACTCTCGGGAAGCGAGCAAAAGCACACTCAAAAAAATGAAATGTTATGAAATGTTAGATTTACTTAATAATGTTATATCAGCTGGTTCCACGCAATTGCTTTGCGTAACCTTTATTTGACTTCTAACATTTTTGGCCAGTTTAATTATTTGCATTGAGTGGAATGTACTTAACTCAGTTTTGTGGAACCAGTTGACATAACATTATTAAGTAAATCTATCATCTCATAACGTTTCATTTTTTTTTGAGTGCATAAAGCTCATGTTTGGTTTTATGCAGTGCTTCCCGTGTGGATGGAAACTTTATGTGCCGGCCCATCCTGCGCAACTTTGCATCCAGTATTTGAGACAGTGCACACAAGAAACTGTTTTGGGAGATCCCAGCAGTGAGAGCTACTGTACGCTGGAATGAATCAGTTGCGAGAAAATGGAGAGTAGCGAGAAGTTTTGTCATTGCAGGTATGGCATGACTCCTTGTGACTGGCTCCAAAACAGCCCTTATTTCATCTAACAGCTCCAAAATGGCATTGCTGGATAGGCGATATGTCAGGATTATTCTCTCCTCTGACATCCCAAACATTGTCACATGGATAGAGAACACCCGTTCTCAGCGTACGCGCCGCCTGTGTCGTCTCCTCGCGGCAATAATGGCAGCCATGTTTGTGCGCAATTAAGTGGAGCCAATTGAAGGCCACAATGGAAAAATGATCAGAGTCACATTTTCACGTTGTGGAGAAATGATGAATGAAAAATTCAAAAAATCTTAGAAACAAATCACTGAAAAAATGCGCAAAAAATTTAAAATATATAAAATATTAAAATAATATGTAATATCATTATATATTATGATAAATATTATGATAATAAATATACAAAAATGCTACATTTGGACTCTGATCGTTTTTCCTTTGTGGTCTTCAATTAGTTCCTACCCTTCAAAGGTATTAAATAGCAAACGCAATCACCATCACTGAAAGTGCTTTCAGGCTTGATAAGTCACTATGCTTGTGCTAAAATTTTGTATTTGCATTTTCTCTTCCCATATTTTGCACGCTAGGATAGGCATGCCCCATATTACATATTCATCATGGCCAAAAGTACTAACTGCATAGAATGTGCAAATTTGCACACTTCAAAGACGCAATGCTCAGTGCACACCCTTAGTAGATGAGATTGCAGGTTAATTTGCGGGTGATATGGCATTTGCACACATTTCTATACACGCAAAGCTTTAGTAGATCAGGCCCTGTGTCATTGAACTATAAAGGTTGAATTTTTTTTCTTTATACAAAAAAATGAGCTTTATAATGACACAAATCTATTTTCAAATAATCTTACATATTTTAGTGCTACTTATTCTTGAGTTACAAATGATATATATACAGCGGGGAAAATAAGTATTGAACACGTCAACATTTTTCTCAGTAAATATATTCTGATGGGGCTATTGACATGAAATTTACACCAGATGTCAATAACAACCCAAGTAATCCACATAAACAAAGAAATCAAAACAAATAAGTCCATAAATGAAGTTATGTGTAATAAAGTGGAATGACACAAGGAATAAGTATTGAACACATGGAGAAAAGGAGGTGCAAAAAGGCCCTATCAGTGCAAATCAATATCAGCTGGTTTAGTCCCGATGGCCTATAAAAAGGTTTCTCATTACCAAGGTATCACACAAGAAGCATCTCATGATGGGTAAAAGCAAAGAGCTCTTTCAAGACCTTTGCAACCTTATTGTTGCAAAATATACTGATGGCTTAGGTTACAGACGCATTTCTAAACTTCTGAATGTACCAGTGAGCGCCGTTGGGGCCATAATCTGGAAGGGGAAAGAAAATCATCGCTAAAACACCTGATTCCTCTAATTAACTGATCAGAGGGGTCAATCAGGACCTTGATGAGTAGAATCAGGTATATTAGGGCTGAAAATACAGCACCCACGCTGGATCTTTGTGGATTAGATTGGACACCCCTGATCTAGGGGTTCCAGGGAATGCTCCCCCAGGGAGCAAAAACACTTCAAAGGGTCCCTTCTGGTGATTTTTCTGGACCATCTAATTGAAAATTTTTGCACTTAAATGATAAACTAAACAGAGGCCTGTATCTGATAACAGATAAAGTCATTCCTTCTGAAAAAATTTTATTCTGCGTAAAATAAGTTCCATCAAGACCATTCCATGTTCTTTATTGAAAGTGCATCTTAAGTGGATTAATATACTGTTTTCACGTTCATGACATAACTATTTAATTTCAACATTTTCAGCCCCATAGAAATTAGTCTGAATTGATTGCGTGGTCTATAATCTCTATTTTGAGAAACATTTTGCATGAAAACAATTATAATAATCATTGGGCCTCATGCAAGAAGCGATTTAACCCTCCTATTATGTTCAGATTAATAAGCCATTTTTAGTTGAGGTCAGTTTGATCCCCGCAATGAAAAACTACATAAGCTGTTTGTAACTGAAAGTTTTACCCAGTCTCCTCTCAGCTCAATAATGCCCTTCTGCTGACCATTTTAATAGCCAAGTAAATAAAACACGACTCTCCCATCCTCCCCTTATACATCAATCATCAATTTTACATGATTTTAGCAAAATGAATGGGACCAAATGTGAAATGAATGAGAAATTAATTTGAACATGCCCTCAGTCTCAGGCAACACTACAAAAATGAGATCAATATTATGGTTTTATGTAATAATTGATCCTGGGGTCAAAATGACCCAAACAACACCGATGCTTACAAAATGTGTTCAGAATGTGAAATATTTTTTTCAGTGGAATTCATGGTCTACCTGTAAAGTTAGGGGGAAAAAAACTAGCAGAAAAATAGTAGGTTAACCATGTTTTTAGAGAACATTAAGTTGGGTCAAATTGACCCAGAACATAATAGGAGGGTTAAGAACAAATTTTATCTTATTTTTGTTCGAATCCCCGATTTTTTTTTCTTATTTTGTTCTTACCTATTGATTTCTGGGATGCACCAATATGTTTTCTTATTTTTGCTGTTCTCTTAGGTAAGAGAAAATTAGAGTGGTCGAGAGCACTCTTACCGAGATAAGAGAAAACAGAAAACTGTTATCTCTGTCCACGAATTGCTTGTCCAATGCACGGAAACACAATTTTTAAAACTTAAACATTTAAAATGCGTCATATAATCAAAATTTGATTGTTTTATGTTTTTGAGAAATTATAATGATTCTATTATTTAATTCTTGGCAAAAGAGTTTGGCTAGTTGATCCTAATTAGGACTAAGCTATAAAAACCCTTAGATACTTGCGTGCGTTCTGCTTCTGAATGGCTTACCTATTGCTGTTGGACACTTTGGCCATCCAGGCCTTGCGCAGAGAGCGCGCTTTTAGAGATCGCGCGCACCTGTTTGCTGAGACAGATGAATGGCTACTCGTACTAAATGTGAAAACAACTGTACTTGAGTACGGAAGGTTGCTGTTATGTGTTACGGCTCTCTTGTTCTAACAAATGCAGCGGCGAAAAGATATCTCCATTCAAACGAAGAAATTCTATACTTGCTCGAAGTGTAGGCGGACGAAAACATACGATCACAAATGGATACTACATGCAAAAACTCAGAGATTTATGGAATAATTTGTGAGTAGTTACATTCACGTGGTTAGAATAATAAATCAGTTCCGTGACCGTGACAAACTAAAGAAAATGCGGCTGCGATATTTCAAAGTGCGGGACGCGGTGCGAAAGTGTGGCAGCTTAAATTATGAAATAGATCCATTTTCGTGGTATGAGGCAGTGGACAGCATAATCGGCCAAAACTACAAGGGTGAAATAATTCCGTATGCAACATCCACCTATATCAAATGTAATCAGTAGCTACATTTTCGTCTTACCTTGATGTGTGGGTACAAGATTTGGATGTGTAAAAACATCAAGCATTCAGTCAAGAAAATTTTGAGTTTAATTTTTCGTGCTGCTATACGTGATAATCCATGTTACAGATGACACACCGGGTTGCTTGGGCACGCGCAACATATGCATTCGCGATGTTAATATTCGATATTAATATTCTAAACCCTGAATTAGGCTGAAGCTAATTCAATTTTCACCATCTACTCTATAGGTCTACAAAGTACAAAGTGTTATTCATGTCATTATCACAACAGTACAAATGGCTGCGGAAGAAATAAGAGAGTGAAGGTCAAGTTGGCTGGCTGACTAGCACAAAAGCTTATCCTTGATGGCTGAACTGAGGACGAGGTACTTATATACAGTGTATGGCTTTCATTATAGGTTCTGTCCTTCATGTTGCACAGAAAAAAATGCATTTTTTTTTTAATAAGAGGGTGCTGTTTCTGAGAAATTGCATTAATTAATAAAAGAAACAAAATGCCGCTGACGAAAAAACGTCATAATTGATTTTGACTCTGCGTGAATTTCAGGTTTTTTCCGTCTGTTTTTTTTAAATTATTATTATTACGCAGTTCCTAATATGCATCAATACACAGTCTGCCTCTGATGGATATGTAAATACATATGTACATATGGACTGACAGACCGAGACATCTCCATGTATAGTTATTTGAATGAGTAAAATGTGATGGAGAGAATGGTATAGTTCTCATGTGGTTCTTTTGCAGGAAGGCAGTGGTGTGCCCGATCATCGACGTCATCAGCGACGACACATTCGAGTACATGGCCGGATCTGACATGACGTACGGTGGCTTCAATTGGAAGTTGAACTTCCGCTGGTATCCCGTTCCTCAGAGGGAGATGGACAGGCGGAAAGGGGACAGAACTCTGCCTGTCAGGTAAGTGCTGCACCTTAACCATTTATTCGTGCGCTCATCCATTATCAAACCCACGTGTTCTTGGTCAGATTTGCGAGGGGGCTGGAGCCTCTCCCAGTATCCAGAGGGCGGAAGGTTGGACCACTCCTGCGACACTTCACTAATCTATCGCAGGGCTCTCACACCATTCACTCTCACGCTCATACCTATGTGCAATTTAGAGTCCCTACAATTTACCTCACATGCATGTTTTTGGTCTGTGGGAGGAAACTGGTGTACCTAAGGGAAACCCTCACAAACACGGGAAAAATTGCGGGATCCATGCAGAAACTTCCTGAGCAAGATTTGAACCCATAACCCTTGTGTTGTGAGGCATCACTCTGAGCACTAGCGTGTTGCCCTGGCATTACTTTACTTCAGTGGAAGAGTGTTGTTTGGCTGATGAGTATAGTTTTAATCACTATATTGTGCTGTTTACAATAGATTGATGGCTTGTTTGAGATCTGTTGCCACCTCTCCCACAGGGAATGCTTGAGTGAGCTCCAGCAAAGTTCTTGCTACACTGCTCAGGAATTAAACGTGTTCGATAAAGCGTGTTGTAATCTTTCTTATGTTATGCAATGTTATGTGATATGATGTTCTGATATGTAATGTTATTTTATGTTAAGATTTGATATACTTTGCTATGCAGGGTTTTTAGTTGTGCTATTCTCAAACTGGATTGCATGTCTGAACTCGCAGATGAAGAAGGCTATGGATTGATTGATTTGTTTCATTTGTCGTTTGCATAATGATATCATGAAGGGAATATTGATTTTTTTAACGACAGTGAGGAAACTCTCTTGGCTCGTGCTCAGCATGGATGACTTTAATATGAGGGCCCCTGGTGCTACTGATCCACTTGAAAAAGAAGTTGTTTCATGTCGAGGTGAACTCCGAGCATATGCTGCTGATCTTCAGTAATAGACTTTGACAGCTGCTTGCTAGCATTACAACCGTAGTGCTTGCAAGATTACTAGACTCATTTATTAGCTACGTTGTTGGATATCCCAGCATGCTGAATTTCACAAGAAGGAATCCGAAAGATGTATTGTTTTATTTTTCAAAGCTGGCTTTGTCTTTCAAATCTGCTGCAGAGTGAAACTCTGAGCTCTTAGTTTTTTACCTCTGCCAACAGGTTGGGGCTTAGGTTATGTTTTCGCCCCTGTCTGTCTGTCTGTCTGTCTGTCTGTGAACAACATAACTCAAAAGGTAATGCACAGATTTGGCTGAAATTTTGTGGGTGCATTGCTATTACATCAAGGATGGACGGTATTGATTTTCACCGCGATCAGTGAAACAATATGGCCGTCACGGCAGCCATCTTGAAATCGTATGACATGCGATAACTCAACTTTGCTCCCACTCATGAGGATTTGGATTGTGCTGCCTTGGCGGAGGTTTTCACTCTACAAGTGCCTCTAGTTTTTGTTTTGTTTTTTTTTTTGGAAAATTTAGAAGTCAAGTATAAATGAGCGGTATTGTGATGTGCTTGAAAAATAACCTCACGTACGTAGTGTAATAGCTTGCTATCTTCTATTCTGTTTTGAATGTCCGCTTATCATGCTTCTATTGCAAAATTAGGAGTCACTTCAAAAAGTAGGATGTCTTATTGCTATGGAAGAGTTTCTGCTCAACAGGAGCCTAATATAAATGAAGCCAGAGACCATATTTTGTGTAATATGACAAGGGATGAAAGGAAGAGCACAAAAGAGGTACTGATTCAGAAAATCTAATCAATAGTTTGTACTGCTGTCAAAGTGTGTTTGCGACTTGAGTTGTGCAACCATGAGCAACAGTAAGTGCAGCATGCAGTTAAATAATACACCATTTATATGGCCATAACTTGTGCTCTCGTGTTTTAAACATGGCTGCATTTGTTCAGCCGGGTGATAGTGCAACTTGTTGGTAATAACTTCTTGTGAAGATTGCGCTTAGCTTGCGAAGGAGCCAATTGCTCTTTGATGTTAGCAACTAAAAGCTTATTGTAGGACCTCCTCAGAACTCCCCCAATATTTACCAAATCCTACCGTTGATTATTTTCACAGTATTTGGAGGTTGAAAATGGAGTGGATCAAGGGCTGTCAACATGTTCTGACCCAGAGCCCTCGCTCAAAGACATTCCGTTGCTGATGTCTTGTACTGTATCGATAACGCTTTTAACCAATGTAGATTATAGTTTATTATACTATACAATGTAGGGTTAAGGGCCTAGCTCGTGGGTACTGATCTTATTGTGGAGACACTGGGGCTTGAATGACCTTCCTTCTGAGTCCTACACAGGCACCTCATTGTTCTTCCTGTCACAATGTGAGTACGGATCAGAGAGTGACAGATGTTTTTTTTTTTTTTAGTCTGCTAAAATGATCTTCTGAGACCTTCTGTCCCTCATAAAAACCAGTGGATTCTCAAGTTTTTTTTCTTTAAAAAAAAACCCAATGCTTTAGTGATTTTTAGATGAGATAAAATGCAGTTTATTGAGCCCTGAAGGATAATGTGCTCAGCGCATTTAGTCCATCTCGGTTACGCCCAGAAAGGGATGCAGCGCTGTGGCTATTTAATAGGATACAGGATAAGGTCATTGGAAGAGCTTTGCATTGATGATTGCCGTGCAGTCCAACCTCTTCAGTTCCCACTGAATCGTGTCCCCTTGATTTTTCCCCTTTGTCTGCAGAACCCCAACTATGGCTGGGGGCCTGTTCTCCATCGACAGGGCCTACTTTGAGGAAATTGGAACGTATGATCCCGGCATGGACATCTGGGGTGGAGAGAATCTCGAAATGTCTTTCAGGGTGAGCGCATCGTTGGTCATCGTTTCTCCTCATCACAGTCTGAGCTTCGGCACTCCCATAGTAAAGGAATGTCCAAGCATTTGGAGAGTCCTCCATCAAGGGGCCTCTGTAATTTGTATACCAAACCCCTCATTTCAAAGCTCCATAATGCTTGGGACACATTACTGTAGAGACTCAATTTCTCCAGAGTTTGGGTTTCAAAACTTTGTTCCTTCAGCAATATGCTGTCTGGCTGTAGGATAAAGTTCTGTCCAATATCCTGCCTTCAAAGATAGCTTGAGTGGCTTAGATGTGTCTGTGCTTTTCTGCTACTGATGTCAACAGTCAGTCCATCTGAAATCTGCAACTGTTGAATACAGAGTCGAATAAAGAAGAAAAGCTGTTTTAGTCCCTAAAGTTGAGATGTAATACTGAAGACTATGCAAAACTCCCTGTTACATTGTGCATGTAAACTATACCTCCTTTGTGGTTGTATTTTTTCACTCACTGCAGAAACTGGAAAAAAATTTCATCTAAACATGCACATTCTACAATTTTTGAAATAAAGCTATTGCTGGTCAGGTGATGTGGCGTGATTTTGCCACAAGGGTGCTTGTTAAATCTTGTTTGTCATTCAAAAGGTTACATAAAATAAGCTATTGGTTTCTACTTGAGTGAGAGAAAAAAGATTTAATGAGTCATTATAAGATCAGAATACTGGTTATGATTGGCTTTTAAAATATCTACTGTATGTATTTATTAATTTTTGCAATGCCCCCAACTCAAGCTTGTCAATGTGGTCACTTCTGTCACTCCGTCTGTTACTTCCCACATGGGTTTTCTGAAGAGAGAGAATCGTCTCTGTGAAAGACAAATCGCTTCCGCATTATCGCTAGGAAACTGGCTTTACTTGCCATCATTGAAACAGGTCTTCAAATTGTGTTTTTGAAACGTGTTGCTTTAGGAAGCTTGGTAAATATACTGTGCATTGCCTTACCTTTCAAACTAGGTTGCGTTTGTTCACAGAAGCTGCTGCATTTATGAAATGCGTTTCTTTGCCTGAGACCCTGTTTGTAGCGAAATTAGAAGCAACGGTGTTCCCCTAATTCCCCTTGAGAAAGTTATTATGCTGCCCCTATTTTACAACAATTATGCGGAAAATAACTTTACGGGTGCCGATGAAGCATTTTGTTCTTAGGAAAGGTATCACAGATGAGATGAAGCATCGTAAAGCGATAAATTCTAATACTCTGCCATCTCCTGCGATTTGCGCATTTGCTACATGTTTTGCCTTCAATTTCAAAGTGAAATGTTTATGAAGCCTGAATGTCAAGCTGTTAAACAATAATTGTTTTGTCATGTGTTATTTGCTTCTTTATTATGAAGGAAAAAAGGTAAATTAACATCCTCGGTGTTTGGTGATTCCATAGCTGCTATCATACGCATCAGGACAATGTCAAACAGAAATTACAATTAAGCACTCGCGGACGTTAGTGCCATAACGTGGTGACGGTAGTGCGCGTCCCCTGATTTAAACACATAAATATTTAACAAAATCGACGGAATAAAAGTCCGGACAGGGGCGTGCTAGCTGCGGTTTTTGCTTGCGTCATCACAACATCCTGTTTCGGCCGTATTGTTTCGGTGTTAAAAGTCTTTCGGCCGAAAACCGAAAACGCATTTTTTTGCCATTTTCGGCCGAAAATTTTTGGTGGCCGAAAATTCGGTGCATCTCTACTTTGTGTTGTACACCAGGTTGAGATAAGAGTGTCTGCTTAATGCGTATAACATGAAGCACAATAGTGAGTGAATGACAGCAGGTGTGGTGCGTGTGCCTCTTTCCACAGATATGGCAGTGTGGTGGTTCTCTGGAGATCGTCACATGCTCACACGTGGGTCACGTGTTCCGGAAGGCCACGCCCTACAGCTTCCCTGGCGGCACGGGCCAGGTCATCAACAAGAACAACCGCCGCCTCGCCGAGGTCTGGATGGATGACTTCAAAGACTTCTTCTACATCATATCCCCAGGTACAGGCATGCCGTCATCGCTGGTTAGAGTACAGCCAAGAATCTACTCAAACATCTTTGAGGGAATGAGATATCAACTCGAATGCAAATGATGTGTCCTGTATGCGGAAACTGACCCCAGAAGTGAGGGGGGTGTAATTGATAGATGCTGTTCTGTTCGTGATGGCAATCTGAGAGTGCCGATAAGGCCTCTGCTCCTCAGAGCCTCAGAGTGAGATGTGTTTGCTGTCCCTGGTGCCTGTCTGGCAGTGGAAGTTAGATTTTCTGGAAGAGTCAGTCTGTTTGATAAAGTTTGTGAAGTAGTAGATTAAGATATTGGCATGAAAATACTGGATGTGTGATCTCACCCCAATTATGGCAATATTCTGATTGTTTTTCAGTTGTCATGTTAACACCCAATATCATTATTTGCTTTAGGTTATAACTTTTGGCTGTTTCTATGTTTTGATGCATATAGACTCCCTGTGCAATTTCTTTCACATTTAATGAACTGCACGCATCGAAAATCCCATTGAAAACAAACATGGCATTTATGTGAAAAAAATCATTTACATTGTGCATACACCAGCTCATGGGAAGAACCATGCAATCTTGGCTATTGGATTACATTACTTGAATCCATGTGTAAACTAATCTACATTGTCACTAATGTTAACCATTCCCAATGATTGAGATGATGGTGTGCATGTAAGTGTAGCCATTAAAAGCCAGCCAGTTCCTTTGCAAAGATGTGAATTACAAAGTTCTTCCTCGTCTAGATCTATGGTGCCTTTTATGTGGATGTAAATAATGAGACAAAGTCCTCCTGACAGTGCATAAATGTCACCATTAGTGTACCCTTCCTGCCTCCATATCAGGTAGCAATGTAATTGTACTGGTTTGTTAAGGATAGCTTTCTCGGCAGCTAGGATTTGACGAGGAGGACTAGCCGACACTTGTCATGCCCTTGTGGGTATAGACATACAGTTACAAGCAGAGTTGGCTCCTATTTCTAACTGTTGCATGTTTACTTGATGTTGCCTTGCTGCATTATGCCTTATTATGTGTTTACTGCCAGGTTGCAATAGGCCATGACCCTGTTGTACTCCCGGCTAGAACACTGTAATACTGTGACAGATGTGGCAACCATATTAGGCGGCAACGAATAGCCGAAGAATTGCTAATGGAACTTAATGGAGCATGGCGGGTTTATCTCTTCCTTTCTGGTCACGTCACTTGGAGGGGAGATGCTCTTTCAAAAAGTAACATTTTCTGCATGTATAACTGGGGGAACCTCACCCTTTTTTTAGACTTACTGGTTTTGCTTTTTGGGGCACTCTGTGTATGTTTGGCCCCTGTAATTTGAATGTTTGATATCTGTATTCCTCCCTTAAGTGTTTGAAAGTCCTTGGGAAGCAAGTGAGACCTAGAGGACGTTAGCATAGACTCACTCTGTTTATCAATATTTAGCATTTTATCGATAGTGTTAGGTGACAAACATGGTTAGATTTTTACATTATTATTTTTATTTTTTATTATTGTGAGGAGAAAATGATTGTGTTATTGTTTGTTGGTGGTTTAATTTCTTATAGTTTAGCTCTATGAAAAAAAAAAATTATTGTTTCCAACCCCTTTTTGGGTTCTGGTCACTTTTTGACGTCAGTCAGTCAGTTGGTGAGTGAGTGAGTTATTTAGTTTTTAGTTATTTAGTTACACACCGTTGGTCAGACGTCCTTGTGTACTTTCCCATCAGCCGTTGCTATTTCAAGCGGATTGGGCACCAACAGCTTTCATTGTGTCATCAGGGGGTGATTGATCCACAGTTTTCAAATACTTTTACAGCGGTCTTTAAAGTCAAGAAATTAATATTATTAATCATACTTCTGACTATCCCTGTAACCAGTTGCCCACAGTTTTTTTTTTATTTTTTTTTACACGGACTAAAAATGGTCCAGCCATATGGTAGGTTTTGACCTAATTGTGTTTACTGTGTGGGGGACTTCAGCCCTTTAAAGTGTGAGGACACAAATGTGTGACTAGATGTGTTTTCAACTAAAGACTCCAATGCTGATGTTCCAGTCACTGATGATAATGGTGTTACAGAAAACTTCCCTATAATTTTGTGTACTCATTCTGTTAAGATAACTCTTCAGGGAATGAATTGCTGTTAATCTGCTTCCTTTGGTCTGCAGTTGCACTTGGGCCCCTCTAAATTACCCTCGAGATTTATCTTGCGTCGGTAAATAAAGCCATTACGGAATGAGCAGATATGAGCAGTGTAGAATTCTGTTAGAATATAAACATTACATTTTCACATTGTTTAAAAAAAAACTTTTCTCAGGGTGGAACTGTGACATAACTAAGACATGCTGGTGCTGCCTTCAGGGTCTGTCTGAGTTCTGTGTGGATGATACGTGCTTGTGCGAACACAATGCTGGCGCCCTCAAGAAGTAGTCTGGTTGGTTCATTTGCCTACCTCGCACGCGGAAGGAATACTAATGAAACCGCTCGACTGCATTTTACTAGCGCTGTCGTTCGTCAGCCACCCGAGATCACCCGCTGGTTAATGTTCAGCCTCAGGTGGTAATGTGCGGAGTCATAATTGTAAATAGCGGGATGCTGTGGAATATGGCTGCGTGATACCGAATATGCACGTGAGGTGTGCTTGCTCATTCGCCTGTGCGTACTTCTCAGCTTTGAGAGAAGTAGCCTGTAATTCTGCGTATATTTGTGTCTCATTATTGCAAACGCCTCGCTTGTTGAGGTGAAGTGCATTGCTCCCATGTTTATTCGAACGCTGCCTCGGTGGCAGACCATGTTTTTTAATTTATGAAATCGCGGTCCCGGGCGCGTTTTATGAAGTTGGAAATATGCATTTGTGACATCGCTGTCCACATTTTCCCGCATGATAATTTTCTTCCATGTGATTAAAGGTAGAGGAATTTATTTCGTTTTCTCCAAGGTCTCTGGTGTGAAAAATCTGTAGAGCGTGATCTGCCACCTACAGGTAGACTGGTGTCATTGCACTGACCAGCGCTCTATTTTCAGCCTTAACTTGGCATGCAAGGCCTTGTTTGTGTACTTCTCGCAAAAGTGCCCAGTCTCTTGTATTAGCTGCACAAGGGATGCCAGTGAGAATTCTCAGGTCTCTTTAGATATCCCGGACGTTTTGTGCAGAGAGGTCATGGGCCTGGTGGTGCATGAATGAGGAATGTTTCCCTGTGTGTGTGTGTGTGTGCGCGCGTGTGCGTACGTGCGTGCGTGCGTGCGTGTGGGTGTGTGTGTGCACGGGCGTGCGTGCGTGTTTCTTTGTGTGTGTGTGTGTGTGTGTGTGTCTGTCTGTCTGTGTGTCTGTGTGAATGTGTCTGTGCGCGCTTATTAGCATGTGTAGGTGTGTACATGTGCAACCCTCCAGATTAACTTAGGGACCTAGGAGCGCATGCGCTCCCAACCTGAAAAAGTTGGGCGGCAGGCCAAAGTTTAGGTGTGCAGGCCAAAACTGTGGTCACGCAAAGTACCATGATACTTTTCTGAATATTTACAAGCCCAAATAAAGACACCTGAACAGACTATCAGTTGTTGCTGCATTTATGTAAGAAACATTATCAGAAAGCACTTTGTGAACTGAAAAATAGATATTGATGTTCACAAGAATGTTTGAAAAATGTATAAATGCAGTTATCATTTTGGAGAGTTATCATACAAGTCTAAATGTATGTACAAGTCTTCATTTCCCCAAGGGACAACTTTTCATCAAACCCTCCCCTGTACATAAACTGAATCATCCATAGAAAAATTAAGGCCAAATTTAGATGAGCACCCCCCTAAAACCAACATATGGGGATAAATCAATGAATAACTCCCAATTATCACAGTGCTTGTTCTAAAATTTATAACTGTTATTGTTGCTGCCATCCCAAGGAACAATTTGACACCAAACATGGCTTAATTGCTTTGAAAATATGAGACCCAGGAGGAATTGAAGCCGCAAAAATCATAATTTGGCTACATTTTTTCATCACAAATTGAAAGTTTAACATTAAAATTAATATAGTTCCCACAGTGATCAACCCTAAATATTTGGTAAAAAGTAGGTGCAGTATACCAAGTTCGTTTGCACAAAGTTTCAAGAAATTCTTTCACCGGTAACAATGTAGTATGACGGCTTATTATAATAATTATTATTATTAACAGTTTGTTTTTAATTTCGCTATTTAGATTTTGCACATTTCAAACGGTAATGGAAACGCACACTGAGAGTGAGGACGATGTCCGACATTATTAGCCCCCAAAAAACAGTCTGCTTCGTGACCGTACACTGTTCGTGACACAGACTCATATTTGAGGCATTGCGCTGATAAGCCTATGGTCGTCGCTGCAGTACATTGGGCAGGCGTCACCAGCTAGTTTTTGAATCAGTTTTGAACATTTGCTGCAGTCGACAAAATACTATTTCTCTGACAGCTGGCCAATTATCGGAACCCCAAAGAAAACGGACTATAAATCTATAAGAACCGCAGCTTTTCTCATCTTTATCGTACTCCAATGAAAATAAATAATCTTGCACTCGGACCAACCAGTCACCGATTTCATACATACTGCATGAATAATCATGTACATGCGGAACTTCAGATCAGAGTGGAAGTGCGCATCCAACCTAATCCTTCAGGATAGAAGGTTAGCGATTGATATTGAAACGCTAGATAAAACCATTCGTCACTGGACGCAAGCACCCATAGCTGGTATCAGCAAGACTCAAAACTGTGTCACGAACAGTCTACGGTCACGAAGCAGACTGTGTTAATGGGCTAATAACGTTTGACATCGTTCTCACTCTCCAGATGCGTTTCCATTACCCTTAGAAATGCGCAAAAATCTAAATAGCGAAATAAAAAAACGGTAATGAAAACACTTTCTGATATCATGAAATTTGCTCTCCGATCTGCAGTATTAGTCACCGAAGCTAAGGCCTAATACGTAGACTGTTGGACTTCTGCAGCAGACCTGCTAGTGTACGTGTAATTTCGCGTAGTGTGGAGTATTTACATCGTTATTGTCAGACAAGGTTTTACAAATTTGCCGCGCGCACAACTCAGCTGACAGTGACAAGGTCGAATGCTTTGCCATTCTCATCGATGCATGAGTACAGCCGAGCTGTGATTGGCTGATGGCACCAGCCGATCTGTGATTGGCTGATGTACGTAATGGTACCAGCCGACCTGTAGAAAAAAAATTCGCCCGGCGGCTGATAATTAGGGAGTGAATCGCTGCCCAGGATAGGCGCACAGTGCATGAAGTGTTGGGAGAATGTAAGTCGCAAAATGTAAATCTTGGTCGCAGACTGGAGCGCTGACGTGTGTATGTGTTTCTGCATGTTTGCATGTTTGTGCGTGGGTATTTGTGCATATGTGTATGTGTTTTTAGAAGAGCTGCATGATATGGATATGCTTTCAATGAATTGGATGATGCGATGGTGATATGTGATGCAATAACTCAAATATTAATGGATGGAGTCAATTCTAGCTATTTTTAGTATAAAGAAGAAAATAAGGGCATGTCTAGTGTATAGCCTATGGTCCTTGCCCTTGCTGGGTAAACAAAAAAAAACATAACTACAACCTCTTACTATGGAGAGGGGAATTATTATTGGATTACTGCAAATAGACCAGCTGTGTTGTGATGTACTTTAAATTGAGGCATAAGTTCGCCTTCAGCTGTGAGTCCAAACCTGTAGTGAGAGAGAATCACATCTCTGCACAATGTCTCCATTCTTTAAAACCAAAATGAATTCAAACCGTCCTTGTATTGCGACCTATGTGCTATGCTTATTTGGATACGCTCACATGTGATTTCAATTAAAATTCAGAATATTATGTTGCCCTAGTGTGTTTGTGCATGCGTATGTGTGTGTATGCAAGTGTATGTGTGTGTGTCCGAGTGTGTCTACATGTGCACGTGTGCGCGCGCGCGTGTGTTTGTGTGCGCACATGTATATGTTTATGTGCTTGTGTGCAGGTATGTGTGTATGTGTGCGCGCGTGTGTGCGTCTGAGTTTGCACTACGGTGACAGTAGAGCTGTAAAGTGCTCTTTCATTGGCTGGCCCGCATGCTCCACATGTGTAAATGGGCGGCAGAGAACCCTCAGACACCCTCAGCTCCTGTGGAAGTTCCTCTCCCCAGTGTAAACACATTGCAAGGTTACTGGAGCGACAACGCATTGCCAGCATGACCTGCGACCCCGCACCATACCCCAAAGCGTTTCTACAGTGTTGAAACCTGCCAGTGTCCACCCAACAGTGAGAGGAAGAGCCCAGAACCTCAGGCCACAGGCGACTCTGACAGGGGAGGAAGCAGTCACGCTCATGGTAGACATCGCGTGCGTTTGGTCTGGAAGCACTAACCTCAGGCATTTCCTGAATGCGAATCACCAACCCCCACATATTTGCTGAGCTCCTGGTATTTTAAAAGCTTGTGCTGATGTCTTAAATATTTATGCTTTCTCCTGCGAATAATTTCCGGAAAAAGTGGCACAGAATTGAGAGAACTTTGTGGCTAGCAGTTGGGGCTGTGTGCATTTGCAGTAGGACTTAGTGTGCCTCTCGCTGCCACAGTGTCAGTATTGCCGTAGTGAAGAATGCAGCCTGCTGTAATCACACTAATGGGCATTCTGCTCGGATGCTGGAGGTTGGTTTCTAAGAGAAATTTGCCACATCAGAACATAATTGGAGTGCGAATTTGAGCGTCTGCAACTCATAACAACATGAGCTGGCTTAAATATGAAATGACACAATCCCTCATGTCATCCATACATTTTTTTTTTTTTTTTTGCATTATGACTTGATTTACCGTACACCAGAGGTGTAAAATCTGATTTCCGAATATAGAAGTCATGTGCGCGGTATTTTGTTTCAGTCAAATGATTCTGTTCTTCAGCCAGTATGTAAAGCTAATTGGTGTTATAAGCCGGCTGAGTTCTTGGACGAACAAACGCGCAGCGATCTCTTCGACTCACTATCATTCTTAGACCTGAGATGAGATAGCGGGTCCCCCTGGTGAGTGGTCATGGTACTGCGGTCAGGTCTCCCTTTACTCCGCAGCGGGGGCGCTGTAAACTGAATAAACATGAGTGCAAGTTTGCTGCTGTGTTTGCTAAGTCTGGGGGGACATTTGTTGTTTGAGGTTCTGCAGTAAAACTACCAGCATCTGTATCAATTACTGGAGTGGAGCCCTAGGATCATTAAGAACATGAGGTCCACCACACAGTGTGGGAATGGTTGCATAATTACAGTCCGTGTAAGCCGTTGGCTCTGGCACTTAGGAGACCGATTGCACTCTTAGAAATAAAGCTACAGAGAAGCTATATTTTTGTTTTCGATGGAACACTTCTTGGAAAATTTAGCCAGAAAAGTTGCCTACTAGCATGTTCTTTGGGTATTAATGACTAGTTTTTCCCTCAAAAAAGTTAAAAGTGGGCGCCCCGGTGGCTCATCAGTCTAAGTGCGCACACCATAAAGGCTGTGTCCTTCTTGCGGCGACCTGGGTTCGATTCCGGCTTGGGTCATTTGCCGCATGTCATTCCCCGTTCTTCTCCCCAACTTTCCTGTCTATCTCCACTACATAACTGTCAAATAAAGGAAAAAATCCCAAAAAATAATCTTAAAAAAAAAAAAAAAAAAAGTTTGGAGTACATTCTATAACCCATCACAAAGGATGCAGTTTTACGTACCTAAACAGTAGAGTATCACCTCAATAATGAGCATTATGCATTTATTTCTACTTTTTCTGTGAGAGTATGGGAGGAAGTAGCCTGCAATGGTTTAACTTTAGTATTGTTTTCTGCAGTGCAGAGAAGTACCAGTGGAATGCACATGGTGGCGCGCACGTGCACACACACACACACACACACACACACACACACATGCATGAGTGCAGTGCTCTGGCCACAACACTCTTTATTTACACATTAATGCAGGGCAGTGCTCGGCTCATTAAAATATTTGTTGAAGTGTGAATCAAAGTTGCTGGGCAATGAGGCTTATAATAAGATTATTCCAGGCCAAAAAACCCAGAGGAACGAGTTATTGACTGGCTAGTCTAGTATATTCTGTATGTCATGTCAGCATATAGACTATTTCATGGCAAAAGCTAGATAAAGAACTAAGGGAGTTGGTCAACATGACTAAAATGCTATTGGCCATTTAGATAAATTGATGGATGGATGGTTTGATGAATTGATGGCTTTTCAATTCAGCCAAATGGCAAGCACAAGAGTCCCCTTTGTGGAGGAACAACCTTCAAATAATGGGTGAAAAAAGTCTTATCTGATGGTAAGAAATCTGAAGAGGGACTGACTTCAGCAGGGGAGCCTCCCTGTCCATCTGTAGCTGGATGGTGTGAAGTAAAGCTCGAGTCTGTGGTCTCAGGGGTCCAGGATACGGTTGGTGGAGGCGGACTGATTCATCTATAACTCCTGGCTGTGCTGTGGCAAAGACTGGATGTACAACGTTAGTGAGAAACCCAGGGCTTGTGAGTTAGTGATTCTATTACGTTCTCCTAGACCGTTGGTTACCAACCATAATCTGGGACATTTATCATCCTGTAGGTTTTCAGACAAAACCTCATTTGGCACACCTAATTCTGATAATCGGCAGTTCAACGCGATCTCAAGCAGTTGAAAGAGGAGTGTTTCATGAAGATTAGAGCAAAAAACATTCAGTGCCATGAAAAAGTATTTGCCCCCTTCCTGATTTCTTACTTTTTTGCATATTTTTCACACTTAAATGTTTCAGATCATCAAACAAATTTTAATATTAGACAAAGATCACCTGAGAAAATACAAAATGCAGTTTTTAAATGATGATTTCATTTATTAAGGGGAAAAAGCTATCCAAACCTACCTGGCCCTATGTGAAAAAGTAATTGCCCCCCCCCTCGTTAAATCATGAATTAACTGTGATGAACCACATTTTTTGAGTCCAGTTTCACTAGCCACACTCGGGCCTGATTACTGCCAGATCTGTTGAAACAAGAAATCACTTCAATAGAACCTGTCTGACAAAGTGAAGCAGGCTAAAAGATCTCAAAAAGCAACATGTCATGCCGCGAACTAAAGAAATTCAAGAACAGAGGAGAAACAAAGAAATTGACATCTATCTAAGGCTTTGGGACTCCGGCGAATCATGGTGAGAGCCATTATCCACAAATGGAGAAAACTTGGAACAGTGGTGAACCTTCCCAGGAGTGGCCGGCCTACCAAAATTACTCCAAGAGCGCATCAACTACTCATCCAGGAGGTCACAAAAAAACCCAAAATAACAACTGAAGAACTGCAGGCCTCACTTGCCTCAGTTAAAGTCAGTGTTCATGATTCAACAATAAGACAGAGACTTGGCAAAAAATGCCATCCATGGAGAGTTCCAAGGCAAAAACCACTGCTGACCAAAAAGAACATGAAGGCTCTTCTCACATTTTCCAAAATACATGTTGATGATCCCCAAGACTTTTGGGAAAATATTCTGTGGACTGACGAGACATAAGTTGAACTTTTTGGAAGGAGTGCATCCCATTACATCAGGCGTAAAACTAACACAGCATTTCATAAAAAGAACATCATACCAAAAGTTAAACATGGTGGTGGTAGTGTGATGTTTGGGGCTGCTGTGCTGCTTCAGGACCTGGACGACTTGTCATAATTGATGGAACTATGAATTCTGCTCTCTGCCGGAAAATACTGAAGGAGAATGTCCAACCCTCAGATTGTGATCTCGAGCTCAAGTCCACCTCTGAATGGCTTTAAAAAAACAAAATGAAGATTTTGGAGTAGTCTTGTCAAAGTCCGGGCTTAAACCTATTGAGATGCAGGGGCATGACCTTAAACAGGACGTTCATGCTCAAAACCCCTCCAATGTGGCTGAATTAAAATAATTCTGCAAAGAAGAGTGGGCTAAAATTCTTCCACAGTGATGTGAAAGACTCATTGCCAGTTATTGCAAACGTTTGATTGCAGTTGTTGTCACCGAGGGTGGCACAACCAGTTATTAGGATTTAGGGGGCAATTACTATTTCACATAGGGCCAGGTAGGTTTGGATAGATTTTTTCCCTTAATAAATGAACTCATCATTTAAAAACTGCATTCTGTGTTTACTCGGGTTGTCTTTGTCTGATATTAAAATTTGTTTGATGATCTGAAATATTTAAGTGTGACCAATATGCAAAAAAAAGTAGAAATCAGGAAGGGGGCAAAAACTTTTTCACGGCACTCTACAGGATGGCAGATCTTCAGGAACAGGTTTGGTTACCCCTGTCTTACCCCGTTAGCAAAGTCAGCCTGATTGTCTTCACGGGTGTCCACTTCCTCCGGCAGGCGTGGTGAAGGTGGACTACGGCGACGTCTCGTCACGGAAGAACCTGCGGGAGGCTCTTCAGTGCAAGCCCTTCTCCTGGTACCTGGAGAACATCTACCCAGACTCCCAGATCCCCCGCAGATACTACTCACTTGGTGAAGTATGACATCTTTCAGCTTCTACTGTGCGGAGTGTGTACCATGGGAAGTGTGTACTGTGTAGAGTATGTACCGCAAAGAGTGCATACTATGGTTAGTGTGTACTGTGTTGTGTAGGTACCGCAGAGAGTGTATACCATGAAGAGTGTAAATCTAAGTGTGTATACCATGAAGAGTGTACCTCAAAGAGTGTATACCATGAGGAGTGTACCTCAAAGAGTGTATACCACGAGGAGTCCATACCATGAAGAGTTTGCACTTAAAAGAATGAGCACCCTGAAGAGTCTGTACTGTGAAGAGTGTGAACTATGTGGATTGTGTGGCATGAAGAGTGTGTACTATGAAATGTATGAAATGGAGGGTGTACCAGGAAGTGTTCCCCATGTGGAGTGTTCCTTAAAAAGTGTGTATCGCATGGAGTGTGTCTCGCGAAGAGTGCTGCGGCTAGCCTTTGTGTGACCCTGCAAACACCGCGATCGATGTCGTGGCTTTACCTTTCAGAGTGATTAAGCCATCTGAGCTTAATCCTGCCTTTTTGTACAGGGGTTAGGGGTGGTGATTAGCGGTGAGTGAGTGGAGGGTTTTGCTTTGATTGATCACACGGTTAGCATGCTGCGGCGCACAACAGAGACTGAGTATTATAAAGCGCGATGAAGTCAGTTTGCTGCAGGAACCTTGTGCGGGGATCCTGGGCACGAGTCATGAGGGATTCGTAAAAATCACGGACTTCATTCCAGAGAGCGTCAGGTTTTCCCTCACCCGCAATTGGCTGCAGTAAAAACAGTCTATCATCCTGGGGCAATTTTAGTATTCCTGCCAGTCTGTTAGCGCTAACCTCTCCAAAACTCACAGCACATTCATTTCACCGCCTGAGACGTTGCTTTTTATATTCCAGATGAGCAAGCCCTGTCGCATCTTAATCAGATGCTTATAAAACACAACACGCCGGGCCTGGGCTCCCAGAAGTATATTAGCAGGATACTAGACGAGCCATTGATTTCTTAAAAATCAATATGAAATGGGGAAACTGGGAGGCATCCTCTGGAGGCCCAGATGTCCTGATCTCGTGACGTTGTTCGCATTGCTAACATCAGTGGGCTAAATTTTTAGAAGTTGTATATTTTTGGCACCAGTGGTTTCATTACTTAACAAAGAGGGGCTTGTATTCAAAAAGAGAGAAGTGAGCAAGCGATTATGAGTGGTGTATTGGTGTGATAAGTGCTACATTGTTATTATTTGATGTTATTGGAAGGAAAACCTTTGAAACTGTGTCTGTTCAGTATTGAATCTTGTGGTTTGAAACTGTTCTCTCGGCCGCAGATCAGGAACGTGGAGACCAATCAGTGTGTGGACAACATGGGGAGAAAAGAGAACGAGAAGGTTGGCTTCTTCAACTGTCACGGAATGGGCGGGAATCAGGTAAGGAGAGGTGGTGGAGCTGCAGAACAGTAGCCTCAATTAGCTACCTCTGATTACCGCACCGGTTAAGTCTTAACTCAAGCATAATCCTGTGCCTTTAAGTGTTGACACAGTTCTTTAGTTTTTGAGTTTGCATTGATTACAGGATATTTGGTATAATGTGTTCTAGTTCTGTTTAGCTGGGTCAATGTTCGTGTGGAGAATGGCCTGTAATAGGGGATATATCAGTGTTGCTCTCAGCGATGCAAATGCACAATGTGAAGGAGGCACAGAAGGCCAATTAATAACTAGCATGAAACACTCCGATCCCCCGCCGTTGGATGGCTGATATCTGGCCTGGAAATAACAGGTAGTGCTGGGACAGACAGGAGGACGGATGGAAGTATGAAAAGGTGCATCTACACAATAAGCTGTAACCATTTATTAAATTTCGTTGTGAAGTATGGAACGGTTTAGGAGTTCTAGCCCAGAAGAGAGGCGTGACAGATGGAGGACAGACAGCCATGCAGTAGGACAATGCTCATTCCTATATCCCCATTCACTTTGTAGCTGGGAATAATGATCAGTGCATACAAAGTCAGTCTAGTAACAGTTCACATTGTGAACAACGAGTAAACACCGCTACATATACAAACCTTTCCGCAAACGGCTATACAGTGGCGTGAGAATTATTCGTCCCTTTCTCAATCTCTTTTATATTTGCTTAGTTGTCATATTTAAATGTTTTAGACAATCCAACTAATTTTAGTATAAGGAAAATACAGCGTGAGTAGACACAAAATGCAGCATTAAATGACCATTTAATGACCTCATGACCTTCATCACCCATGTGAAAAAATAATTAACCCCTCTAAACTTTCTAAATGGTTGTGCCTCCCTTGGCGACAACTGCAATCAAACATTTGCAATAACTGGCAGTGAGTCTTTTACGTGGCTGTGGAGGAATTTTGGCCCTCTCTTCTTTGCAGAATTGTTTTAACTCAGCTATTTTGGAGGGTTTTTGAGCATGAACTGCTGGTTTATGGTCATGCCACAGCATCTCATTTGCTATCGAGGCGGGACTTTGACTAGGCCACTCCAAAACTCCATTTTGTTTCTTTTGAGCAACTCAGAGGTAAACTTGCTTTTGTGCTTTGGATAATTGTGCCTCTGCAAAACCCAAGTGCGCTTGAGCTTTAGGTCACTAACTGATGGCCAGACATTCTCCTTGAAGATTTTCTGGTTGAGAGCAGAATTCATGGTTCCATCAATTATGGCAAGTTGCCCTAGTCCTGAAGCAGCAAAGCTGCCCCAAACCATCACACTGTCACCACCATGTTTGACTGGTGGCATAATGTTCTTATTGTGGAATGCTGTGTTTGCTTCACGCAAGATGTTACAGGGTCCATTTCTTCCAAAACGTTGTACCTTTGACTTTATCTGTCCAGAGAATATTAACCCAAACATCTTGGGGGTGATCATAATCAAGATGTTTTTTGGAAAAATTTGAGATATGCCTTTGTGTTCTTTTTGATCAGCTGTGGTTTTTGCTGTGGATGGATGCCATTTTTGCTCAGTCTTCAAATCGTGGACTTTGACCTTAGACCTGAAGTTCTTTAGATGTTAGTGTGGGTTTTTCTGTGAATGCCTGGATGACTCGTCGATGCGCTCTTGGAGAAATATTAGTGGGCTGGCCACACCTGTGAAGGTTCATTACTGCTCTAAATTTTTTTTTTTTCCATTTGTAGATAATGGCTCTCTCTTTGGTTTTTTGGAGTCCCAGAGCCTTACAAATGGTTTTGTAACCTTTTCCAGACTGATGGATATCACCTTTGTTTCTTATCTGTTCTTGAATTGCTCAAAATTTGGGCATTATGTGCTGCTTTTTGCCTACTTCACATTGCAATACAGATTCTGCTGAAGTGATGTTTTGATTGAACAGGGCTGGCAGTAATCATGCCTGCATTTGTTCATTGAAATTAAATCCAATCATCAGTTAAATTTGTTTAATTGGTTGATTTTGTAACTAAGGGGGAACTGACTTTTTCCACATCGGGCCAGGTAGAGTTGGATAGCTTTTTATCCCCTGCCATGAAACGGAAGGTGGATATAGGAATGAGTGCTGCCCTTCTGCATGTCCGTATGTCTATCTGCGTGCCATCTGTCCGTCGGTCACACTTCTTTTCCAGGCCAGAACTTTTAAACCGTTCAACATTTTGCCGCAAAATATAATGCATTGCTACATCTTACGATGCGGATTTGCCTTGTCATATTTCCGTCTGTCCTCCTGTCCGTCCATCCGTTCCTTCATTGTGTTTTCTTTCCAGGCCAGAACGCTAAAACTATGGCGGAGTAGCTGAGTATACTATACTCGAATCCTTCAATAAATGAAATCATTTAAAAACTGCATTTTGTGTTTATTTTGGTTATCTTTGTCTGATACTAAACTTAGCTTGATGATCTTAAACATTTATGTGCGACAAATATCCAAAGATAGAAGAAACTGGGAATGGGACAAATGTGTTTTCACAGCACTGTGCCGATAATATCCCAAGCTTTCAATAATAGTTGCTGCTATGTGATGGCCTTGATATAACATTACCGGACCACTTTCAGAACATGGTGAGAAGGTGCTGTTCACTGGGTTTACCACCTCAAAAGGAAAGTATAAGAGAAATAGGACGGATAAAGACTGTCTGTGGAGCCCCTGGGAGTATATATGCTGCTTCTCTTTTCTATTTTCTACCACATAGGTGTCGATAGGAGAGGAGGAAACAAGCAGAGGAAAGAAGTGTACTTTTTTTCCCAGTATTGCAGTTCAGTGTCATGGTGCAGTATGAGGTGGTTTAATTATGTGTGAAGAGGCGGGTGGGGTTCAAGTGCTATGTGACGCTTCTCCCACCTTTATGAGCCTGGAATAGACTGATGACGTTTCATTTACTTGTTACTTTCTCTGGCATGTTTATTCAAAGCAGTGTACTGTTGATTGGATAGTTGGGGCCCAATCCCCTGTGGAGTTAAGTGCCTTACTCCAGAGGGCCCAACAGCTGTTCTTGGTCCTGAAGCTGCCACCCTCCGGGCCTGAGTCCAGAGCCTTAGCCACTGGGCCAATAAGACGTATCCAACGCTGTGTATTCCCGCAGGTGTTCTCCTACACCGTGGATAAGGAGATTCGCACGGACGACTTGTGCCTGGACGTCTCGCGTCTCAACGGGCCTGTGATCATGATCAAGTGTCACCACATGAAGGGGAACCAGATGTTCGAGTACGACGCCGAGGTAGGAGGAACAGCTTCGAAACGCCGACACTGTACGGCGGAGCATCTCGCTGTTGTTTATCTTCATGTGCTAAATTCTGAAAATGGTCTGTGCCACCAGGGGGAGCTGCAGAACCGATGTAGATTTGTAACCTGTGCTGCATTAGCCATCACTGTTGTGTAATGCGGCTGAGGGATGTCTGCCTCAAAAAACACCTGAAATGGTTTTCATAACCTGTTCAGTGTTATTCTCTGAAGTGTTATACAAGTTTACTTTCTGGGACATTAGTTCAACTGCAAGTGTTCTTCAATGAAAATGGACTTTCAGTCAAAAAACATTGCTGAAAGCAACACCAAACAAGTTCCAAATATATTTTCTTTTCATAGACATAAATAACTCTGATTGTGGATGCCGCATGGTTAAAAATTTATCCACACTGAATCCTTGCTTTCTCCATATCCAGTATGTAGGAAAGTGGGAATATGATTTTAAGGTAAGATGCTGTCTGTGTTGTAGGTGAGTGAAAATGCAGTATAACCTTTCTCGTGATATGAATAGCGATTTTAGTTTCAGGTAGTCTGTTTATATGCTATCTGTCTGTAGAATCCTTTGCCATGTGATTAGCTAGTTGTTTTCTGTTAGTTTGGTAATTAATCCGTAAAGTCTGGCGCATATGGTTATGTACCAACATCTGTTTATACAGAACACAACCATTCTGACCTAGTTTTTAGAATTCCACGCTGGCCTTTGTTTTTCGTACAACATGAGCCGATTAATAATTGATAAAAACTAGCTTTGACTTGCATTAATGGGCTGTCGTAGCCGTCAGTCAAATTCCTATTTTTAGAAGTAGCTCTCCCTAAGGGGCTGACATTACTGTTAAGCCATAAGTATTATCCTGCTAATATATTCTGAAGTCATCATTTTCATCATTTAACCCTCCAATAGCTGGTTTTCTCATACACTTTTAACAACCAGAGACCATTAATATATGCTGACATTCTCCCATTAGAAGGGTTAGTCCTTGAAATGTCTTCTCAGAATTCCAACTCCAGAACTCCTTTGTTCCCAGTCACCATTAGCGATTGAATATCGGCTGTATACTGTTTGATTAAAAATATTCCAGTAAAATGTTTGAGAGCTTGCAGTTTACTACTCTGTGATTGTATGTAAAGTCAGAATTTTCAATATTGTCATAATTTCTGAATGTCATGTGATTGATTTCCTCAGAAATTATTTATTTCAGAATCCAGAAATAGTTTATTTCTCAACGCCCTTCCCCTGTTAAATGTGGAACAGAGAACATTTATTTTTGCCTCAATGTACTCCTCTGTCAGAGACCATAACACTTCACGCTCCGATTTTTGGGAAGGTGACAGATTAAATTTCTCAGAAATAATAGTTCTTAGTCTTAGGGCACGATGTGCAATTGGCTGCAGCATCACCCAAGCGGTGCTTGAATCGTTGGCAGACTCCTGCGGTCAGTCAGACAGCCGTGTTCCTGTCCTCTGAATTGGCTGTGCAGTTAAGTTAGCGGGCTGAGATTATTTTAAATGGTAGCTGGATGCCTATGCTAGCATGTAGCCTTCCTGAGCCTTAATGGTCAGTTGGATGTTTGCAATGGTGGCACTGGTGTACCAGTGCAGTTAGCATTAGTATCCAAAGCTCGTCATCAATAGTTTTAAGATATTTGGTACAATGCCTGGCTTGCACTCAAGGACATATTCTTTTTTAGGGTTCAGACCTATTTAATTGAAGCCAGGTGCGGTTCTGTGTGATGGACGATGCCTCATAAATGCAGTCACTCCATGGCAGATTTTTTATTGTGAGGGAATAGAAATTTACAGTTGGGTCGACAGCTAATGAACATATGTTTTCACGCGTACCATCAGATGCAATACGGTGCTTCTGTTTAAAAAAAGAATGTTCTGTTTATTCGCCTCAGATATTTGATACAGGGTTGCTCAACCATGTATCGGCGTTGATTCTGGGGTCATTCTGTGCTAACATGAACAGCCGTTAGCCCTGAGCGCTAACACATCGAGTCCCGAGAAATGCTCGCTGCTTTAGCATCGGTGTTGACCTTTGATTATTACTTGTCGTACAATGTATGTTAAATTGCAGTGTATTATTGACATAGAGCAAATGATCTTATCTAGAACGATGTTCTGCATTGAGGGCATTAGCTGGAACAAAAGTGCTGCACCCCCTAGAGGGATGTATGTTCCAAGTGCCAGGAGTGACTATATAGATTGGGCTCGGTCCCTGTAGATCACCTGTTAAACAGAATGCATCATTAAAACAACTCCTGCACTTAGTCCTTTAGACAGCAGTGAAACATCAATCAGTGTTAATGCCCTGAAAATATTCGTTAATGCAAAGTCAGATGAAATCATTTATAAAATTAGAAGAGGCACAGCATGCAGAGGTGATTGTTGGCCTGCAGCCTGAGTGGCCAAGAGAAGCGTAGTGTCTTACGCCACAGAACGGCGATGACGGCAGCTATATCTGTCAGTCACACCCAACCCCCCCCCCGTCCCTCAGCTCTGACCTCTGACCCCCCCCTCCCCCAGAAGCGCACATTCCTCCATGTGGTCACGCGGTCCTGCCTGTCTCTGGGCAGGCTGGAGGATGGCTCTTATGGGCCCACTGTAGAGCAGTGTAACAACAGCCCCCTGCAGATCTGGGCCCTGAACAGCTACACCCTGGAGCAGGTCCTGAGGAACATTCTCCAGGTCTCTGCTGGTTACGTTCTGAAGCTGAACGAGGCTGCCCACACAGGTACACCAAAGACCCTTCCATTAGCTCAGGTAGCTGTGTCTTGTGGCCCTGTAGTTGAGTTGGTGGGTACGCGTAGCAGTTGTTGTAAAAGAAGTCATTATATTGTGTTCTGTTATGAAGTTGAAAGATTTTTCTCATAGCTATAGTATTGTACAGTTAATGCCTGATTGCTTTTGCTTTTTTTGTTCATGTTGGGTAGCAGTGCCGTGAGCAGATCTAGACTGTTTGGTATTTGGTAGAAGTGGTTGTCTTTCGATCGATTTTAGATCTCGAAGCTGTACTATTAGTACAATACATTGTATGTATTTCACATGCACTTTCATCAGTAGCAATTTGCGACAACTATATTACTCCTGCACGCTGTCCATTCCGCATGCAATTATTTATTCACAACGTTTCGGTCAACAGACCTTCGTCAGGTGAAATTACACATCAGATTCAAACGTAGACTCAAGTAGTTTGGTTGGCCAGCTTGAACCAATCAGATCTTACTATGTCATGACATCATTCATTCATTCATAAAGTCAGTCATTCACAAGTCTATAAGGAAAAAAACTAAAACATAGAATTAAAACATTGTTGATTGCAGGTTTTTAAATACAAAACCCTAGTTTTTAAAAATACATGATGTTGAGGTTGAATTCATCATTCAGACCCTTTGGAAATAAAGTTTATAAAAAGTAAATATCAGACTTCCGTCTTTTAGCAACAGGTCATGGTCCCCTCCCTCCGTGGCAGCTGGACCTGTTCAGTACCACAAAAAGCGCCAAGGAAGATATGTCATGTTTGTAATCATTAAAGAAACTGCCACTGGGTAATCACAGTCATTTCTGCATATGGTGCTCTTATGTTCACTAATCGTTGTTCCAATCAGCTTGTGGTCTTGCCCACATCCACCAGTCCACATGGACATGTCAAGGTGTAAACTATGTGTGTGGAAGACCTGCAGTGATCACACTCCTTATAGGAAAACACTTGTTATTATGTCCACTTTTTAAAAAATGTGTGTGTCTTATATGTGTTGTTACAGTGCATTTTTCCTACACTATGAAAGTTGCCAGAAAGTGCAATGGACTTAACAAATTTTGTGAAGACCTCTTGGCTTGTGGCGGGCAAAGTCAGCATGAACCAAGAGGTCTTTTAAAAGGCTTTCAGTTTATTGCACAAAAAACATCATATCTTTCATAGTGTCTGACAATTCAGGATCAGACACAGAATGTGCCAATATTTTTTAAAAAAAGGACCTATTCGTGCGAGAGTGTGATCATAGGGCGTAATGCAGGTTACTGACATTTCTTCTCTTTCTTTTTGCTTTTCTTTATTAAGTCTGATGGAGGTTTGTTCAGGGCTGTTGCAAAGCTTTTTCAATTCTGCTGGGTAACCTCACTGCAGAAACCTTTGTTTCATCTCACCTGCCTTCTCCACAGTGTAGTCTCACATAGTTCCTCAGTCTAAAAATTGACTTTTAGGGAACCTCTTTTTATCTTGGGATGAAAACTTTCGCCAAAAATGAATGTATTTTTGTCTGTTTCTTTTCCAACAGGTCCAGTGGACAGCCTTCTTTTAGGGGTTTAAGGAAATGAACCTTCTGTTGGCTGTTTCCATTGTAAAAAGACGGTTTTTATTTACAGATATTTACAAAAATAAACCTTTTTTCCCCAAAGGGTCTGAATGATGAATTCAACCTCAACATCATGCTTTAAAAACTAGGGGTTTTGCATTTCCTTTGCTTCTTCCTCAACAATGTTTTAATTCTATGTTTTTGTTTTTTCCTTGTAGACCTTGTGAATGACTGACTTTATGAATGAATGAATGAATGAATGATGTCATGACATAGTAAGATCTGATTGGTTCAAGCTGGCCAACCAAACTACTTACAGCGCCCTCCATTATTATTGGCACCCCTGGTTAAGATGTGTTAAAAGCCTTAAAATAAATTCAGTTTTTATTGCAGAAGCATACTCTCACACTGAAAATTGTAGAAAAATGTAACCTTCAACTCAAGTGAATTTTAAGGGGGTAAAAAATCCCTGACTAAGAAATAATTATTTTTCATAAAATCACCTGTTCCACAATTATTGGCACCCCTAACAATTCCTAGGAAATAAATGTAATTGAAGTATTTCTGTCATTTCTACAGTAGTTTACAAAGTTGATCAGAGTATCTAGGAACATTTAATTAGTAATTCATCACTTCCTGTTTCCCTGGGGTATAAATATGACGTGACACAGAGGCCATTTCTCTTATCCACTCTTCAGCATGGGAAAGACAAAAGAACACACCATTCAAGTAAGGCAGATGTGTGTCGACCTTCACAAGTCAGGCAATGGCTACAAGAAAATAGCCACTCGCCTGCACCTGCCCATATCTACTGTCAGAGGAATCATTAAGAAGTTTAAAACAACTGGAACAGTGGTAAACAAGCCTGGATGAGGATGCAAGGTTATTTTGCCACCACGCACAGTGAGGAGGGTGGTAAGAGAAATAAAAAGTTCTCCAAAGCTCACTGTTAAAGAATTGCAACAAACGGTAGCATCTTGGGGTCACAAAGTCTCCAAAACAACAATAAGGTGCTATCTACATGCCAACAAGCTGTTTGGGAGGCATGCATGGAAAAAACCTTTTCTCACTCACAATCATAAACGCAAACGTCTGGAGTTCGCTAAGTGATACTGGGACTTCAACTGGGACCGTGTGCTTTGGTCAGATGAGACCAAGATAGAGCTTTTTGGCAACAAACACTCTAAGTGGGTCTGGCGGAACACAAAAGATGAGTATGCAGAAAAGCACCTCATGCCCACTGTGAAGTATGGGGGAGGATCGGTGATGCTGTGGGCCTGTTTCTCTTCCAGAGGCCCTGGGAACCTTGTTAGAGTGCATGGCATCATGAACGCTTTGAAATACCAGGACATTTTAAATCAAAATCTGGTGGCCTCTGCCCGAAAGCTGAAGATGGGTCGTCACTGGGTCTTTCAGCAAGATAATGACCCTAAACATGTGGCCAAATTTACACAGAAATGGTTCACCAGACACAGAATCAAGCTCCTCCCATGGCCATGTCAGTCCCCAGACCTCAACTCCATTGAAAACCTATGGAGTGAGCTGAAGAGGAGAGTGCAGAGGAGAGGACCCAGGTCACTGGATGATTTAGAGAGATTATGTAAAGAGGAATGGTCGAAGATCCCTCTTTCTGTATTCTCCCATCTTGTGAAACATTATAGGAGAAGATTAGGTGCTGTTTTGTTGGCAAAAGGGGGTTGTACAAAGTATTAACATCAGGGGTGCTAATAATTGTGGCACACATGATTTGACGTAAAAGAATTATTTCTTAATGTGGGATTTTTTTCCCACTGAATAAATGCACTTGAATTAAAGGTTGGATTTTCCTCTTTTTTTTCATTGTAGTCCTATATTATTTAGAAAAAAACTGAATTTATTAGAAGCTAAAGAACACTTCTTAACCAGGGGTGCCATTAATTATGGAGGGCAGTGTAAGTCTACGTTTGAATCTGATGTGTAATTTCACCTGACGAAGGTCTTGACCGAAAAGTTGTGAATAAATAATTGCATGGGGAATGGACAATGTGCGGGAGTTTTTTCTACTTTTCTGATCTGTGAACCTTTGTTGGGCTTTCTCCTACGCATGTGCCCCAAAATAGAGGTGTGCGAAAGCCTTCCTTTTTTACTTGACAACTGTATTACGGAATTTCTTTGGAATGGCTATTCAGCCTGGGTGCTATTCATGTAACAAATCAGTCAATTCCTGTTCATCAATATCTACGCATTGGCTACATGGTAAATATAAGCCAAATGGTGCTCAGGAGTGATTAGAGTTAAATAAAAACTGCCACCAAAACAACCCCCTCAAGAGCAGATAACTTACTAATGAAAGCTAGTATACCAGTACAACAAGAGGAAGAGGATTGTAATACAGCTGAAGGGTGGACTAGAGGTGGGCGGTGAACCGGTTTCATCACCGTCACCAGTATAATATGTTGCCACGAAATGGATTTTGCAATACTGTAATTACCACGGTAAAAGCGTTGTTACCAGGCCTTTTTATGAAAGGCGTGCATTTGCGCTTAAGCACCTTTGCGTGCCTAAAATTGCATTTTAGTTGCGCAAATAAAGTATCCATCAACAGTGTGCACATTCAGTAAGTATTTCTCATTGGTGGATTCCCAGCCATGCGAGACTTCTTCAACCAATGGAACTGCGCGTTGCCCAGTAAAAATGGCGAAGCAGGCTGCGCATATCGCCCAGCTTTCCACCTTTATGACATTGATGTGGAAACGAAGGGCCTAAAACCCGTGAAAATTATCAAAAAGGACGGGAAGGAGTGGGTTACGGAAATAAGCGTCTTTTTATACATCGTGAGAGGGTTTTCATTACCGATTTTTTTTGTTGTCGCTGTTTTTGTTTTTTGTTTTTGTTTTTTGATTGTGAAGCTTGGCGCGATCAGTCGATAATTCCTGCTCATTTTGCAGCCAGATTGGCTTGATTCTCATCTTGACTGCAGTTTTTGCTGTGATTTAATTAATAAATTATTTGCAGTGTCTAGAGATACGGCAGTTTTATGGGTACGGCTGTTGATTTGTAGGGCTTAGGATAAGGATTAGGGATTTTGGTTATGGTTATGGTTATGGTTAGGGTTAGGGGTCAGGGTTAGGGTTAGGGTTAGAGTTAGGGTCAGGGTTAGGTTAGGGCAGGGTTTGAAATTGGGACTGCCATACCTCTCTACATTGAAATGCATTGGAAAACTGCCATACCCGTAGCAACTGCCTAAATTATTAGGTCTGTCCCCTACTAAAACAAATCTTGGTCAACCAACAGTCGGCTGTTTTTTCCGATTGTTCTACATTTTTGAACTCAGTAGGCCTATTTGACCTTACCGTAAAACATTCCACTTGGTAAGTTATGTGTTATTTAATAGACCTGGTTCATCTAGTCGCAGTATCGTTTTATTGTTAGCTGTAGCAATCACGCAGTTGAAAATTCTCTTTCACTCCGATAGTGGCTCTCAAATAGACACACAGTGGAAATAACATTAAATAAAGAATTGAGTTGAATCAGTTATTTTTGTTTTCATTTCTGCTATTAATTGTTAACGATTTATTTGTTGGTTTATACCCCTCAGCCGACTCTGGCCGGAGGGGTATTGTCGTCACCTGCGTGTCTGTCCTTCGTCCGTCGTCCGTCCATGATTTTGTCCGGGCCAGTACTCAGCAACTAATGATCGCAGCTTCACCAAATTTGGTATGGTAACTCACTATGACCCATAGATGTGCAACGTCAGGTTTTTTGCTGGATTTGACCTTTGACCTTAGCGCTGTGACCTTGACCCTGGAAATCTTGTCCGGGTCAGTACTCAGCAACTAATTATCGCAGCTTCACCAAATTTGGTATGATAACTCACTATGACCCATAGATATGCAAGGTCAGGTTTTTTGCTGGATTTGACCTTTGACCTTAGCTCTGTGACCTTGACCCTGGAAATCTTGGGTCAGTACTCGCCAGCCAATTATTGCAGCTTCACCAAATTTGGTATGGTAACTCACTATGACCCATAGATGTGCAACGTCAGGTTTTTTGCTGGATTTGTCCTTTGACCTTAGCGCTGTGACCTTGACCCTGGAAATCTTGGGTCAGTACTCGCCAGCTAATTATTGCAGCTTCACCAAATTTGGTATGGTAACTCACTATGACCCATAGATGTGCAACGTCAGGTTTTTTGCTGGATTTGTCCTTTGACCTTAGCGCTGTGACCATGACCCTGGAAATATTGTCCGGGTCAGTACTCGGCAATTCATTCTCACAGCTTCACCAAATTTGGTATGGTAACTCATTATTACCTATAGATGTGCAACGTCACATTTTTTGCTGGATTTGACCTTTGACCTTAGAGCTGTGTCCTTGAGGCTGGAAATCTTGTACGGGTCAGTACTCAGCAACTACTGATCGCAGCTTCACCAAATTTGGTATGATAACTCACTGTGACACATGGATGTGCAAGGTCACGTTTTTTGCTGGATTTCACCTTTGACCTTAGCGCTGTGACCTTGAGGCAGGAAGTCTTGTCCGGGTCGAGGGGTATTAAGCAACGTGTCATGTTTTAATTTGTGCTTACGGAAAACCGTTGCGTTACAGACCATTCCAACAGACTACCGCAACGGAAACTTGGCTTTTCCTCATCATTTGAAGCCGCAGTAGGCCTAACAAATAAACCAGAAGAGGTTCTCTCTGTGTCGAGCAATATTACGTGTATATTATTAATAACTATATGACTAATCTAAGAGCTTAGCCGACTGAGGAAATAAATAGGAAAAGGCAAATTCGCATATTATGCCTTAAATCACCACTGGCAAACTGTAATGCTGAGTGAACATAAACGGCGTACAGTAAACTTACCCAACTCAGCCACTTAAAAGTGCCATCATTTTATCAATTAAATTGTGCTAAAATGCCTTACATGCCTGGTGAATGATCTTCGACGTAAAGTTTTATACGGTGTAATCTCATTTCGCTAATAAACGAAATAAGCAAACAGGCAAGCTTTTTGGGTTAGTTTTCTCATGGTTTAGGCTCGTCAGACTGGCTTCGGTGACGAGAGGATCAGTTATTCATCAGGGCCCGGTTGTTCAAAGCTCCGTTAATTTAACGGCTGGTTAGCGCTAAACACCTGACATTATGACCACTCTCTAAATAAGATTCTCGCGAATGCTCTTCACTACTTAAACTAATCAAGGGGAAACCTACAAAATGCATTTAAAACATACAAACATCTGGGCTTTCATTCAGAGATATAGATACTGTGGTTTAAACTTAATCACCGGTTAAAGTTAACAAAGCTTTGAACAACCGGGCCCAGGTTGGCAAACGTAGCCCCGCCCCTTTTGGGGGGGAAAACAAACCACACTCCCCATTGACTTTAATGTAAAATTGCTGCACAAAACGACTTAAATACAAGACCATCGAAGGTAAATCATCCAAGAGATTATCTACAGACACCATGTCTGATTCATATACATCCACTCTAACGGATAGAGAACGTGCAAGATATTTCAAAAAGATAAATTTAATCAATCTTAAAGTATGTCCCTTCAGTCTCCCGACATCTAGCTGGTGCAATGACCCCACCCAGTGGCCAGAGGTATCATACCCCGACATCTATTTTTATCTGATTGAGTCTCCAGGTAAGCAAAATACAAATGAAATTTTTCACTGTTTGGTCCTGCTATTTGGATAGTATGCTAGTTAACAGTAGCACTGTGCTCTGACCAGACGGTGATAACTGTCTTAGCTAGGTTCATAAGTTAGCCTGTCCGTCTGTCTCGTCCAGGCATATGCACATTCCTCCCTCCGTATGGCTTGGAGCCATAAAGCCCTTCTCTCCGGATATTTTTTTGGGCATGGCAGAGGAACGAACCAGAGATCCTTGTTTTTTGTTTTATTGTTGGTGCAGCCAACAACACAGCAACTCCTCGGCATGTCGGATTCAAGTTAAATCGGCTTGTTTTAAGGGTTCGCGCTTTGAATGTCTATGCAGGAAGCAGGATTGTTTTCCCCCTAAAAGGGGCGTGGCGATCAGGGCCCACTGTAGATGACGTATAGAGTACTAAAGTGATGACGTCACGCTGGTGTCGGAAGTAAAATTTCCCATTCATTTTACCCATAGACTGTTTTTTCAGTTCACTTTTGAATCACTTCCCATTGTTTTCAAGCCTCCATCTTTTTCGAGATTTTGCATTATATTTCCGACTAAAAACAAATATATTTTTTCTTGACTGGAATCAGCTGTATTTCAAATCAATTTAATTTTTCGCCACTAATGCTAATCCTCTTTGTAGTCTAAATACTACACGTCCCATGATCCTCCTGATTCCCGGGCTGAATGAGTTCAGGACGCATTTTATACAGTCAATGGTTAGAAGTCACCCGTCTCGAATTTTCCAGCACCTTGCTATAGCCGTTTGCTTGCTGAATTAGTTAGCCACTCTACGTTCTACTTGGTTGCGCTTTCCTTGCTAGATATCAAGTTTTACAGTTTACCTTTCGCTAAGCCCCGCCCCCCTTAGTTATTGTTGCTAAGTCCGACAAAACTTCAGTTTCAGCATGGCGTTTTGGACAGCTCTTCCAGCTGAACTGCTGTTGGGCTTTCACAAAGCGGCAAATGCGGTTTCAGACAGGAGTAGACAGAAAGGATTACAGTATGTTCATGCGCAATGTAGGAAATCTGCACTTGGACCCATAGACTGATTTATACAGTCTATGTTTACGGCATTAGCTATAATGTGTCAGCTGACGTTTGCTAGCGAGATGGCTGTAACATTTCTTATGTTTTCTAGCTGTTTGACTGAGCTAACGGGTTAGGTAGTTATGATAGTGTAATTTTAGGTTCAACGTTTGCTCGCTAATATTTGGGGAACTGTCAGGTCGTCACTCTCCACAATCAATAGTCAGTAATTTGTCGCGATGACTGTGCCTTCTGAGCGATATTCCTTCATGGCCTAGGAATTTATAATAAATGACTGCGTTTACATGCACACCATATTCCTGTATTAATCGAATATGAGAATAGTCCGATTCCGTACCTGTCATGTAAACGCGTGCAAAAACCCGATTAAGGTCATTTTCCGATTCGAAATATTCCAAATAAGGCCCCTGGCATATGCCTGTTTTAATCGGCATATTGGGTCATGTATACACCTTAAAATCGGAAAATGCCCCCGGACAGAATATTCAATCACGTCTACGCCTGTTCAATTCGCAAGGAATTAGCATTTTTGGAGGGAAGAGTAGACGACTGTGTGCATTCAGATAATGAAAGATATGAATATAATGGAATGTATCGATGGGCTAAAGCACCGTAACAACGATATCTTTAAGGTGTGCGAAAAGTGGAGAGAGGCTGGTTTTGTGTGAACTGCCAACCAAGTTAAGCATCGCTGGAAAACTCTGAAGGCGGCATATTCCAAAGCGAAAAAAAAAAATACAGGCTGTGGCTATTTTTACGCACACCCTCCTCCAACTTCTCTGAGTAACGAGTGTCAGTCTTAGAAGTGCCCCAGGCGCAACGCTTAACCATAACTATGTTATAGTCCACAAAACCAGTGTCGAAAAGTACGAAAATCTGAGACGCCTGCTCTAGATTCAATAGAGCGCTGACATGAGAGTGTCGGAGTTCAGTCGGAGCCAGTTGTTGGCTCCGCTGTGATTGGCCAGTCTGCATTCTAGGGCGGGGCTTAGCGAAAGGTTAATTAGCGCCAATTTACTCCAATAACCAGGCATCTTTGGCCAACGTTTGTTTGCTTTAAAACTCGGTAGTTAGTGAACGAGTTTATCAGCCTTGTCAAAGCATAACTGACAGCGAACTCTCTGTCAGCCGGCTAACTTAGCCAGCGAGCTAGTTTACCGACTTCGGTAGTTGTCTAACTTTATATTTGGCGCATTTAGTTAAATGCCAGCTTGTGAAATGCTCGCAGCTCAACGCTAGCTAAGTAGCCAAAGAATGGCTCTTCACTGCTTTTATTCACTTAGCTAGCTAGCCAGAAGCTAGTGATATTTATTGAATAATCATACTAGCTAACTTAGCTTGCTAAATAACAGTAAGTGACAGTACCATTTACTGTTTCTATCGATTTAGCTATGTGCACAAGATGTAATAAGCTCACTAGCTGGCTAGCTCGGTGGTTCGCTAGCGTAGCTTAATGCTAGCTAGCTAAATGGCGAAATAACTATTCATTGTGATCCTTTCATTTCTAGGTATGTAGCTAGCTAATAGTAGCCCGCTATGTTAGAACGGGTGCACGGACATACGGCAATGTAGGGCGGTGGTTCCCAACCCAGTCCTCAAGGACCCCCTGTCCCGCAGGGTTTTGTTGCAGCTCTACTTTTGCACACCTTATCCATTTAAGGCCCAATGCACCTTCATGCAAACCCTGTTCAGGTAGATTCTTTTCAACCAATCAGCATGAAGCCCTTTAATCGATCAGGTGTGAAAGAGTAGAGCTGGAGAAAAAACCTGCAGGGCAGGGGGTCCTTGAGGACTGGGTTGGGAACCACTGATGTAGGGCACTGATGGGCTACTGTCATGATACGTTATGAATGTTGGCTAAAACTGAGGTACCTCATTGGCTTGGAACAAATCACGGGGTACTCGCCCACTTGTGCAGCAGATATGTAGTTCGGAGAAGTGGATTACAAACTGGACTACAAGTGCAAAAGCATATAATTTTTGGCAATAAACTACGAATTTGATGTGATCATTTGAATCTGTATATCCTGTAGGCTAATCTCGGAGCGAGGCGGCTCTTAGAATTAATACGAGTTCAAGCAATGCCAGAAAGTGTCCAAACCCCATTATAAATTCCCCTAGGGATTTTACTTCCGACACCAGAAGCTAAGTAGCGGTGATGTCATCACTTTAGTACTCTATTGCCGACCTGATGAATCGCGCTCCCTTTTCCGAAGATACTGCCATGCTATTTGTTTGTCAACCCTGAAAGCTGCAGCACTGCACTGCCCGCGATGCTGTGGAGATGCACCTTTTCATTCAGTTTCGAATTAAATAGCCTAAATAATTATTGGTTCGCATTACTAATAGGTGACATAGAACAGCTCAGTCCTAATGTTCACCTATAAAGCAGATAAAACAGGTGTGTACGCGGAGAGAATTCAGCGTCGGCTGATGTACCGTTTTCAAGTGGTACGTGGTCGTTGCTGAGGTGGGTAAGCGAAACTCGTATATTCTTGTATATTCATTCCAGTGCTGCCAAGCTCCTGATTTTTGTCTTAAACATAATGTTTCAAGGCCATGTCGAAGTGAGCAACTGAAATAAGCCTACATCACTATCAATAATCTTAACTGTAGCCCGGGCAGATCCTAAGCTGCAATTTAAACGTAAATTTGTGGGCGCCCTGGTGGCTCATCAGTCTAAGCGCGCTTACCATAAAGGCTGTGTCCTTCCCGCAGCGACCTGGGTTCGATACCAGCTCAGGTCATTTGCTGCATGTCTTCCCCCATTCTTCTCCCCAACTTTCCTGTCTCTCTATACTGCATAACTGTCAGATAAAGGAGAAATTCCAAAAAAAATAATCTTTAAAACGCCAATTTGCGTGCCTGTATGAGAAATGAGAAGTGTAACCCATATTAGTTTTACATATTAAGATATTACGATGATATGTCGCTTAACTTTTTTACGTGCCTAAAATAGCATTTGAGCTGCGTAAAAAAATAAATAAATAAATGCGCACCTAAGGCTGAAAATTAAAGTTTACGGGCACAAATGTTTCCGCACCTAAAGATTTTTCAAGAAAAGGCCTGATAAACATGTTGAAAAATTAACAGCCTTGCAATGTTGACCCTGGCACTGGCTGGTGGTAAAGATGGTTGTTGTTCGGTGTTGAAAGTCTGAAAGAAACCATTGCGTTTGTATTGTGGAACAAAAACAATAAGTGGGGAAAAAATAAAATGCAAAAAAGCATTTTTTTCTGTAAATATTCTTCATTCCTCAGACCCAGTTTGCTCACCAGTGTAGTTAACTTTCAGCTTGAAATGGGGTAAGCTACTGTTCCAAAAGCACATTGTGGCCAAGGCCTTTTTGTAACACATTAGTAGACATTTTCCACCTGCTAGGATGTGTACACTTACAACACAGAACAAACAGAGCTAGAATCATGTTTTGAAAAGACTACTCCATTTCATGTTGGAATACTGTGATATAATACCATTATTGCAATATGAAGGAAAAATACCATGATATAAATTTTAGGTCATATCTCCCACCCCTAGGGTGGACCGTTGGTGATTCCTGTGAAGAGATGGCTCAGGTGCTTTTATAAAAGTACGAGATGTTTCTCATGACTGCAGTTTGTACTGTAGCTCTGGTCTGATTTCTTTCACTCATTATACTCCTGTTTGATGGCTTAACCAGGAGCAGATCTAGGTAGTTTAGGGGCAGTAGTTGTCTCATGATTAGAGGTGTTGATTGTAAGTCCAGTAGCTATGCCATTATGGAGGTACAGGATGTTTCTCATGGTCCTAGACTCTCAGAAAATGGTCCAAGAAGTGCCCAAAGGGGCGCGAAAGCTTGTCACGATTGGTACTATAAAATTTTACCCCCAGCCATTGTCTTAATAATTCATTTGTGCCTTTTCTGGCTGCAGAAGGTGCTAATTTGTTAAGGAGGCATTTATAGATTCTAGGGGACCTGCGTGAAATGTGTTCATTAATGGACAAAAATGTGCTTCTACTGAACAATACCGTTTCTTCTGGGAATGTTGTATTGTGCAGGTCTGGACTGATTAGTTTCGCTTGTTGTGTTTGGCTCGAAAATATGGACGTCGGCCAAGTAGCTGGAGAAGCATACGGTCCCTCTGCGGGTCAGGGCTGCTGTCGTAGGTGTTCGGGGGCAATATGTTTGTGCGGCATTTAGGACAACTTACAAGCGACCTTCTGAAACGACTGCATACTGAAATCAAAACAAAAGCACGAGACGCGTGAAGCATCGGCAGACAGACATCGCCAGACGGCCTAAATGATGCCCTGAGCGTGTCCCATCTGGGGGACCTTTACGTAACTCCGGCTCCATAATGAATCTCGCTTGACATTTATTTTCCTGCATAAATATTTTATTTCGATAGGCAGGTGGAGTAGCTCTGCGCATGGGCTCTGAGTGGTCTCGGCCTCGGCGAAGCTTGGCTGTATTTTTAGCAGTTCATTTGTGCGCCCATCCAAAATGTGTTTTTCCTTTGTTTACGAGCGCTTTTGAAGTGTACCTTCATTGTATTAGGGAAGAGAAAAAAGCCTTTGATGCTTGCCGGGCCGTTCGGACCGAGCAGAGCTTTAGAAAATGTCCTCTTGACCTTGGACATCTGTGTTCCACTTGGACAGCCTTTTTCATGTTCCGAACGCTGAATTTCAATGAGCCGGCCGCCTTTGTGTTGGGCCGGCCAGGGCTGTCCGTCACCGCCCGCCCACTTGTCTTGCATATGTATGTCTGTCCCTCCGCTAGTCAGAACCTCTGTTATTGTTTCTCTGCAGATCTGTGCCTGGCTGGCTGACTGTTAGCCTCGTGCTCTCTCTTTCCCTTCTCTCTCTCTCTCTGTCCCTGTCTCTGTTCCTCTCGGTCTCTTTCCTTCTCTCTGGTTTTCTCTGTCTGTTGTTCCCTCTCTTGTCAATTCATTTTAGTTCAGTGTGCAGTATTGGCATGGAACACGCAGTATGCACTGCCACAGGGAACAAGAACCGTACAGAACTCGGAGCATAACAGCTGAATACAGTGTGAAAAATGGATACAGCGTCTCTTCTCTCTGTCTCCATTTCTGTTTCCCGTTTAATCTTTCACGCTCTTCTCTCCGTCTATCTCCTTTTTCTCTCTCACTCTTTCCTCTCTCTCTCTCCCTGTGTCTCACTCGCTCTTGTGCGCACTGTTTGTTAGGTTTTCGGCAGGTCTGTTATCTCACTCTCAGGCTTACACACTCGGTGTAAGTGGTGCGCTTGTAACGTTAGTGTGTTAGCGCGCTCAGGCTGAGCTCCACACAAGGTGAGTCTGAAGCGATGCAAACTCCTGCTGGGGGTGAGGTGTGAAGCAGAATGGCGTGTGAGGTCACATGAGCCTCGCGATTCACCGCCAGTTTAGCTGTCAGAATCGCTCCCCTGCAACCCATTGCATCTCCGCTGACACGGAAATATCCAGTGGCCATTTCTCCTCATCTTTGGTTCCGTTTGGCCCTCAAAATGGCATGGTGTCCCAGCCGCATCGACCGAGGTCAATCCCCCCCACGTCGACTGCCTTGTCAAACTCCACTCCACAGCAGGAGCTTAAATACGCCGCATCTCGTAAAAATTACACAATCATTAGAAGGAAAAGTCCCGGTCAGCGCTTCTCCATGTTCTGTCACGGAAAGAAAATCGTGGATGGATATCCCTGCTGAGGGCCAACTGTTAGAAGTCATCTTCATTTAATTAGTGGAGCGCAGCTGGGCTCACACACGCGGCGAACGCCTCATAAGCGACTCGCCGTGACCGCCAGGCCGCAATCGGAGTTTCTGCTGCCAGTCAGACACGATGAAATAATAATGAACGAGGGACGTGCCCTCGCATTTTTTATGTTTTCATTAAATAATGCATCAGTTTCTCCTCCGCCTGCGCGTTTCCGTGCCACTTTTTAAAGTAGGACGTTAGGGTATGCTGAACTTACAGAAAAGTTTGGTTTGGTAGATGACGAGGATTTTTAATTTCACCCCTTAAAATATGTTGTACAATGTGGCCACTGTCTCAGAAGGCTCTGAAAAAATTGTCGGTCCCAACACGCGTTTAAGACTTTTAATGAGGCTTTTTTTTTCCTCTGAAGTATGAAGTATTAGCCTGCCTGATTTAAGGTACTGTTCGTTATAAAAAGTGAAAATTACGCACTACGTTGCCAAAACTAGTATTCAGTTGAAACTGTCTCCCATCATTGGCTATACACTAACCAGCCATAACATTATGACCACCTGCTTAATATTGCATTGGTTCCACCTTTTTTTTCCACCTAAACAGCTCTGACTCGTCGACTCACGGACTCCACTAGACCTCAGAAGGTGTGCTACAGTATTTGGCATCAAGACGTTAGGAGCAGATCCTTTTAAGTCAGTGGTTCTCAAACTGGGGGGTGTAGAGCCATGGGGGCGGGGGGGCTTGGATGCTGAGCGCACATTACATTAACAGAATTCACGCTATGGCAAAAATAATTTAAAGTCCTGTGATGTCGGAAAGGCTATTTTGCTAACCTGAGTCCTTTGTTTACCTCAACTGCCCCGATTGTTCATGGCTGATAAAGATGAAACCCACGTTCGCTCGGGTGGGGGTGGGTCATGAACCTCTTTTGGCTTCTGAAGGGGGGCGTGACCAAAAAGGTTTGAGAACCACTGCTTTAAGTCCTGTAAGCTGAGAGGTGGGGCCTCCATGGATTGGACTTGTTTGTCCGGCACATCCCACATATGCTCGACTGCGTTGAGATCTGGGGAATTTGGAGGCCAGGTCAACACCTTGAACTCACTTTTGTGTTCCTCAAACCATCCCTGAACCATTTTTGCAGAGCGGCTGGGTGCAATATTCTGCTGAAAGAGGCCACTGCCATCAGGGAATATCGTTTCCATGAAGGGGTGTACTTGGTCTTCAACAATGTTTAGGTAGGTGGCGCGTGTCAAAGTAACATCCGCATGAATGGCAGGACCTAAGGTTTCCCAGCAGAACATTGCCCAAAGCATCACACTGCCTCTGCTAGGTTGCCTTCTTCATATACTGCATCCTGTATTTCCCAAGGTAGGCACTGACCACTGCAGACCAGGAACACCCCACCAGAGCTGCAGCTTTGGAGATGCACTGACCCAGTCATCTAGCCATCACAGCTTGGCCCTTGTAAAAGTCGCTCACATCCTCACCCTTGCCCATTTTTCCTGCTCCCAACACATCAGCTTTGAGGACAAAACATTCACTTGCAACCTAATACATCCCACCCACTGACTGGTGCCATCATAACAAAAGATGATCAATGTTTTTCACTTTACTTGTCGGTGGTCATAATATTTTGGCCGATTAGTGTATGGTTTGTCCTTATGAAAACAATGATAGAAGCAGGATTTTAATTCTTAATATAAAAATACTTGTTGAGAAGTCTTTTTTCTTATTGCAGTGCAAGAAAGTGTGTGAGTTCAATTATCTTTCCATTGTTAAAGACATGGAAGGCTCCACTTTGGTTAGTGTTTTGTATGAAAAATGACTAAGATTATACAATTAGCATCTGTGGTTGTTAGCCGCCTCCATGTCCTTTGAAGCTTTTACCTTTTATCTGCTCGTTCAGATTTTTAACAAGCCATTTTGGATGAATTGCTATTAATTCAAAATAAATATATTCTGCTTCATTAGAGCTTTTCTGAAATCCTATTCTATGATTTTTCCTCAAACAAAAATGATTCGCATGCTCATTTAATTATAACAGAAAAACTATGGTTAATAATGATCATCTCACTTGAGGGTAATTGCACTAATTATCTATGTAATAGCGTTGGTGAAATTTGCATATCATGGCCACAAACGGCATGCGCGATCTATCTAATCATGAATTTCCCCCTTTTTTTTGTCATACTGAGCAAGTTGATCTTTAAAGCCCTAAATATAATCAGATATTTCGTGGTAATTCATTTCATTGCATTTTTCCCACAGAAAAGCTTTCAAACTTTCTTCCCTTGAACACATTGATTGTCCCTGGATTTCTCACCAACTTAGGAAAGTAAAAAAATTCTCACAATGTATTGTGCTGCAGCTACAGTGATTCGGGTGTTTGACCGCGGCGGTGAAGACGAATGAGCTTAGCCCAGAGCCAAAGCTCACAATCCCTTTCATCCTCTACCTATGGTCAGGAGCTTCGGGCTGTAATCTTGAAGAGAGAGAGAGAAAGAGAGAGAGAGAGAGAGAGAGAGTGAATACAAGTGGTCAAATAGACGAACAGAGCTTAGCAAAGAGCCTCTGCTCCAGAACTTTGAGATGAGTCGGTTGAGCTGGATCAGACACCTGATAAGGATGCCCCGGGAGTCCCGTTGGAGGCGGTCTGGGTACTTCCCACCTGGGAAGGGACCCTCGGGAAGATCCAGGACAAGGTACAGGGGTCACTGATGTCTCCCGGCTACCCCGGGGACCACCAGGGGATCTCCCAGGGGCGAGCTGGAGGATTGAAATTCTGGGGCTGGAGAATTATGGGATGCTCTGCTTTCCCTGCTGTCACCGTGACCCTGATGGGGGTTAAGTGGATAGGGTAGGGATTGGTTCAAATAGGGGTGTATTGAGCAGTTCCTAAAACCTTCCATTTGAACTGAACTGGTTTGTTTGCTGCAAATTCTAGCTCATGAACAGCAATAACATAATATATTTGTCCCTTTTTTATTTTGGTCTGTGTTGGTGTAAAATAGTTCCATCTTTTGGGTTAGTGAAGAACAACTAACTGCGGTGACTGCTCTAAAACACAACCTCCTACCCATAACCTCTTACAAAAATGCCCATAATTTTACTGGAAATCCTTTCAAATGTGCTGCTTCTTGGCCAGTAGTTTACTCAGATAAGACTATCATTCACATCAGAGTTAACCAACTCTGTTTCCTGAGCTGTGTCCCCTCAGCCTAAACTAGCTCTCCTGTTTCTACTTATTAGAAGTTGAACAGGATCTCTTCATGTTAAATGAGATGTTGTGTTAGCACTGGTGTGGAAATCTACTGGATGGTAGTAGGTCTCCTGTGGGCCTGAATCGAATTCTTATCTCTGTTGAGCACCTTAACCCTTTGAGTGCCATAGGCAACTACAGTTGCCCAATGGTGTAAGATATCAAAACCAGTTGCTGTTGAAAACCTATCATGTGGCAACTTGTTGACACATGATAGGTTTTCAACAGCTCAGGATAATTACAATTCTTATTCTTTGAAAATGTATTCAGCACTCAAAGGGTTAAGTAAGACGTTCCGAGCACCGTCACAGAACTGAGTACCAAGCTGAGCTTTAAACCTGTCTTCAACCTCACGATCAGGGTGCCAGATCTGCTGGATCTTAAAAGGAGGTTGACACTTTGCTGTGCACATCGGTTAGAGAATGACATATCATCTGAGCACGCTCAGCTGGCGAGAATTGAACTTCTTGGCAGTTTTCCAAAAAAAAAAAAAAAAAACATTTAAAAAAAATATAGTTTCCACTCCCCTTGATGCCTTCATTTATCCCTTTGTTGCATGGTGCTTATAAAAGTTACCAAATCCACCCACCACCATTAATAAGCAAAGAGGAAAAGAGTTATGCAGCTAAGCGTTAAGCAGAACCTCGTGGCTTGCATCTGGAAAGGATCTGTCTGTGAGTGCAACTTTTATGAAGTATTAACTGCGAAAAATGTCAATTTGACTTCACAACTGTTTTGTGTCATAATAAGGTTTTACATCTTTCTCTCTCTCAAGTTGAAAATGTCACCTTGTTTCAAGTTACTTTTTTTCCAGACAGGTATAATTTTATTGCCCCCCTGACAAATCATTAAATGAGTCATACTTCCTCACCTCATTGGTAATATTTGTGTCCTGTCTCAGAAAAAAATATAACCGAAAAGAAGATCTGAAGTCTGAAGAGTAAGGCTTAATTACTTGTTGAGATTGACTTGGTCTTAAGCTGCTTTCACACCGGACGCGAAACAAATTTTTCGCACGACGGATTACATTCAAAGTCAATGCAAAGACGCTCTTATTCTCTTATTCTTAGTCTTATTCTCGTTTTTGCTGTGGAGGCCCGTAACCTGACTCCTCCTGTTCTGTCGGTTCCCTCAGAGGCTGACGCTGCTGCACGTGAACAGTAACCAGTGCCTGGACATGCCGAGCGAAGAGGATAAGATGGCTCCCACCCTGAGGGACTGCTCAGGCAGCAGGTCCCAGCAGTGGCTCCTGAGGAACATGACTGTGAGCATCTGAGAGGTCCTCCCCCCGTCCTGGTCCAGACGTGAGGGACTGCCGCTATCCCGCCACTGCCACTTCCTGTCACATCCTGGCTCCATCTCGCCCCCCCCATCTGTACCTATATTTAGGGTGGTTGGCTGTGTGTGTCCTCTCCTAACAGCTTTAAACCCCCCCCCCCCCCCCCGGGGGCGAGGTGACTGTCCCCCTCTCTCTCTCTTTCGTCATTTGCTCCTCCAGACGTTCCTCTCATCGGAACGACACTCGGTGTGAGCGAGTGGCCCCAGTTTTTCCCGTGCGCTTTGCGGTGAGGACACATCACTGTTGCTCTCCTGCGACGTGCCTCTCAGCCTGACGGCTCAGCAGTTGGCGTGCTGTGTCAGCGCGTCATTTCCAGCAAGTTCTGCTTGGCAGAGTGACATTAGGACGGCGCCCTCCCTGCAAGCGGGGTGGATGTACAGGCCAAGACGTTCTCCTGCGCGCAGCTGTGACGTCCCAATTAACGGCGATCAGTGTTCACTTAACCAGCTGGAAATGCCCCCATATACAGTATTCTTTTGTAGTAGTCAGCTGTCTAATGTGGAATGCGGCTATTGGCCATCTTTTTACTGGGGAAATAATCACTGAATTGAGAGGTGATTGCTGAAGTGGGGGCTCGGAATAAGTATTTGACGAACTTAGAAAATTGTTTAGATGCAGAACTTATGTAATTGATTACTAATAAATGTATGATAACGTTTAGGATCATGACTGTTATTCTATATGGGACTTACAGGATTCGAAGAGGATTTTTTAAGAATGAACCATACCGAGAATATTCATCAAATAAGACTGGATGTGACTTGACTTTGTCTAAATTGGAACCTGAAAAATGACAGACGACTGGATCGATTAAAGAAAAATAACTTGTATATTGCCAATATCACACAGAGGAGTCATACATATTATATTGTGCATTCCTAAGGTGCACACAGATGGACTAAAATTAATGATCAAATGTTTTGTCGTACAGTGTTAAATTATTTTGATCCCAAAGTGCTTTTTTTTCCAGATTGACACTGAATATACATATATATTCATAATATCATTATGCTGTTTCCTTTAATTATGTTTAAATGCTCATGTATAATTGAATGTCTGAATACATTTATATACTTGTTAGCAGTATACATATCTCATGTTCTCAGTATTTAAGAGCTTTTATTCAAGATTGTCTTCCCTTTTTACAGCGATTAAAAAACTAGGTAGAATGGAGAATAACTGAGATTATCAATTCCTATTTTTACTGAATGAGGATATCCACAGATTATCGTGTTGGATTAAGTATCTTTTTGGATTTGTTAATGCTTTGTTTACTTTACTTTGTTTACTTGTTTAAGTTTTATTCGCTGTAATATACTTAGACAATCTTTGAAGGAAGCATTTAGTGTGTGGGATATCACACCATATTCACTGTATATTTGTTCATTTTGTTATATCAAAGGCATATGGGCATGAGACAATGACAGCCAGTTGCAATGTTGGTTATTATCATTTTTAACCCGGTCCAATGGTGTTGAGCTCAAATATTTGTCCAGTAACTTAGTGTTAAAATCACTGAACTCAGTATTCCAGATACTCTGTTTCTTGTTTGGCATTAGCATTTGGAACATTTATGTGCTTTTTGTATTTTTTCCCCTCAAGATTATATCATTGTACTTTCTTCATTACATTGTCATATTGTAAATATTATATGCAGTAATTTTTCAGCACCATTGTACATAAAAAATTATTTTTGTAATGAATAGGATATATCTGGAAGCCCCAGGCAAGTGCAGTGTGCTGATTTCAACTTGGTGAACTTATGTATGGTATTTTTTTCCGAAGCAAGCTCGTCTTTTCGTCCCCGAGTGCTGCGTGGCAAGGACGCGTCATTAGGACGGGGTAACAACAGACTTGGGTCTAAAAGGGTTCCCAACTCCAGTACATATTGAGTTCATGTTCACTGGCATTGAGCTGAGGCTAAGCTGTCAACTCATGGCTATAATACGGTCGTCGAAGTAAGTGCAGAACAAAATTTGCTCTGCAAATTGTGGTATGACTGAGTCTGCTTGGGACAAGATTGCAGTGATTGGCTGCACACACGTGTTGTCGTGGCTGCATTGACTTCAAATCCGACATTTTAAATCCGGCTTTGTATTGAATCAGTCAGAAACTGTGTACATAGAATGCTGTTGACCTTGACGTCAGAACACAATGGGGCTTTTCAGACTGCTGCTACTGTGTGTGCATGATGTGGAACGGCAATGTAGTGTTACGTCTATTTTGGTCCTGAAGTGATGCTACATGTTTGTACAGTTCTGTGGAGGCTAATACAAGATTCTTCATTTGTGACAATGCTTTAACTGATAATGAATGAAACTAAATTTCAATAAATCAGCTCGGCGTGCCATATTTTCTTTATTGCTTTTGAATTTTACTTACTTTTACCAATCCATTTAAGCAGCCCGGAAGCAAAAACCCTAGGACATCTGTCATTGACATGCAGTGACAGTGTGACAGTAACCATGAAATTGTAATTGAACAAAACTTCTTCAGTGTATGAAATGGAAGGGTAATAATATAATGATATGAATTGAGGTGAAGGATAAAGATTTTTTTTAAAAATCTGGAAATTATGATTAAATAATCCTGCTGTGCTTCCAAGACTAGGAAATGCAGCGCTGATCACTCTTCGTTCGGATGAGACTTTACCAAGATCCTGTTCCTAATTCTGTCCATCTAAAATCTCATGACACTTATCAGAAAGAGAAGGGTATTCCCTAGTGTCCTGGCTAAATTCCAAATAACTTTGCTCTTTCTGTGACCTAATTATCCCCTAATTTAATTGGTCAAAAATTGCACACTCTCTCCCACTCTGGTGCAAAATGGCTGCTGTGTATCGCCCAGTTGGGAGTGAGACTTTTATGATGGTTGAGGTGAGTTGTACTTCACTGGTTGGTTTGTTGAGTGCTGTTTAAATGCTGAAATCCATATGTAAAAGCTTATGTTTATGAGCTGAAGACATTGACTGTTTACAGTAATTACAGGTCATACCTGTGTAGGAACAGCATGAAACCGCTTCTTGGTTGTAGAAGAAGCGTCTAGCACTGGTTTGTCAGACATGAATGAAGACCAGGCACAGGCTTCATTGAATTTTGCTGAAAGAATATCCCAACTTTTATGTTGCTTTTGAAGAAGCTTAATCTGTGTGAACCTGATGCTGAGTCACTGTTTGCAAAACACCACCAGGACCTCCACTGCCAGTTTACTGGAGTTCAGCTATGGCACTCAGGCTTTGTCCTGTGGTGAGATCTGGCATGCTGTTTGACAAATCCTTTTTAAAAAATGTTCAAATTAATTTACTGTTATTTATCTGGCTCTTTTATCCAAAGTGAATTAGAGTTGATGCAGAACACACAGGGACCACTCTCCATCTGGAGCAAAATGGAGGCGAGGGCCTCGCTCAAGGGCTCAACGGCTGCGATTATCTTATCGTGGCTTCGCTGGGGCTTGGAACATTAGCCTCCTGTATCCATGTCAAACATCTTCATCGTGCCACAGGCTGCCCATAAATTAACACATTTCATTCACAAATGGCAGCATTCATTAAAATTTATGTTGCATGATTAAAACTGAAACAGACCTCTGGGCGCTACTGTTCTCTTGCCACCTGCATGAGGGCACATCAGAGTGGAGCGCAATAAAACTCTGAAAATCGGTTGCGTGTGCTGCCAAAAGAGAGAGGTCTGTAAGTGTTGCTTGATACTGCACTAACAGTGGCTGGCCTGCAGGAACCTCTCATTCATCACGGCCGCATTCTCTGTCTCACATTCAATAACCGAAATAATCTTTTTCTGTTTTTAACATTTCTCTGTGTGACTCCGAGAAACACGCTTGTATTTTATTGATGAGAAAGCAGCCATGCTGGACTACCTCATATCAAACACCAAAGAAGCTCTACTACTTTAATCAATAGAAGATAACAAGCCACGGACAAAATGCCTCATTTATGCCTTCACGTGCTTGTAGTAGTTGATCTCTGTTGCAACCTCTGTAAAATTACTTTGTTTATTAGTGACAAAAGACATTACTATGAACATAACTTTTCTGTGAACATGCTTGGGCTCGCCTCTGAGTCTAATTTTTATCTATTATTCCTGAGCTATATCTTCTGGCTGTCGACCATTCACTGACTCCAATCTTGCAAATCACAGCATGTTATGTATTGTTAAAATGTCTTTTGATGAGAAATGTGCTGCTCTGATTACACTGGTGGTGCTCAATTCGTCTTTTTAATGTGTGTCTTGCCTTGCCAATGTAGCATAGTGTAGCATTTCAATAAATTCACAACATATTTTGTAGTGCAAGTTGATTTAATACTAGCTGCTGTACCATAATTCATCCAGCTCTGGCCGAGTGGCTGAAGCTAAGCAGGGGCTTATTTGTGCTTGGTTGGTCTGGGATTGGGAGAGTGCCTGAGACAATGTATTTGCTCGTGAAAGTGGTGTTGTTTGACCAGTAGGAGGCGATCTTTGCCTTGGTCTAATATGACCCAATGCAGTGATGAAGAATGCTGTATTTTACAACTTTATTTCTCACAATTACCATCACGAATTGTTCCATCAGCATCAGATTGTTGAGTTGTGAGCAATCTAATTGAACATTTTTGCACTTAACTCCTCAAGAGTGCAAAACATATGTTTGGCGTTTCATATAAAGCCCAAAACCTTTTTTACCCCCCTAGCCCCCCAATTTAAAAATGGCAAACAAGCATAAGCCTATTTGGGCAGGTTGGTCTTTAAATCACGTGTGGTCACGGCAATTCAAATGAATGCAAACATACTCTAAACCATTTGAAACATAATTCTGTACATGAATTTGTAGTTTAAGTATTTGCTAGGTATAGCCTAGGGACAAGAAAATAGCAAAAATGCATCTCTCATTTTGTCAAAACGTCCCATTGTGCTCAGTCCACGTATTTCTATCTCGGACTCTTTATGCTAATGCTCTCCTATCTGCACTGAAACCTATCCTATGATTAGCCCATTCTGGGACATTTTTCATTTTGCTGCCTGACACAAATATGCTGGAAAGAGATTAGTACGAGGAAGACAATCTTTATAGAATTACACAAGAGGAGCAGAGCAGACTGCAGTGATGTAGTACCACTCAACAAAGATTCCCCTTTTCCCCAGATCCACCTCAGTCGAAAATCTTATGTTCAATATTTCCCTGCCTTTTACTGGAGAGAGCCTCTAGAAATAACCTGAGCACTCTTAAGGTACTGACATTTCTGCCTACCCACTTTTGTCTCTCTTGTGTCTTCTGCTCATTTTATTGGTTTTTCTTTCTTTCTCCAAGCTGAAATAGACCAGCGGTTTTTAACAACTCTAAACCGTTAATTCTGCTGTAATTTGTGGAGGACGCCATGTCTGATTGATCGAATCACAATTGACTAACTGTCAAGTAGAATCACACTTTGAGCTCTACGTGAAGATATCTGGGACAGACTCTTGGGAAAGCCTTACTGTAGTAAATTAACTGTTGGAAATGTCTTGGCCTGAAGGTCCCGGATGGCTTTTTTTCAGTTATGGAACATGGCTAAAATTAGGCACTCCCTATCAGCAGGGGATAGCGAGAAATCGATCGGCCCTCCTTTTATGTCTAGGTAAGATTACTCTAATGCCCTGCTATCTGGCTGCCTAAATAACTTACTTATCCACTCGAGTCTGGCTCCTTCTTTGGTTTCTTCCTATCTTCCACCAGGGCAGTGTTGCTCGAGGCGTGCTCTTGTGGGGGTTTATACGAGGCCTCTGTGTACTGACACTTGTTTGTGAATTACCCTATGCGAGTACATGCAGATTTAATTAGATTTGATTAGATTAGATTAACCCCTGGGCCTCTGCACACATTCTGCTCATTGTGGGGCACAGTGCCAGATTTCAGAAGTCTGGACGACAGGCAAAGGAGAACCTGAAAATACACCGCTAATACAAACATCGCTATCAACACTGCATAACTAACATTTTTGTCTCAAGAGTTATTTTAGCTGGTACATTTTATCCAAAAAGTCTTACATTTGATTATAATAAATAGGGGTCAATCCTTCCCGGAGCAATGCTTGGTTAAATATCTGGCACAAAGATCCTGTTGCGCCTATCTTATCAATAACTAACATTTTTGTCTCAAGAGTTATTTTAGCTGGTACATTTTATCCAAAAAGTCTTACATTTGATTATAATAAATAGGGGTCAATCCTTCCCGGAGCAATGCTTGGTTAAGTATCTGGCACAAAGATCCTGCTGCGCCTATCTTATCATGTCAATACAACTACAAACTGCCAACTACAAACCAGCTCAGCACCAAAGCCACCAGACTGTAGGCCAATTCAAGATTTGCCAATAGAGTGAGACAATTTCTCTTTTGAATCAGAAAATAACTTAAAACGAGCTTTTATTTTCAACTTGCGAATAAAAAATATGATTTTAACTTCAATAAAAAGACTACATAGCTTGTAAAGACATAACTTTTTTCAGTGTAAACCGCAGGAAGCATTGATGAAGAGTCAATGTTATCGCTGTTGGGAGCTTCCTCAGCTGTGATCCTATAATAAAGTGCAACCTCGTTTCTGAATCTCTGCCGTGCTGTATATTTGAAACTGTGAGTGCCACGCAAAATCTTGAGTGTACAAAATCTCACAGTGATTGGATAAAATCCATCAAGAGAATGGCATCGAAAAAACAGCCATTATATGTTTGAAGGGCCAAGCAGGCTCAAAATATTTATATGGTAAGGGCATTGAAGAAGCGAATATATGCAGCGCTGCCCGAAACGTTTTTTAATTATTGGAAGTGTCCATCTGCAGTGGATGGGGCTGTGTGGGACGGACTCTGGTGCATCACTGCATCACAGTAACTCTTGTCTGTAGTGTCTCTCTCAGGATGTGCGCCGTCTGTGCCCAGCTGCGGGTCTCTCTGGCTGGCAGAGAGCTGTTTGGCTCTCCACGGGCCCCCATCTGCTGCTCTCTCTTAGCCGCACCAGCCAGCACACTGCCCTTCACTCTGCACTGCTGTCGAGAGGCCGTCATACATACACACGTGCGCACAATCACGCGCACGTGCCTGTATACTCACACCAATGCACAATCATGCGCACGCGTGCACTCGCGCAAATTCACATGCATCATTTACGTACGCACACACGCACTACCCTGCCCGCGCCTGCATGTACACACATGCATACACATACACAAACACATGCACATGTTTGTGCTCGCACTGCCCTTCACACTGCATTGCAGGACAGGCAGTCACAGACATACACACACACACATTCACATATGGACTATTAAAAGCAAGAACAAACGTTCACACACACGCATTAATATGTAGGGACACATGCAAATTCACACACTAACACTAATACACAAACACATGCACTCATTAACATTAATATGCACAAACCTACATACGCATGCGGAATCATAAACACACACTTACTTGCACACTAACCACACCTAGGTACACATGCACAATCTTGACCCAACACAAACGTGTACATACTAACGCATACACATGCACAATCATAAGAATAACCATCCAAGCATGTGTACACACGAATATGCATACATATACATTGCTGCGAAAAAAAGTATTTGCCCCCTTCCTGATTTCTTATTTTTGTGCGTTTGTCACACTAAAATGTTTCAGATCATCAAACAAATTTTAATATTAGGCAAAGATAACCCGAGTAAATACAAAGTGCAGTTCTTAAATGATGATTTCATTTATTAAGGGAAAAAAGTTATCCAAACCTACCTGGCCCTATGTGAAAAAGTAATTGACCTCCCTTGTTAAATCATGAATAAATTGTGGTTAACCACTTTTTTTTACAACCCCAATTCCGAAATAGTTCGGACAAAGTGTAAATTGTGAATAAAATTAAAACGCAATGACTTTCACATCACACCAGCCAGTATTTTATTCACAATAGAACAGAGATAACATAGCAAATGTTGAAACAGAGAAATTTTACCATTTTATCCACAAAATGAGCTCATTTCAAATTTGATGGCTGCTACAGGTCTCAAAAAAGTTGGGACAGGAGCCTGTTTACCATGGTGTAGCATCCCCTCTTCTTTTTAACACAGAGTGGAGGCATCTGGGCATTGAAGACACAAGTTTCTTGAGTTTAGCCATTGGAATTTGATCCCACTCTTGTTTAATACAGGCTTCTAGCTGCTGGAGAGTTTTGGGTCTCCTTTGACGGACTTTTTGTTTAATAATGCGCCAAATGTTCTCGATCGGTGAAAGATCAGGACAGCAGGCAGGCCACACGGACTCTTCTACTACAAAGCCATGCTGTTGACATAGCTGCAGTCTGTGGTTTTGCATTGTCCTGCTGAAATAGACAAGGCCTTCCCTGGAATAGATGTCGTCTGGAGGGGAGCATATGTTGCTCTCAAACTTTCATATACCTTTCAGCATTCATGGTGCTTTTTAAAACATGCAAGTGTCCCACACCAAATGCACTAATGCATCCCCATACCATCAGAGATGCTGGCTTTTAAACTGAACGCTGATAACAGGAGGGGTGGTCTTTCTCCTCTTTAGCCCGGTGGACACAATGCCCATGATTTCCACCAAGAATGTCAAATTTGGACTCGTCTGACCACTGGACACTTTGCCACTTTGCTACAGTCCATTTTAAATGAGCCTCGGCCCACAGAACACGGCGGCGCTTCTGGATCATGCTCAACAATGGCTTCCTTTTTGCATGATAGAGTTTTAGGTGGCATCTGTGGATGGCACGGCAGACTTTGTTTACAGACAGCGGTTTCTTAAAGTATTCCTGGGCCCCTTTAGTTATGTCAATGACAGAATCATTCCGGTGAGTGATGCAGTGGCGTCTGAGGGCCCGAAGATCCCAGGCATTCAGTAAAGGTCTTCAGCCTTGTCCCTTATGCACAGAGATTTTTCCAGTTTCTCTGAATCTTTTCATGATGTTACGCACTGTCGATGATGAGACCTTCAAAGCCTTTGCAATTTGACGTGGAGGACCATTGTTTTTAAAGTATTCCACAATTTTTTTTATGCAAGCCTTCACAGGTTGGAGAGCCTCTGGCCATCTTTACTTCTGAGAGACTCAGCCTCTCTAAGACATCCCTTTTATAGCCAATCATGTTACACACCTGATGCCAGTTAACTTAATTACTTGCTATATGTTCTTTCAGCTGATATTCTTATATATTAATTGCTTTTTCAGCCCTTTTTTGCCTGTGTCCCAACTGCTTTGAGACCTGTTGCAGCCAGAAAATTTGAAATGAGCTCATTTTGTGGATAAAAATTTAAAATGTTTCAGTTTCAACATTTGAAATGTTATCTGTGTTCTATTGTAAATAACATATTGGCTCGTGATCTGAAAGTCATTGCATTTTGATTTTATTCACAATTTACACTTCGTCCCAGTTATTTCGGAATTGGGGTTGTAGTTCAATTTCACTAGTCACACTCAGGCCTGATTACTGCCAAACCTGTTGAATCAAGAAATCACTTAAATAGAACCTGTCTGACAAAGAGAAGTAAGCTAAAAGATGTCAAAAAGCAACACATCATGCCGCAATCTAAAGAAATTCAAAAACAGATGAGAAACAAAGTCATTGACATCTATCAGTCTGGAAAGGGTTACAAAGCCATTTCTAAGGCTTTTGGACTCCAGCGAACTATGGTGAGAGCCATTATCCACAAATGGAGAAAACTTGGAACAGTGGTGAACCTTCCCAGGAGTGGCCGGCCTCCCAAAATTACGCCAAGAGGGCATCGATGACTCATCCAGGAGGTCAAAAAAGAGTCCACAACAATATCTTAAGAACTGCAGGCCTCACTTGCCTCAGTTAAAGTCATTGTTCATGATTCAACTATAAGAAAGAGACTGGGCAAAAATGGAATCCATGGGAGAGTTCCAAGGCGAAAACCACTGCTGACCAAAAAGAACACAAAGGCTCGTCTCACATTTGCCAAAAAACATCTTGATGATCCCCAAGACTTTTGGGAATATATTCTGTGGACTGACGAGACAAAAGTTGAACTTTTTGGAAGGTGTGCGCCCCGTTACATCTGGCGTAAAACTAACACAGCGCTTCATAAAAACAACATCATCCCAACAGTCAAAAATGGTGGTGGTAGCGTGATGGTTTGGGGCTGCTTTGCTGCTGCAGGACCTGGACGACTTGCCATCATTGATGGAACCTTGAATTCTGCTCTCCACCAGAAAATCCTGAAAGAGAATGTCCAACCATGTGTTCGTGACCTCAAGCTCAAGCGCACTTGGGTCATGCAGCAAGACAATGATCCGAAACACACCAGCCGGTCCGTCTCTGAATAACTTTAAAAAAAAAAACAAGATGAAGGTTTCGGAGTGGTCTAATCAAAGTCCGGACTTAAATCCAATTGAGATGCTGTGGCATGACCTTTAACAGGCCGTTCATGTTTGAAAACACTTCAATGTGACTGAATTAAAACAATTCTGCTAAAAAGAGCAGGCCAAAATTCCTCCGCAGCGGTGTGTAAGACCCATTGCCAGTTATCGCAAATGCTTGATTGCAGTTGTTGTCGCAGAGGGAGGCACAACCAGTTATTAGGTTTAGGGGGCAATTACTTTTTCACATAGGACCAGGTAGGTTTGGATAGCTTTTTTCCCTTCTTAAATGAAATTGTCATTTAAAAACTGCATTTTCTATTTACTCAGGTTATCTTTGTCTAATATTAAAATTTGTTTGGTGAAACATTTAAGTGTGACACATTTGCAAAAAAATAAGAAATCAGGAAGGGGGCAAATACTTCTTCACGGCACTGTACATGCTTGCAGACACAGATGCATCTACAATCATGCATAGACTGCCCTCAATAAAATTATCGCAGGAGAAAGGCAGTCTCACACACACACACACACACACACACAAACATCATACACATGCACACACTAACACAAATATGCGCACACTTACATGCAAATTCACACACGGACACGGACACTATGTGCACGCAATCATACACGTGCACATGCTAACACTAATATTCACATACGTGCTCAATCATGAAAATACACATCAATCTATGTGCACACTTAAACTAATACGCTCACATATACAGACAAATGCACACACTAATACTTAAATACAAACATGCATACACTGCCTGGCCAAAAAAAGTCGCACACTCATTTTTGTTGGATTGCCTTTGATTGCGGTGCTCATTTGTTATGGTATTGTTTTAACAGTGTTAAGCAATGACACAACACTTATTTCTGAAAAAATTTGTAATAAGTTTTGGCTGAGATCTTGCATTGACAACAGGCGAGTAAAACCACCCTGTAAAGCCTTCTACTGCAAATTCCATTGACTTTTATTGGGTTAAGGTCATAACTCATGTGTGGCCTATTCATGTGTGAAAATAATTCCTCATGCTTGCCGAACTACTCTTTCACAATTGGAGCCCCATAAATCTTGGCATTGTCATCCTGGAATATGCCTGTGCTGTCAAAGATTTAAAAAATAGTGCCACAGCACTGTAGCTCACCTGGACACCTGGATTAATCAAAGCACTGAATATCAATGATATGAAATCAAGGCCAGTACCTAAGAATATAGCAAAATATGCTAGATTTGGCAATGAGCATGCTTTTGTGGACCTACCTGTCAACTCATTCGGTTTGAAGCTATAGATGGCATAAAAGTCTGACATAAGATTTTGCAGTATGGCCACCATAGCAGCCATGTTTCAAATGAGGTTGCAATAACAACCATGACTGAAGTTACATCTTCATTCTTCACATGAATTTTGAGCATGTATTGAATCAGATTGGAATGGCGTGGACAAAATTTGGCAACCATTATGGAATTCCAATTTGGACCTTCTGAACAAATCCAGGTGTCCTGATTGGCAAGAAGATGTCTGAAAATTTTTAACTTCGTTGCTCAAGAGGTTTTAGAGAAGGAGATTTTTAATTATAAATTTTTGCAGCATATTGGTATGACAAATGTCAAATGAGGGTCAAAATGGAACATACATCAAAACCTTGAGTATAATTTATTGAGTCTTACTTCTTAGTATGTACATAACACATTTCAGCAGAATTGCTGCAGAACTGATTGTCAAATGAATGAAAATGGCATTTTATAGATGCCTGCCATGGCGGCTATATTTGAAATTCGATCAGAATGCCTCAAACAAACTTTGGTGTACTCATGGGTAGGAACATGCATGCTAGATTTTAGCTTCATTGGGCCTGTGGTTTTAAAGGAGAAGATGTTTGCACTTGGACGACAACCAACAACAATGGACAAGCAGGCCACCACATTAGCCCACCAGGGCTGTGGTCCAGGTGAGCTAAAAATCTGGATAATCTGGTCAGTCAGTAAATTCAGGTATTCTGTTGACTGATTTTATTGCTGCATAACATTGTTGAGCTGAGACCTGTCCAATGGAAGCAACCCCAGATCATAGCACTGCCTCCAGAGGCTTGTACAGTGGGCAACATGCATGACGGGTGCATTGCTTCACGGGCTTCCTTTTTTACCCTGACGTGTCCATTCCTCAAGAACAGGGTAAATCTAGACTTTTCAGACCACGTGACCTTTTCCACTGCTCAACAGTCCAATCTTCATGCTCCATAGCAAACTGAAGTCATTTTCTCTCGATTAGCCTCACTAATGGTTTTCTTGTGGCCACGCAGCTGTTAAGCCCCAATCCTGCAAGTTATTGTTGCATTGTGCATGTAGAAATGCTCTTACTTTCACAATTAAACATAGCCATGAGTTCTTCTGTTTTTGTTTTAAGATGAGACTTCTCCGATCAAGTTGTGATTTTTTTCAGATCCTTTTATTCCACAAAGTTGCAGGTTCACCACTATCCCTCCAGCTTTTAATCATGCTTGGATACTTCTTAACTCAATTCCAGAGATTTCAGCAATCTTCCCAGTTTTCTTTGCTTGATGCAGGCCGATAATTTGGCCCTCTTGCAACACAGTATTATATCTTCCATGACCATGGCATACGTTTTCTGACATGGGAAGCTACACACTGCATCAGCTAGGGTTAAAAGAATTGCTGTCATCTGAAACCTGTCAATGACTGCAATAATGATTCAACCATAGGCTCATTAGTATTTGCTCATTTAAATCCAAACAGCAATTTTTTTTGGCCATGGATTGTAAATACATACAGTGCTTAACAAATTTCTTAGACTGCAATCCAATGCAAGGTTTATGCCACAGCTGCCCTAAATTAAAGGTGACATAGAATCTAAAACCATTTTTACCTTGTCTATGTTGAATAATGGTAGTCTATCCGCATTCAAGAACATGCGAAAAGTGCTAGACATTCTGAACATCTCCGTTTCATAGAAATTCCTCTTTTAAAAACGACTGCCAGAAAACGGGCAAATCTGAACATGTTATGGTTCTGCCTCATGTGTTGTCTCTGTGCTTAACAGATACATATGACATCACATGTATCTCACTGCCCCCACTCTCATTCTGTTTCCTCCCTTCAAAATAATTTGCATACACCCGCTGTGCTCCCGCCCCCTATGGAAAAACTGTCTAGTTTGATAAATTGCAGCAGTGTTTCGCTTCCATTCGAAGTTCGAGGTGGCAGAATGACATCAGACAGGGACTTGATCTGAGGTGTGCTCTTCCAGGCTGTGGAAGCAGTGTGCAAACGTTCCATAACTCCCAGTGTGTCCGTCTGTCTAGAAGAAACCAGTTCTTCCAACCTTGGGCAAAGAAATGCACACGAGATTTCGGCCTGGCTGCTGTTCATTTTTAATCGGATTCCCTCTACATTCAACCACAGACTGTTACTTTGCTCAGCCCATTTCACCTCTGACAGTTTTACTAACCTGGTACAATTTCAAGCCAGCTTCTCGCAGCGTTTGGTGCTACAATGCGGAGCAGTTCTGACTTTGCGTCTACCTCAACAACCAGTACGAACTGTAAGTATCACGTTGTTGTTAGATTGTTTTTAAAATGTTAAAAATAGAATATATTCGTTTTGCTAGTCTAGCCAATGTTGTATGACGTGATTATCACTCAACAACAGCTTTGAAATGAGATCTGAAATAAATCCATGAAGATTGTTGTTGCCAATGATCCTGCCATGCTCACATTAAAGCTGGGGACACACTACAAGATTTTCAGTCTTTGCAGATTTTGAAAAGACTTGGAGCACACACTACATGACTGGCTTCAGCAGATTCTTGTAAAGACTGGGGAGTACACATTTAAGAACTGCAGCAGATGAGGGATCACACACTACACAACTGCGTCCAGAGTCGGCTCAAAAAATTCAAACATGTTTGAATTTCGGCGACTGAAGTCGGGCGGAGTTTGTTCACCTCACACACTTGCTGATTCCAGTGTGTAACAGATTCTGCGCTGACTTGTCATGACGACTGTCCCCAACTAGAGCTGACTGGCGCAGACTAGCCCCAACCGCAAATCGTGGGTAAAATCTGGCCAATTTCTTGTAGTGTGTCCCCAGCTTAAGACGATGGGAAGTCGGCATCTGCGCCTTTAGTTTGTGAAGATGTTTCGCCTGGTGCGTTAACACCAAAACATGAAAGTAGCAGAGATGCCCAGTCTCACGAATGCGTGGGTCTAGCGCATTTTTTTTTTTAAGATTATTCGCGGTAGTCCGCAATTATTCACTGAACGCTTATAAATGAGACTCTCACGCGGAATTAAAATCCTTGTGCCTTGAGGTTTCAGTTTCACTTGCGTAAAGGTGAATTTCACCGCAAGTAATATGGAAAGCGATTATGACTTGCTTCGCTTTAGGCAGCAAAGCCAGCCAATCAGCGTCAAAAGCTTGCATTTCATAATAAGGTTGCCAGTTAACAACGCGTTCTTAATCCCCACCTTAACATAGCTTTTTGAGAGAGGTTTTTAGGAAGCATCTGAGGCATTACAGACCCAACCAAAATTTTGTTGTCTATATGTCACATCACAGAACAAGGATAAATACCCCGTTCAACCATTCTATTTCACCTTCAACAGTGTTGGTCATTACCAAAATAATTTTTATGTTTCTGTAATGGTTAATCCCCCAGTATGAGCAAGCTCTTTCACTGAAATAATATTTTTCATGCTAAAATATCATTATTGTTGTTATCCATGAATTTTTGAATTTACCATTTTACAAAAAAGCAGAAAAAAATAGTTATGAACATCATTATTTTTTGATTAAAATGCCAAATTACAGTTATTTACTTGCATTCCTGAACATAAAAATTAGTTTTAGGGGTTGAATGCAAGAATGTAAGCTTTTATCAAGGCCACAGGAGGCCATACAAAATATTGGTTTTTTTTTTGTTTTTATGTGTGAATACGGACTATTTAGTGGTTTCAGTTCGTTATTTCCCAAAGAAATAAAACAATTTTTAGTTTTAAACAAGTTTTTGACAAATTTCTTAAATGTTCGTGTTTTCTCATTTTTTTATGACAGGTGGTCAAATAAATTTGTTTAGCACTGTACATACATACACATATACATACATATACGCACACTTATGCCCAATCATGAAAACACACTTACATGCACAAATGTGCTCACACATACTTTCACGCAGGCTGACATACATACACTAACACAAGGGCGTAGGTTTAATGTGAAAATTGGTAGAGACGCATATGTGATGTGGCCGAATTGGAAAAGTTTTGTAAATCTGAGTGCAGATACTGCCTTTACTGTATACAGAGATTATCCGAATGAGTGTTTCTCCATTTTTTTATTTATGCTACGCAAGGTGCCTCCAAAATTTTCATACAAAGATGCCACATAAACTTGCCACAACCTTAACTGACAGCTGCAAACCATCTCAGCGCACTCATGAAACCCACTCAGATGTAGTAACCTGGACATTGATACCAAGATAACTACATTAGTAAGCCAGCTTGCAATCGTCTCTATTAAGCATCTTAATATGCGGTAATGCAACTGCAGCCGCGATAAACACTTCGAAATGGACCACCAACTATGAATTGGACAAGCCGCAAACCGAGTGTTAATCGGACTGGATCATGTTAGATGTACAATTACGTGTTTCTTTCATTTCCCCCACTGAGCCAAAGTTGGTTGGGACATTTTGACTTTCAAAGGTTATATTTGCTGAACATCATGAGACAAACTTTAATGCTTTCCCTATAATTCCACAGAACAAGTCATATTTATGACCTCACCTGAAGCCCTGATACACCTGTATCCTCAACAGCTTGCTCTGTTTCTCTAGCTTGCTGCTGCGGTTCCTGCACATAAAATAATTTATTAATAATGGCACCTTTGCGGGATTTCTCCACTGAAATTTACCTCATAATTTGACATATCCACCTGGCTTATATTTACTACTGCTAGCAACCCGATTACTAACCAACATGACAAAAACCAGGATTAATTCGCTAGTTGAAACTAGCGAACATGTTTAATTAACATTTGTTGACATTATTTTCTAGTAAAAACTAACATAAGGTAGCTAGCAAGTTTTTACTTGAAGTAACTATCTGTTTCTGACTAGTTAGATGACTTTTTCAGCCAACATTACGCTTGGCATTCAGTTTGGCGAAATATTAGCAGCATGACTTAACATGGAGCAACTTTTTTTTCCTCATGCGCTCAGACGATGAAATTTCCACAAAAGTGATAAGTACCTAAGGTAATATCAATGTATGTCATGAGTTGGGCCACGGGAAAAGTGCTATAGTTACGCGATGAGGAAAAATATGGAACAAATGCCAAATTATGGTTCTCTTCTATGGGTAAGCCATTGCAAACACATGTAATCAAAGCTGGCGGTCCAGTTGTGCGTCTCAAGCCCCGCTTTGGACAAAAATTAATATTCATGACCTGAATAGAGTGGTCAGTTTACTCTTGACTTTTAGCCTTCAATGAACAATCATGCACAAACACCTTACACTGACACACACACCCATAAGATCCAATACACTATATTGTATCTCTCATCTCAGTAGCGGGGCAGCACAGAGGCGATGTGGTCAGCACTGTTGTGTCCAGTAAGTCGACTGAAATGGCACATATATGAGGTGTGGCCAAATCAACTCTTTGCTGGATTTTTTAAAAGGAAAGAACACTCTGGTGAGCTAAGGACCACCAAAAGGCCCGGACAACTATGGATAACACAGGTTGTGGGTCACAGAATAATTATTTCTCAGGCGAAGAAAAACCTCTTCACAACAGTTTGTCAGATGAAGAGCACTCTGCAGGGGGTAGGAGTATCTGTGTTCATGTCAACAATGAAGAGAAAACTTCACCAAGGTAAATATTGAGGGTTTAACATCAGATGTGAATCACAGGTGAATCTCAAAATCAGGAAGTTTGCAATAAAGCATCTGAAAAAGTCTGTCCCATTCTGGATCAACATCTTATTGACTGATGAGATAGAGACCAATCTGCACTAATGATTGGAAGAGAGGAATATAAGGAACTGCTCATGATTTGAAGCATACCGCCCCATCTGTAAAGAGTGGTCATGTGTAGGCTCCTATGGCTGCCAATGGACCTGGCATCATTTATTGATTTATTTATGATTTATTGAATTATTGACTGCTGACAAAAGCAGGATGTACTCTAAATTGTACAGGGCTATATTTTGCTCAGATTCCACCAAATGGTTTATGAGAGGCGTCAATAAGACTTGTGTTGATTTAACATTTTGGGGCATAGAAATCGTATTTTGGAGCAAAAAAAAAAAAAAACTCCCCTTGAGTATAAAAACAAGTGAAAGTGTGTGTGTGTGTGTGTGTGTGTATGTGTGATTGTGAGTGAGTGAAGAAAGCATTCACTAGATGTAAGTGCTGTGAGTGCCAATGAGCATTAATATCCTGTTAATGCCTAATAGGAATTGTTGCCTGTACAGGCTTGTGTCCACAGGATTTTTAGATTTAAATTAACTCTCATGCTCTAAAAAAATGGGGGTCTAAATTTAACTTCTCCCTTTTTAGCCTTGAGAAAGGTTCATAGGCCAAACTAATTTTCAAAACGCCGGAAAACTGAACGGATCTGCTGACTGTATGTTAAAAAAAAAGTTCATATTTTGCTCTTTTGGAAAGTAACTGGTAAAAAAAAAGCAGTTGCCTCCATCCAAGGTACAACATGGAGGACAAAGCTTGCACCTGTGCGTTTGTTTCAATAAGATAAGATGAAATGTTGCCAGACTCACTCAATTGGGGCACTGCATTGGAGTTCGCACTCAGTAGTACTGTTATTGCACTGCTCCGTGTGTGGCTTTGCTAAACAGGCTACATGTACTGCACTTTCAGTAAATATTTGTAAACCTCTCCCAGGCAACCACTCCAGTGTAATTAATGAGCCCTGTAAGAGGGCACTCTCACTGCGGCTGCACTGTTCTCTGTCTGTGAGGCAGGGGCTCTCACAGATGGGCTTGTTCTGCACCTGTGATTAAGAGACCTTGGGTCGATACGGGCTACATGCAAGGATAAGATAGCCGCGGCGCGAGTTTGCGAAGTGGCTCCATTACAAAGAGGGAGGACTCAAAATAACATGCTAATGGTGTTTTTATCTGCTACATTTCGCAGCGATTGTGAGGCTTCCTGATGGCTCATGTCCTTCCAGACTGGATGCTAATGTTAACTGGACTGCACTGAGGCGAATTTGCTGCGATTGTACGACTATGTACAGAGTACCTCTCCACTGTTGATTCTGATATCTTTATCAGTCAGTCCTGCTAGAGGCGCCAGCCAGTGGTATGATGAAAGAAGTATTTGTTTTTGATCAATACACCATGTGAATGGTTCTTGTGGCCATTATGGGACTCTCTCAAACCATCTCAAAATACTCTCTGTGAATTGAGGCATAAGAGCGCATGCCCACTGAGATCATAGAAACATAGTGTAAAGCAGAACATTTGACTCTACAAATCAACCACTGAGCATTAGCTCTATTTGATGATTTTGCTGCCTTACTGCTCCTGTAGCTACACTGTGCTGAGAGAATAGTAGATAGAGCACTACTGGACATTGTAGAGTCTGGTAATTATAAACTAACCGTACACTCTCATTTGTTTCGGCTTCATTTTCATTCAATTAAAAAGAAAATCGGTGAACAGAGGTACTCTCATTTTGGCCCGTGTTCATCACTACCTGACAGCTGTCTCTCGTTTATTAAAGCTCGGACCTTAATCACTCCACCAGACATCGGCACGCTGTTCTCTGGGCACATGCCAGATGAAGCTGTTTGCTTGTCACAGAGCAGTTACACCGTCACGATTGCGTATCAGTTTATTTTAGATTACCGCCCGTCTTTGCATTAGAGGACTCCTCAAAGACTTCTGTTGTGTACTCATACGGTAAACAGGCCCTTTTATTGAGTATCTGGAACTACTTTATACACATATATTGTTTTGTGTGTGTTGGAGTAAGGGCGAGATGCAGCAAGGACGCTAAGAAAGATGTAGAGGCGCTGCAAAGAAAATAATGGTGTGACATTAACTCACCTTCCTGTCTACCACCTCTTATAAAATTTGTTCTTGATAGAGAGAAGTTGTGGATCTCGCAAACGGCACAGCTGTGTTAGGTCCAGACCGGCTCCATTTACATAACCCTCTCTGAGCCTGCAGTACAGAAGGTGAGTTCGCTGATGACCCTGAAAAACCCTTTCTACAGTATCCACACAGGAATAGAGAAGCAGTCTGGGGCTTAATTGTGGAAGGGACCTGCCGCTGCAAGGAAAAGCAGGTTTAATTAGCTTTGATCAGACGGTAGACTGCTGGAGCGGAGACAGGTAGACCACCAGGGAAACCTGCAGTACAGAATCCTGCCCTTCTACCAATCCTAACCACCCATCTGAAATTTACATTCTCTCTCACAAATACACATGCACTTATATGGACAGAGTGCATGTGCGCGCTCATATAAATACTTCCCTGTCCACTCTCATGCACACACACACACACACACGTGTGAATACACCAACATAAATATGAGCTCTCACCCATGAATGACTATATTTATGCATGCACACGCCCACAGACACACGCGCAGTCTCGTGCACACGCTGATACACATGAGCACCCATATGCCGACACTCTGACAGGTAGGCCTACACATGAATACACATGTCGTTATAACTGTATTGCGAGGGTTGGAAAATGGGCAAATTTCAGCAGTAAACTTGAAACTAAAAGTGCATTAACATTTGTTTTCTGACAACATTTAAAGCTTGATCAAACAAGGGTACAACTTCAGAAGACACTTTGAATCGCATAATAGAACATCAAACGTAACACTGTGTGTATCTATGCGCGCGCAGGTGTGTGTGTGTGTGTGTGTGTGTGTGCGCGCGCTCTCTGTTGGTGTGCTTGAGTGTGAAACCTTGTGTTTCATGTTTGCATGTACAGTATATAAATCAAGCAGCCAAAACCAGGCTTTGTTTCTGAAGAGCACTTCCTCATCTCTCAGAAAGATGTTGTTAAAACAGTGTCATTACAGTAAGGTCCAGTATAGGTGGCGAAATGCATGGTGACTGTAACTTAAAAATACGAAGTACGCCATATTTCCCCATGAGAAAATGTGCACATAATATGCATTTTTTTTAAATATAATGTCTCCCTGTATGCTGATTTTGTGGATAAGTCAGGACATCTTTGAAACACAGTCTTTAAATACAAGTATAATGTGTTTTCTTTCAGTTTGTACCAACTCTCAGTTAAAAATAATTGAATGGTTCCGATGATATAGGCTGTGTTTGGAGGAAGTGGTCAGGTCAGTAGGTCACGTCACTGCATCTTTCTTGATCAGAGGATGACACAGACTCAGTGATACATAGTGCACAGTCTCTAGCTCCAATTTGTACAAAATGGTGAAACCCTGACCCAGCCTTTCCAGTGTTCAAAACATGTTCCACTAAACCCCAGGAATCTTAATTGATGAAGTGAAGTCAGTGACCTCGCCCATTTTTTTTTTTCCAGTGGTGGAGTAAATTTGTACGTGTGCCATAAATGTTCAAATATGTTTGAAATCCCCTTTGGTTAATTTCAACAGAATATAAAATAGAGGGCTGTGAAAAAGTATTTGCCCCCTTCCTGATTTTTTAATTTTTTGCATATTGGTCACACTTAAATGTTTTAGATCATCAAATAAATTTTAATATTAGACAAAGATAACTTGAGTAAATACAAACTGATGTTTTTAAATGATGATTTCATTTATTAAGGGAAAAAAGCTATCCAAACCAACTGGTCTATGTGAAAAAGCAATTGCCCCCCTTGTTAAATCACAAATTAACTGTGATTGATCACATTTTTTGAGTTCAATTCCACTAGCCACACCAGGCCTGATTACTGCTAGACCTGTTGAATCAAGAAATCACTAAAAAGATCCTGTCTGACAAAGTAAAATAGGCTAAAAGATCTCAAAAAGCAGCACATCATACCAATATCCACAAATGGAGAAAACTTGAAACAATGGTGAACCTTCCCAGGAGTGGCCGGCCTTCCAAAATTACACCAAGAGCTTATTGGTGACTCATCCAGGAGGTCACAAAAGAACCCAGAACAACATCGAAAGAACTGCAGGCCTCACTTGCCTCAGTTAAAGTCAGAGTTCATGATTCAACAATAAGACAGAGACTGGGCAAAAATGGCATCCATGGGAGAGTTCCAAGGCAAAAACAACTGCTGACCAAAAAGAACACAAAGGCTCATCTCACATTTGCCAAAAAACATCTTGATGATCAACAAGACTTTTGGGAAAATATTCTGTGGACTGACGAGACAAAAGTTGAACTTCTTAGAAGGTATGCGTCCCGTTACATCTGGCGTAAAACTAACACAGCATTTCATAAAAAGAACATCATACCAACAGTCAAACATGGTAGTGGTGGTGTGATGGTCTGGGCCTGCTTTGCTGTTTCAGGACCTGTACGACTTGCCATAATTGATAGAACCATGAATTCTGCTCTCTACCAGAAAATCCTGAAAGAGAATGTCTGACCATCAGTTTGTGACCTCAAGCTCAAGCGCACTTGGGTTATGCAGCAGGTCAATGATCTGAAACACACCAGCAAGTCCACCTCTGAATGGCTTAAAAAAACAAAATGAAGGTTTTGGAGTGGCCTCGTCTAAGTCCGGACTTAAATCCGATTGAGATGCTGTGGCATGACCTTAAACATGCCGTTCATGCTCGGAAACCTTCCAATGTGGCTGAATTAAAACAATTCTGCAAAGAAGAGTGGGCCAAAATTCCTCACAGCAATGTGAAAGACTCATTGCCAGTTATCGCAAACGCTTGACTGCAGTTTTTGTCGCCGAGGGTGGCACAGCCAGGTTTAGGGGGCAATTACTTTTTCACATTGGGCCAGGTAGGTTTGGATAGTTTTTTCCCTTCTAAATGAAATCATAATTTAAAAACTGCATTTTGTGTTTACTCGGGTTGTCTTTGTCTAATATTAAAATTTGTTTGATGATCTGAAAAATTTGAGTTTGACAAATATGAAAAAAAAAAAAAAAAATTAGGAAGGGGGCGAATACATTTTCACAGCACTGTATATGTAATACTGAATTTCATATCCATGCCAAAAGGGGCCACAATATTGAGCCTCTAAATCCAAAAGGACAAACGCTAAATAAATAACAAATCTTAAACAATCTATCAATCCCTTTCCCAAAAAAAAAAATCTAAGAAAGATTTAATGTTGTTTTGCAGTGAGAGAATTACACACTTTTGTGATCTGTTACTTTCCCCTCTAGTTGTCTTTTTTCTATACAAACAAAGCAAATATAAACACTTCATCTTGAACAGTACCTCACTACTGGGGTTTGTTGAATGGTCAGTTAATTTAAAGTCTGTCGTATCTGGTACGTTTTAAAATCTGGGAGAGGAAGAGAGAGAAGTCAAGAAATCAGGCGACCACATCCTGACTCTGAAGGTTCCAAATGCTGATGTGTTTTTTGTGCTCATACTCTTGAGGTTAAATATCTAAACGTCTCATAGTAAAAGTACACTTTAATATACACTCCCAAATGTCTCTTGATTACTGCAAATCATGCAGAACCTAAAGCAAGAATAATGAACCGGAGAGATCTGCATTGTTCTCTACAAATAGAAATAGATGCAATGTCTTCAACTGTGATTTAACAGTACATTGTAATTGCATGAAACATTGAGGAAAGGAAAATCAATGGGAAAGTTTGAGTGGTCAGTGCTTGCTTTATAAGATCTACATTACCATTAGACTTAACATGCAACATTCATTTTACCTCAGCAGCATGTGCCAAATGTGTCCGCATTGCCTGCTGTGCATTCTATGCGGCATTTGATTGGGCAAAGTACAGCATGTTGAACTGTTGGTATGCTGAAGACTAAAGGGCTGATTTGAGACTGCAAGTTAGCCTTGGAGGAATTTATTTGCACACAGCAATGCCTGCATGAACTCTCATATTCTGGGCTTATGAAACATTTTCTAGGTGTTACTTCAGAAAGTTTAGCTCAACAACCTGAGAAGAAAGAAGTCTTATCTTCAGGGAAATATTTCATTATTAACCTTCAAGCAAACCTAATTATCACTGCCTGACGACAGCCCTTCCACCATTATTTGATCATCTGAACCCTTTGGATCATACAGAATCATGTTAAATGAACATTTTCAGGCTATGTCACTTCAGTTTTACGACAGACTCCTCTTTTCCCAATGGGGATGTTCTAACATTTGCAAATGGATGTGAAACTAACATATTCTAGTCCGGTTCACAGTCCAGCACCTGGTCTGAAAGCGAACGTCGGGACTGTAGGTACATTTTTAAAAGCTAGCCAGCAGGAAAGACACAATGGTACCAACTGCACACTGAACGACTGGAAAGCCTCATTCATTTTTATGATTAACATTTTTTTATTGTTTTTCAGATGCCACAAGAACAACGCATACAGTGCTTGTATCATTACAGGTCCCATAAGCAAAAATATATGAATGACAGGATTTTATATTTCATGTAGAGGGGTACACTTATGGAGTCTGGTGGCCATCTCCCTCCACCCTCCAAAAAAAAAAAAAAAAAAGAAAAAAAGGAAAAGAAAAAAGAGATTAAATACATTGCACTTTTTTCCCCGTTGCTACTATTCAATGGTACACAGAAAGAAAAAGAAGAGGGAATTAGGGTGTCCCTTCAAGGGTCTTAATGTACACGTCCCATTTATTCCATTTTTGCGTGAAAAGGTCAACTGGAACTGGAAAGCCTCATTCATTTAAACACCAGTATTGTTTGTGTTCTAAATATAATGCTACTCCATGACTATTCCTGAATGTAGGGAAAAAAGCAATCAAGCCTATTTACTGTACACCTAAAAATATGAGTTACAATGTTGAAAGACTCAAACTTCTTTTCCGATTTTTGTGCAGCCAGGTCCTAGCTCTTCCAGTTCCATAGATCAGATTCAAGTTATCGCCAATTAGATTTAATCATACGTTGTATGTTCACATGTGATGTCAGTGCATCTAACAAAGACATATTAAAAAAGGTGGACTACTTTCCCCTCAAAGTTGGGGTTGTGTGTGTTTTTCTCTTAGAAGTCATAGCCTTTGAAATACTGACATGAGTTATCTGGGGATAATAAAATGTGTCTTGCCTGAACAATATGGGTTTTTGATATACAGTTTTTAAAAGTAATGTTTCTTTCGACTTCATACCAACTCTCTGTAATAGAAAATAAATGATTTAATGGTCACAATAACACAGGTGGTGTTTTGAGGAAGCGGCACCCAGTCAAATAAAGAAAATCACACCTACTTTCCCAGGGCATTGAACTTGTTTTTAAAGTTTGTGTTATGACACCTCTGTCTAATTTTTGTGACTGCTGAATAAAATATCTGTTTCTTACATATGCCACAAAGTGCTCTGATTAATTCACTTATATGTTTGGGACCGCCATATAACAGCAATAAATTGCTTGTAATAAAAATAGAACGCTGCAAGTCTGACCTCTTATGCGAAGTTTTTAGTGGACGAAAAGATTCATCAAATTAAAGCTGTTAGTCAGCACTTGAATTCGAGTGTGTTTACATTTATGTGGAGTGAAGCACGGATATTCCAGTCCTGTAGAATTGCGTCACTATCCAAATCTTTGCGACGCAATTCTACAGGACTGGAATAACCATGGTTTACTCCACATAAATATAAACACACTCAACATCAAGTGCTGACTAACAGCTTTAATTTGATGGCACCTGCAATCACATTGAGTGGATGGCATAGGAACTACAGCCGTTTGAGACAGATCCATTGTGAAAATACTAAAGGACTTCATAGTGTTTTGTAACAGCGTCCCTCCTTCTCTTCTTCAATAAAAAGGCATAATGTATGCAATATTTTCTCAAGCACTCACACACCCCTCTTCTTTCCTGTGACCATACATGAAATTTCCATGCCATACATTAGCTATGATGAACTGTTTTTCATTCACATAGCATCATCGACTATGCCTACGATTCAGCCTGCTTGCTATGGCCTGATACTAAGCCACTTCTCTTTGTAAATACGACAATGGATAGACGTGTTTATTTTTTTCCGCAAGTTCTTAATTACAACGTAAATTAACAGCATAAGTAATGAGAAGTTTGGACTGGAGACGCATTGATGGCATATTTTGATTGAATCCAGACCGGTTGAAAAGGAAGCCTTTCACTGCAGTGTCTCTGAGAGAGTGGCCTATAATTAGCTCCTGACCGGCTCGAGTTCAGCTCCGATTACTGACCTCACCTTGCAGGAAAAGCACTGCCCCTCCTGCCTTCAGTCAAATTAATGTATCCTGACAAGCATCAAGTCTGGAGGACAGTCTGTGTTTATCAATAGCTCAGATACTGACAGTACCACAACAGAGCACTACCACAGGGCTGCCTCTGCAAAGATGGACGCAGGATTTAGCTACACTAATCGTAGTCTAAGAGGAGAGAGCAAACTACATATACAACATGAGTGCAGCCTTTAACTGCGAAGCTGAAACAGTGGAGCACAGAGCCAAATGAAGAAATGTAGAGTTGCATTGCAAAACGCAATACATCCATTTGAGGCATTTTTAGAAAAATTATCATTTTTCTCACGGGAAAAGCAAGCATAAAAGAGCTTTCTTATTTGCTGATACGCCTCTCTAAACAAATTAAAACACCATACCATGATGAAATTAAATCTAAGACTTGCGAATTTTTGAAAAACTGAACTTTGTCGTGATTATTTCGCAAAACACAATATATCCACATTTTTCTTATTTATTGTGTAAGACTAGATGTTAATATCCCTTAGGTGCACACCTGAGGCACATTTCCAGGACACTATGGGAAGGTCGTCACCTTTGACATCAATGGCTGCTCTTTTGATCTCTTCAATGGGTGCTGAGCCCTTGTTAGTTGTACAACCCCAATTCTGAGGCACGTTGTCAGGATTCTGTGGGATAGTTACTTCCGGGTTATTGGGCTCTTTCCTTCTTTGGTGTTTCCCTGGTAGGCCTACATGTGAGCGAAGGCATCCTCTGGGTTATCAAGTGGGTGGCCTCCTTCCTCGGTGTTTCGCTGATGGGCCCACGACACCTCCAGAGGGTTTTGCAGTGAAACTTGGTGTCGCAGTCTGACCCCCTAGATGCTATCTACTCATTTTGGGGCTCAGGTGGAGTCCTTTCTCTTCATCCACAGCCACTGACTCCCTGAGAGAGTCTTTGACTGCCTGCTGACGGGCCTTCCCTTGCACTCCCAATTCCCGGAGTAGCCTTGAAAATGCAGATTCGCAGTAGTATGACACCATTCAGTAGCACAAGAGGCTGCTGTGATCCCATCTGAAAGGAGAATTTCACAAGCTACGTTCTATGGTTCACGCCTTTGCGTTACCTATATTAATAGGTCTATCATATAGGCTAATGAATTTGTTGTGGTTACCCGACTAGATGTTTACATATTTTTGAGGTCCCCTTGTTCGTGAATAATTGGAGAGACAAAATCTTCAGAAGCCATCTTTATTCCCAGCCTTGAATCGTGCAATAATCCAAACCCGGAGAGCAGTCCCTGGCCAAGAAGTGCTAACTCGGCATTCTTTACAGAGCAATATTTATGGGAAAAACTCAACCCACTTTGCTCCAATCAAGATACATGGGTTGTAACCATCTTATCTCTAATGTTTTTTTTACCCAACTTTGCTCCAATCACAATTCTTGGGTTACCTCTCAAGTTTTTTTCTTTCCCTTGGATTCTCTGAGAAATATTGGTGGAGGACAGAAGCATTTGTTTCATAAAAAATGAAAGAATATACACTTAAAAGGTGTGGAAAATTACATTTTAAGAGTGGAAAAACACAGCTCAAGGTATAAGATACATATGGATACATAAATGATTCAACTGATTATGTTTTCATTTTTTTCATCAAATGGTAATTGTGCCTGTTTAGATTGAAAATAAGCATTATGCCATGCATTGGATATTTTACTGAACACTGATTTTTGTCATGAAGATGCGTTTTCAAAGTAGTCTTCACTCTGCAAGTATTCAATCCACCCTGGAGTATTTCAGGTTATCAGTCGATCTGGAAAAACATAAAACTTGTAGCCATCCCTGCTATACAGACAAAAACGCGTGTGCCTCCATGCTCATGCCATGGTTTATTGATGGCCTATCACAGGCTGGCTCTTCGCGACGTCCGTTACATTTAAGGCCCGCGTTTTGTGAAGATAATGGAAAAATACTCACCTTAGTCTCAGCAAAAAACTGAAGAATCATTTTGTGATTTTTTTTTGCCTGTCGTTAAGATCAGCCTGAAAATCCTTGTACTTTCACTTCTTCATTCTGAGAGATAATAACTTGTTAATATTTTGACCATTTTGCTGGTCATGAAGATCGGTTGGCGCGCGCCCACTCTATTCCCAGGCTACAGTGCATGCGAGCTGCTGCACTGATTTCCACTAAATAAAAAAAATCTCTGGGCGTTCCGATTGCTCTCCGAATATGCAAATCAGCCAGTTTGGCGAAGTGTTCAGTGCTGGAGCAATCAGTACTTGGCTGGCGATTTGGCAGCCGCGGCATGCTGGCTGCAAAAATAAATCAATAAACCAGGCGTTGCGATATCAGTCGGAAATGAAATCGTTCGTTGAACCGGTTTTTAGCAACGTAATTTCTTGCCATGTTGTGCATGGCCTGGAAATAATTTCGTAAGCCGTCATCCAGAAAACAGGCCGTGTTTTTCTGACATTGGCCGTGCGAATCACGACTGCGAGGCTCACTACCTAACACCATGCTACAGCCTACTTTGACTGGTTGAACTTTTGCTGTCCAACCTCGCTGTTGCACATCAGTTACTAGCTTTGCATTCCTCAGCTTCTTTCGCTCGTTGACCTCCTCCACTGCAGCCTCCGTGATGTAGATGAGCTGGGGCGAGGCTGACCATAATATGAGGTCTGGTCTGAGGTTGGTCGTCACTGTCTCAACTGGGAAGCAGAGACTCTGGCCCAAATCTGCCGCCAGTTTCCAGTCATGTGCCCCACTTAGTCCTCCAGCATCTGGTCTTAGGGTGGCGAGTCTGGCCTGACACTCGCCTGTACAAATGCTGTTTTCGGCTAACAGGTGGTTGGGGGACGAAGGTTGTGTTTCCAACACTGCTGCAAGATGTCTTAGCACCTGGTTATACCGCTAGGTGTAACGGCCTTGAGTGAGGCTGGTCTTGCAGCCCACCAGGATGTGTTTAAGTGTTGCTGGAGCTGGGCAGAGGGAGCATGTGGGTCTTCTCCATACCACCTGTTCAGGTTATTTAAACATGGTGAAACATCCTATATAGCCGTAGCTGTATGGTGCTGTGGCGTTTATACGGAAATGGACAAAATCTGGAGAAGAAGGCGCAGACCAAAAACGGAGAAGAAGGCGGGAGCATGCGCCTTCTTCTCCGTTTTTTGTCTATTTCCGTAGAAACGCTACAGCGCCATGCAGCACCATGCACAGGCCTAGAATATTCATTACAGCGTTTTGGTTCGTTTTAGGCGTCGCCATATGGACGCAGATATTTTTAGAACGATGCCGCGTGGACGGGGGATATATTAGAAAAGACAAAAAAAAGACTGTTTTGGAAAATCTCTGTCTCCTTGTGGACGAGGCTTAGAGTCTCCATTTCCCACAGCTCTTTTGAAGTGATCATCTTCTCTCCTCTCCCTCCCATGGCATCCACTGGCCTTGTCTTGCCTGAGCAACAGCTTTTGCACACCTTGCTGCTTTCTCTTGCTGTCGTACCTCCTGGATCACAAGCCTGCATCCCAGGGGCAGAGTAGCCAGAGTAGTCACCAGTATGGGGGCAGCTTGGGCTACAATCTCAGTTAGCATCATCTCCAGTCTTACCTTGGTGTACTTGTACTCCCCCAACTGACTGGAGATGGGTAGCTCCCGGAATTTTGCCATACAGCCCTATACTGCTGAGGCATCTGGGAAGGCTTCATCCAGGGTTAGTGGCCACATGACATGGTAGGAGCCCAAACTGCATACACGACAGCTTCAGCTTGCCAGGGAGTGCGGTTCTGTTCTCTAGGCTGTTAACTACATCCATCCTCAGTTGCTCTATTTGCTCTGTGTCATTGAGGGAGGCAGTGTACCACCATCTGAGGCTCTTCACAGGCTTTTCATAGACAGTTGGGACTGCCTTGTTCCCAATGTGAAAGTGTTGGTCTGACAACTTCCCCTTGATGATGGAGGCACTCCTGCACTTGCTTGGATTGATATTCATTTGGGCAAATTCGATGTTCTCTTGAAGCTTCCTCAGCAACCGAACCTGTACAAGACTTAGTCGTGGTGAGTGTTGTTAGGTCTTCCTTGTATGCTCTAACAGGAGGCATCCTCAGACCAGGTCTTCAGTGCTGTTCTCCAACCACTCATTGAGATGCTCTGATGTTCACCTCCATAGCCGTGGCAAAAGCTAGTGGCGAGATGGTACAGCTGGCCATGATGCTGACTTTCAGATGTTGCCACGCTGTGGTGTTCTCTGCTGTTGTCAAACATAGCTGCATATCTTCGAAGTAGGCCTTTACTAGATTTGTAAAGGCAGTTGGAACCCTGAAGAAGTCAAAAGCTGCCCAAAGAAGGTTTTGAGGGACTGAGCCAAAGGCGCTGGCAAGGTCTAGAAACACCATGTGAAGGCAGGTTCCCTCTTTCCTGGCAACTTGGATCTGATGCCAGATGGTACTAGCATGTTCCAAACAACCGGAGAAACCTGAGATGCCTGCTTTCTGGATTGATGTGTCAACCAGTTGGTTTCTTTGCAAGAATCCTGCCAACCTGTTAGCCACCACACGGAAGAAGATTTTACCCTCAACATTTAGCAGGCTGAGCTGGCGGAACTGGTTGATTTCTGTTGAGTACTTTTTCTTTGGAATGAGGATTCCTCCAGCTCTCCGCCAGGATGTTGGTATCTCCTTTCACCACATCACCTTCATGAGCTTCCAGAGGAATCGCAGGTCGTCTGGTGCTTGTTTGTAGAGCTTGTATGGGAGTCCGCTAGGACCTGGGGCTGATGCAGACCTCGGTCTTTGCATGGTTTTCTCTACTTCACCCCATCTAGGTGGGCTGCATAAGTGCAGTCTGAAGTCAAATGCCTGCAAGTCAATACCATGGACTCAAACATTTCTGTGTTTCCATAATGATTTGTAATTCTCCTCTGTGTGTAGCACACTGTCCTTTTTGCAAATCTGCTGCTCAACGCAGCCAAAAACTCAGCCAGCTGGGAGAAAACTATGTCCACTGATAGGAAACGCATTCTCAGCGGATGAATTGGGGAACCTTTGTTTTTTCCACAGAGCTTGTAGCATAGAAATTACACTCATATTTTTGTTTTGCCCAAAACAATTTGTTTTGCTAAACAATTGAAGTCTGTTGGCAGTGCGTGATGCTCCTTTGCTGATTGGCTGAGCGGATATATCACAGTTGGCGGAAAAACTGTCTTGGTGTTTGTTGTGCTTTGGAATGAAAGCTGATGTTCAAGCATGTTAAACACTGGGATATGCAACATTTTGCTAAGGACTGAACTTGGCGTGACTACATGCCCGCAAATGATAATCTTCTTGCCGTGGTGGTTAAAATATTTAGAAAGCTTAACTCGATTAAACTCTTTAAATATAGGTCTTTGTCCCCAATCATTATCGTAGCTAACTGTAATCTTCAATAATAATTCAGAATTATTGATCATAAACAAACACAATCTGATATTAGTCATTCCTCTGTCCTCGACTACCTTTGATTAAAAAAAAAAAAAAAGCCGGTGAACGAGAAAAGATTATTGACAAGTGAGGAACAAGAAACCCAAGCGCCTGAATGCTTAGATTGAATTCTGTGACTTCATGCTGTAAGTCAGGTCTGAATGATTAGTGAGTCTGATGAAGTATTACATCTGACCTGGCCGACCTGTCTGAAGACGGATGAGTGAACCATCACACTGATATGAATGGCACAAAAACTGCAATTCCCCTCAGGTTATTCAATTAAATTCAAGAGGGAATTCAAGGTCCCATATCAGATCTTGTCCTGCCTTCTTTTCTTTATTAAATTCATCACAAGCATATAAAAACCTCTACATCAGCATCTAACATGAAATACGACAAGGGTGCATCTTTAAGATATACTGCAGTGATTAAAATGAATGGAAATGACCTGCCTGAAAATCTTTCAGCACGTATTCTCACACAGCTTTTGGCCACAGTCCACATTGCCTTTGTTACATTACCATTTGATTGGTAAAGTGCTTGAGGAGAGATGGTGAATTTAGCACTCAGTAAAACATAGCTTTTCTGGTGATTGTGTTTCCTCACAATACTGAAGAATTTCTTTTCTTCCCAAATGAAGGCTTTCTAGCAGGAGGTACTCTCTTTTTTTCTTTTTGCAAAGTGAAGTCTATTGAACCTGGAAAATGCAGTTGTCTCCAGAAGTATGGGTACCCCTGACTGAAAATGCACTAAAATACCATAAAAAAATAATAATACCATTATAGAGATCAATTCAAAATGCCAACATTTGAGAAACCAACAGAAATCATTCACTCATTTAAATTCAATTTCCTACAATTCACAGTTTTACAATAAATGGCACCCTGAAACACTAGTTTAAATAAAATTAACCAACTTTAAACTGGGATTGAATATGCACTAAAGTTCATTAAGGTTTTCTGAACTATTTTGAATCATTACACCACTCCCTGTTCCACTAGAGCGTAAAAATGTGTGAGACACATGCAAAATCCATTCATCATTCAGCACCAATAGGAAAAAAAAAAAATTAACTGGCTGTTTTAAAGTGACAAATGGTCGTAAACCTTCATAAGTCTGGTAATGGCAACAAGAAGATCCATAAATGGAGGTAAATATTAAACATAGTACTGAGCACTGTCAGAACAATCACTCAATTTGTAAAAAGATGGAACAGTTGAAAACTATCAGGTAGAGAATGCATATGCTTTTTGCCACCCAGAATAGGAAGGAGGATGGGAAGTGAAGCCAAAAAAAAAAAAAAAATCCCTTAGAATAACAATGAAAAAATTGCAGGCCTTGGTGGCATTTTGGGGTCACCCGGTTTCAAAATGTACCATCAGATGCCACCTCCATGACCACAGGATCTTAGGAGGGGTTGCAAGATGCAAGAGGAAAGCCTTTTTCTGACCCACAGACACAGAACTAAGTGCACGTAATTTACCAAAGTTCATTTAACCCCTTTGTGCAGATGGCTATTTATGCGTTACCTGATTTTAGGCTTTATAATTCAAGATCTGAGCTTCGCCACGTCTTCTCTGGGCCAAAGTTCATTTAAAATGGACTGAGGCAGAATGGAAAACTGTTCTGTGGTCAAATGAATCAAAATTTTAAATTCTTTTTGGAAACCATGGACGCCGTGTCGTGCGGACTAAAGAGGAGAGGGACTATCCAGCTTGTTAACAGCGCACAGCTGATAACACAGTTGAGTGCTGAACTGGCCTACCTGCAGTCCAGACCATTCACTAATAGAAAATTTTTTGGCGCATCATAAAATGAAAAATCTGGCAAAGAAGACCCAGGACTGTTGAGCAGCTAAAATCCTACATCTGACAAGAGTGAGACAACATTCCTCTCCCAAAACTCCAGCAATTGGTCTCCTCACTTCCCAGACGTTTACAGATTGTTGTTAAAAGAAGAGCAGACACTAAACAATAGAAAACACGGCCCTATCCCAACTTTTTTGAGACATGTTGCTGCCATCATATTCAAAAGGAGCCAATATTTTTCATGAAATGGTAATATGTCTCACTTTCAACATCTGATATGTTGTCTACGTTCTATTGTGAATAAAATGTAGGTTTATGAGATTTGCAAATCATTCCATTCTGTTTTTATTTACATTTTACACAGCATCCCAACTTTTTTGGAATTGGGGTTGTATGATGCACTCCATGTCTTGGAAATTGTCCTTTATGAAATACAAATTATTATTATTATTATTTTTTTGCTTTTGTTGGTAAAAACAAAAGTCTGCTATATTGGCTACAGTCAATTCCCAGGTGCGACAATTAAAGAAAACACCCACGCTGAAGGGATGACATTTAATAGTTCAGACAGATTCAACCAAAGCAGCTCACTGGGCCCTCATTAAAGGGGATGGGAATCACATTCGCTGACCTGTTTTGACCCTTAACTCATTAGAAACCGATTTCTACACAAAATATAGCATGTGCCCTTTTCCTCTCCCACTGCCACGATAAAAACAATTCAACCTTCCTCCTCACTATTGAAAGAGTGCAAAGATAGTTGCATTTCAGAACACACAAAGGCACTGAAGATAAAAGTGCACATAGTGCTCTAATATTATATTGATTTGTGAATGGCCGTGATAGCCAAAAACACCCCTCTTGATAATGGATGGTGATACTGTATTAACAGAGTGTTGTCAGTTTAAGTTTGACAGAAATTGGGAGATGATACCACAAAATACATACTGTAACAAAAGCCCAGAGGACTTTCAGTAATAATATCATACTGCACTGTATTATAATATTGTCCTCCTATTCTATGGCATGCACGTCTGTTTCGGAATCAGTGTATTATCAGCAGGTCCCAAACATGGTCCTGGGGCACCCCTGTGTACGCTGGTTTTTGGTTCGATCACAATTGCAATCATATGATAAATATTAACAGTTAATTTGTTCTTATTAGTTGCATTTCATTTTTACAGCAGCCATATACCGTTTCAAGCCACTATTGACAAAAATACCCATGAAAGCCATGAAGAATCAAAGGCCCTTGAACATATTGCACCTATTTTTCTATATGCAAGCCATTTCAGGTCACTAGATAAACAGATAAAATTAGACAATGATAAAATCAGTGCTCTCCAAATTAGGTTGCTGAAGACAGGTGTTCAGAGTTCTTTCAAAATATTTTGCTTGAACTTATGGGACAAAACAGGTTAGACTCTATTATTTGCTTGCCTATTAAGCTGTTACTTTTCAAAACCATTGCTACATTCACATTACCGGGCTGAAGTGACTCAAATCTGATTTTTTCCTTAATGCGACACAGATCTGATGTTTTCAGGGCAGTGTGGACACAGAAATCCAATGTTTTATTGATCTGCTAATCAAAATTGAGCCACTTTCCTGTTAGGTCCTTGAAAAATCTAAAAAGCTAGCTGTCTGGCCTTTTCACCTTCTCGACCTCATTGCATACAGCAGATGAACTGTTTGCTGTCGTTCAGGGCGAAATCCCATCTATACATTTGCTTCCAGAGCGCCCATTTTGTTAGTTTGAATCAGGTTTTAAAGGTCCCCTATTATGCCACCAGGTGCACTGCTAATAAGCCATTATGAGCCAGTTCAAAATCTCCCCTTCCTGACATCACAAGGAGGAGTGACCACCCAGAATAATGAAATCTGATTGACTGCTTGGCTGAAGTTGATCAGCTCTTCTTGCCTCTGGTTGGTTACTTTCCCATGTGATGTCAAGAGGGAAAAGATTTTAAAATGGCTTGTAATAACTAATTGGCTGTGCACCTGGTGACATAACTGGGGACCTTCAATACCATGAGTGCTATCACATATATGACATTTTTTGTTGTTAATGACTGACATAGATGACTCAGGAAAAAACGTATCAATGTGCACATGCCTGCTGTTTCGGAGGGTAGATTTATTCACATCACAGGTAATACAGGTCACCTGTAATTATGAATGTGAATCATCAAGATCGGTAAATCTGATGTGAACAAAAAGATCTAAATTAATCAGCCTTGTTGTTCGATTTCGATTTTTTTGACAAAATCAGATTTGCCTATTTGATGGTTCAAATTCATTATTTCAAGTGACCAGTATCTCTCTAATGTGAAGGTATCTGCCCTCTAAAAACGGCAAGTGTGCACATTGATACATTTTTGCTCGAGTCATCTGTGTTACCAAAAACACCAAAAACTTTAAATTTGTAAGAGCACTCATGGTATTAACCCTGATTCAAACTGAGAAAATGGGCGTGCTTGAAGTAAATGTATGGATGGGATTTTGCCCTAGAGGACAGGAAAACAACTCCTCAGCTGACGGGATGAGGTTGAGAAGGGGTTGGCTGGTTAGGTTTTTAACAGTGCTTGGCGTGCGATTTTGAATTCGAAGTGCAGTTTTGAATCTGAATTACACGTTTTGAATTCAAAGTGAATCAGTATTTTTGAATCTTTTGAATCTGAAATACAAGTTTTGAATTCAAATTCAAATAGTGCACTTCAAATTCAAACTGAGCAATTCAAATATCAGTAATTCAATTTCAATTTCTAGTGGCACAAATTTCTGCATACAGAAGTCAGCACTTGACTGATAAATCATGGGCTTTTGGAGCGTCCTTGTTTTCAGCTGAAACCCAGCAAAGTGAGGGCCAGTCCTATTAATGCAGAAGTCTGTGATTGAGTGACTCACTCGGTAGAGTGCAGAAGTTTCTCCATTGGCAGTTGCTCTTTCAAAATGAATAGCAGTGAACACTGTCCAGCCAAATACAAAGTTTTGACCTTGGTTCGTTAAATTATAGATGTCTGAAATTTTAATTGAATTTGGAATGAATTGGTCAGCATGGGCTGAAAGGACAGCCTTTCAGCTTTCATTTGAGGGTGTTACAATTCTGCTCCACTATTTGGGATTAGCTGCCCTTTCAGGAAGTACCCCACACCCCCTTCAAAACTCAAATTAGTTTCAATGGAGCCTTCAGTGAGGGAGGGGTGAAGGGCTATACAAAGTGCTACAAAATCCTTATGGTAAGAAGCATTTGAATGATAAAACTCTAAAATGGAAGCAGAATGTTTGTCCTATCAGGCCATACTGACTAATTAATTCCAAATTCAACTGAAATGAACTTCCATATATATCAATGAGGTTTCAGTGAAGTGTCCACAGACTTTTGGCTGTACAGAGCATCAGTAGATACAGGCATACATTTCAATTAAATATTTCCATGTTTCACAACAGAGCACATTTAATGTCTTAATACTGTGCAAGGCAGAGCTAACACTTCCCTCATGTAGTTCTGTCACCAGGTAAATCAAGTCAACAGAGAAACACAGCAGCAATACTACGTAATACTTGCACATCATATTTTATTTTCCACCTTATTGATGATTTAGAGTTGCATGTCAGTTCCTGTTTGTAAAATATATAATTTCACATCACTAGAGCGAATGTAAATTATGCTTCTTTTTTGCTGTTTTGGCTGCTGTACATAGCTCAAATGAGCAGTGCTACTCATCTCGCTGAGTAAGTACACTGAGAGCTCAGTAAGACAGAAGGATTGGAGCAGTGAATTATCTTCCGTTAGATGAAGACCAGGGAGGACGCACCGTTTAAAAAGATCAGCTGCGCTGAGGGCCCCGGGGCCCCAAAGCGTGAGCTCACACACCAGCGCTGAGTTCCGGCGGCGCGGACCGGAGTCCTCCGGGATCCCAACGAGTGGAAGCTTGTCCTTTCCCAGCAATCGGAAGGGGAAATCTGCGCTCCGCACCAGCAGATGCGACGATCTCTCCCCCCCCCGGCAGTCTATCTCCACAGGGAGAGACGCAGCTTGCAATCAGTGTCAGGCAGGTTTGGTGGTTCAGCGCCAGCCGTGCCTCTCCTAAGATTATGAGAGATATCTTCTTCTAGACTGGGCTGGAAAGCAATCTAGGAACTGAATGGAGATATAGAGGAGGAGGGTAGAAACACCAGGCAGAGGAAGTGACCAGGACTAATGAAGAATAGAGGTGATATCCATCATTGTGCCTTTGAGCAGCAATGTTGTTCGGCTATCGCTTTCATCTGCCACAAGTGGCATGGAGAGCCCTCAGTTACTCCGCTCCCTGAGAATCTTCACCATATCTGGGACTTCAACAGACTTTCTTTAGCCTTCTGATCTCATGTGAATTACAAGCCTCGTCAACGACACATTCTCACTCCGACTCAATCATATGGTGACGCTTAGACCAAACGTCCTTATTTGACTAATATCATTTGACTTAGGGGTTAAGGGTTAAGGGTTGGGGTGGGTAGGGTTCGTTTTAAACTGGCGTAAAATAAAGACGTTAAAAGCCTCCTTTTGCGTCATATATCGACGCTTGGTCAGGTAGCGTCACTATATGACGCATCGGGACGAGACTGGGCTCTCCTCAACAATGCTCTGCACTTAGACAGCGGTCATTATGGATGGCTGCCATGTCACTGTTGATTACACAAGAAATCAAGCATCGAAGCAGGAATTCCACCATGTGGAGATGTAATTAAGATATGGCATATGGCCAAATGCATGCTGACACCTGCTAATCAAACTCCTCATTCCAAAATCATGTGCATTTAGAGTTGGTCTGCCCTTAGCTGCTATAACAGCTTCTCTCCAACATGGTAGACACAATAGCTGTCCACTCGCTAGATGTTTGAACATTGCAGCAGGGACTTGCTTCCATTCCAGCCAGAAAAAAACAACAAACAAGCGTTTGCGAGATTGGGCAGTGATGTTTGGTGATTAGGACTGCCTCAAAGTCAACTTTTCAGTCAGTACCAACCGCAAGCATGGGACTGAGTTCTGTGCAGGCCAGACAAGTTCCTCAACGCAAATCTTGAGGAAGCATGTATTGATATTGTTTTGAGCATGGGGCATTGTTATGTTAAAACAGGAAAGGGTCTTCCTCAAACCATTGGTAGCACATAATCATCATTTTCCATTAATGGAACTGAAAGCCCTTACATTAATTATGAGGAACAACTCTAGACTGAGGAGTGTTCACATACTTTGGCCATATAAAATACATGGCTCAAGTTAACATTAACCCCACTCATTGATGTGATTTTTACTTGAACACGTACACCCTGGTGCCATGCCCCTAACGCACAAATTATATATGAAGGAAGAGATTGTTATAAAGGAAAATATGTGAATGCTTTCTCATATTTCTTGAAATGTATTTACTACAATAATGTTGAATGAGGAATGGCTTAAATTTGTCAAGTACAGATGAAGGCCGGAAGGTAACCTCCCATTAATCATGACCAACAGTAACATTTTGAAAGTGCCTCTATGAGTTTTTATTTCAGAGGCATGACACCACAATATTTTCTGCTTGTAACAATGCAGACATTAATGGTCTAAAGGAGGCTGGAGTCAATCTTTTTGTCATAGTAGGGGGCAAATCACATTCAGTCCACAGGTGAAATGGTTGGCTCGGCTGATCATATTTGTCTTTCCTTAGTTATATAAGAATTCTTCAGGCAACAAATGAAGTGAGCATTTTTGCAACCAGGCTGATTAACTGCTAACCTATTCAGTGTAGCTGAGCTGACAAAATTAGAGTCTGTGAGGAGATACACAGTGCTATTAGACCTTAAGCAATGTGATGATGGCGAGGGCATAATGCGGAAGGAAATTTCAGACTTAATTTTGGGAAAGAACAGCAAATATATCAACCCAAGCACGCAAAGGAACGGCAACACACACACACACACACACACACACACACACACACACACACACACGCGTGCACACGTTGGGTTTTCATGTCTTGTGGGGACATTCAATAGACTTGCACACACACACACACACACACACACACACACAACGCATGCACACACACACACATTCTTATTTTTTATATATTAATGCAATTCCTCAAGAAAAGTTATTATACTTCTTGTTTCACTCAACAAGGGTCTTAAAGATGAAGTAGACTTTCATGTGTTTAATTATTGATTGTAATTAAAATATGACAGTAATAAATGCCATAGGAAGGGTTGCCAGAAAATCCTCTGTTCATGACAATCAGTGAAGATGAGCATTTGGAGTATGTTAAGCACTGTTGAAACTTTGATTTGAAATGAGTACTATGGTCACATGACGTAAAATCTTGACAGGCATGCTGAAGACAAAAAGCCTATTTTACCTGAACTAAAGTATGGTAGTGGATCCTCAGTGCCATGGGGCTGTTTTGCCCTGGTCCTGAGGCTTCTGTTAAAGTCAATGGAATTGAGAAGTAGGTCTGCAGCAAGTACAAAGATAATTTCCCAAAAAAAACCTGATTCCTTCAGGAGGAAGTGTCAAATTCAGCCACAATAGATCTGTTAGCAAGACATTTTAAACAATTTTAATGATTTTGTCTGTTCTTTCACTCATTAATGTATCAGTTCATTGAAATTATGCAGTCAACAAATAGCTATTTGTGCAACCTAATTTTGGAATTTTCATAAGATTCTTATGATCTGCTATGGCACGGTATGATTAATAACAGCCAATTTGGGTCAACTGTGTCCAAACATTAGCTGATTAAAACTTCTAAAGTCCGTAATTGGGGTCCACAACTGGACAACATTGGCTGATTCTTAAAGCATAGGCTGCAGCCTAGATAGCTGCATTTCTAGGCTGTTACGTCTTTGCAGGCTGTTTAATTGTGAAGGCGCCCTTGAATACAGCCGAAAAATGCAACCTTCATGTTGCCTGATATCTGACGGAATTGTCAACACAGGAACAGAGTGTAAACGAGTTGACAATTTCATCAGATTTCAGGCAAGATGTAGGCTGCATTTCTCAGCAGTATTCAAAGGCGCCTTCAGAATGGAACAGCCTGAAATGAAGTAGCAGCCGAAAAATGCGGCCTTCCAAGCCAGCAGCCAACACTTTGAGCAATTGCCATTGAATTTTTCAATGTAGCCACCTAAGTCAACAAATAAACCAATTGGAATGTGGCATGGGATGGCACAAAATAGTCTACATTTGCCGACCCAGCAGACGCATAAACAAAACATAAAAGTGCGCTACATGACTATGGAGACGCGGCATTATGTACAGTACTGTGCAAAAGTCTTAGGCGCATTTAAAGCAATTTCTTAGGGTAAATATGCTTGCAAAAATGATGAAATTTAAATGTTTCTAATCACTGAGAAATGTACTAAACAGAGCTGTAGACTGTTAAAAACTAAATCAAATCAATATTTGGTGTGACTACCCTTTGCCAAAAAATTTGGGACACTGGTCTGTTGTGTTTTATAAGATGATTGACTTTTTGCTTGTCCCAAACAGAATGGAGAACTTGCCACTGTTCTTCTGCAGACTGACTGTCTCACTTGCGTCTATCCCTCCAAGAAATTACAAACAGCCATGATGATGTTAACATCAAGGCTCTGGCAAAACCATAATATCTGTATCATCTAGTTTTTAATGGAATACAAACATTTATTTTTGAAACTTTTCTTTAAATTAGCATTTGAAATTTCTAATTTACTTTTTATCTTCACAAACTCTAATATGGAAACAAGAAGTAAACTTTTAATACAGATTTGAATTTTAAAAAGTGCAGGGTGCCCAAGACTTTTGCACAGTACTGTACATGATGACTATAATTATGTCCAAGGTTTGCTTTTGTTCCTTATCATTTTCAAATGTTCACTGCCAAAGCAGGAAGTTAGCACAGATTAATGGTGCACAATGACTGCAGAAGAGGTAGCCCAGGTCACTTTATGCCAGGTAGAGGAATCAAACAGTCTGACATAGGGGCCTAATCCCAAACCACCTGCAATCCCCTCGCCTATCCACTCTCCCTCCATTTGCGCCTTCGCATGAAGGTTTGACATATCAAGGGCCATCCAAAACCAGTTAGCGCAGAGCATGAAAACCTTTAAATAGCAAGTTTGCATTGGTGCAGGGTAATGCTCATCCTAGCAGGAAGTGCACGTCTGACAGAAGAATTGGCGGATACAATATTCAAATGTGCGAGTTCTGTCTTTCTATTAGGTCTAGCATTTTAGATCCAACACACCTCACAATAATGTTACAGTCCCAAACAAATTCACAGAATATAGTGATGTTCGCTTCCCTCACACACCAACGTCTGTGCACTCGAGCCAGGTTTTGTGTTCAACCAATCAGAAAGTAGCTCTGAAATTCCGAAGCTATTGGTACATACAGCTGTGGGAGGTAAACAAAACACGTAAGACGGCCGTTTTGGAGGCTAACCAACACCGACATGTTGAAAATGTTCAAAAGGTGGAATTTCTCCAGGTGTCTTTGGTGTTGAAGTTTTCCCAAACACAAGTTCCTCAGCTGCAGAGCAGCAGACTTTGATCAGCGATTCAGTAGTTACACGTTAGACATGGGGCCAGTCGCTATCATGGTAAAGTCGCTCGATTTCCTTTATGTTCTCATTCGGTTGGCTTTTTATTCTTGAGAACTTTTCTAATAAACGGTTGCATCTCATACAGCACACAAGCAATTGGCTTGAGGAATACACAGCAGTATTTACGGAAAGAACATGACTCATAATTGAAGGAACATCTAGTTGGCTTTTTCCATATACACATATTTTCTTTTTTCATTGATCCGATTCCCATTTTACATACATAACAAATATCATTACCAATGAGTTTTTAGGAGTTTCTGTACCCGCCACTTTTGTTTCTTAATATTTGATAGGGGAAACCAAAAAGGACTATCATTTAACAAGCATTCTAATTTGCTTATTTCGTACAATGCCATTATGTCACGAAACTCAAAACCCGGCTCGAGTGCGCAGACGTTGGTGTGTGAGGGAAGCAAACCACATAAGGCATCTGCAATGGAGGCTATTTGTCCACAAGGTTACTTGACTCGTAGCAAACCCACATATCCCTCAGCATGTTTAGTCCTCATTAAAATAAATTAAAATACATCAAATATATATCATATATCTCACACAGTAACACTGCAGCACGTTTTAGACGCTTTTGTCACCTGGAAGCAGCTATTCTTGTCTCTGCTAAAACGTGAACCACCGCAACAGCCGTGCAAGCAGGGCGTCTATTTGTTGCCATGGTGACAGCTGTTTCCTTTTTCCGGGTAGAGTGGCATGGGCGTCCCATAATTTGGCTATCCATATATGCCCTCCCCCTTCATTAGAAGTGCCCTCCACAGCTGTGAGTGAAGCCTGATTTTGAGTGACACTTGGTGGTGAAGTGGTGGTGGGTAGGGGCCTGTTTGGGATTGGGCCCAGCTGTCAGAGAACGTTAAATTTTACAGTGTGACACGTACTGTAATCAAGATTTCAGGAGACTTATCTCATACATTGTGACTTGCAATGGTCTTGCTATCGTCATCCAGTCCTGAGCCAGCTTTTGGCAATTTCTCAAATTGCTCAGGCTTGGACCTAATCTTGAATATACAATCTGCCAAGATTTGGTGTCTTAATAATGCGAAGTTTAAATTATTCTGCCCTCCTCCATCAAAACGGACAGATGGACCGGTGAATGCCCATAGGATTCAGATACCAAAGGAAATATATTAATGGTCAATTACTATTACTATTTAACTACAACAAAACCCTTCCCACACTCAAGGTGAGGCCAGCACCATTTGCACATTATCCTATGTAGTCAGCAGGACCAGTCAGCTCTGGCATGGCCCAGATGATCCAATCCAAAGCCATGGAGCTCATTCTTACACCTCAGCAGTGCCTTCTGTGAGTGAGTCAGGCGAGGGAATAAATGTAGAATTACACACTAAAATACCATCCACATTTGATACAAATTGGTGCTTGTTTTGTCGATTTTGTGCAGCATGTATCAAAGGCATGATTAACCATGACTTTGATATGTATTATGTGCAGGAGTATATCTGTGAAATGTACCCAACGATGATAATCATTCGCTCATGGCAGCTTACAACACGCTGGTTGTTGACAGTAAGAAAGTGCATCACAGAACAAACACTGTATGTTACTACTGTATCATATTAGTTAACAGGTCAGTAAGTAGGTCACTTCCATAATAATTCCGAGATAATATGCTGCTGACTCTGAGAAGATGTAAAACTGTGGCTGTCTGTGTCTCTCTGGACTGCAGAGCAGGCTAAATAGCCTACTATGTTAATTGCATCGATATATTCACTATACACCAGCTTCGAATCAAATTGAAGACAATTTAAAGTTTTTTGGAGATAAAATGTAGACATGGCTACATCAGCGTATGGATATAGACCGTTCTCCTCTCCCCTCCTTTTCCTCCACGCCCCAGAAGTATATGCTCTCCACTGGCACCACGGGGCTAAGCGCAGCCGTGCAGCCGCAGAAGAGGCGCGCAGTGCGCAGAAGCCGTGTAGTGAAAAAGCAGAGTAAAAACCAAGCTGCCTGCTTCTCGGCATCTCCCGCACCTGATACCCAAAGCCATCGCTGATTTTCTTACACAAGAGGAGAAAGACTGCTACGTATCATCTGTGAGCGACGGCGAAGAAAGGATCTTGGGGATAGGAAGCCCAAGGTCGACTCAAATCCTTACTGAACTTAATGCACGCCTTCTATGCGCACCAGGATAAGAAAAAGCGGATGATTGGGAAAGCGACGTGTCCAGCACCAACGCATAAACCCTATCACTGAAGTATGGAATCTTCTCGTCAAAACGATTCACGGCGTTGAACGTTCAGTACTCCTCTTTTGAAAAATAAGTTATTTGCCTTATGAATCCACGCAACTTTGTTCTCAAGGTGCGGATCTCCCGTTGAACCCCATAACCAACCTGCACCCCTGCTGTCTAAGAGGAGCGGATGACTAATCAGCGGCTAGCCAAAGAATTTACTGTACGGCTCAAACCTTAAACTGCAGTATACCTGCTAATCTACTGTTATATTTGTACAATTGTCTACAGGACAGATGGTAGATTTTTATTCTAATCCATGTCACAATACCTATATTTGCATTTTTATTTTTTTCCTTTCCTCGGTTTGGAATTTGAAATTGGATTCTGAGGAAAAACTGCGCGTTTCACCGTGACCGTTTCTTCCCAGGCGGCTGGCAGTTGAAGTACTTCTCCTTGCCTTGTTTTGGATACAGTTGAAGCGAATACACTATTATAGTAGTCTATTGCGTCAAGTAAAACCAAGGCACTGAGGGGGGCAGACTGCAGTTTCGAATCATAGAGATAATTTCTCTGACTATTTTCTTCGTATTATGTCTGCACTTCGAAAGAAATTTGGGGACGATTACCAGGTAGTGACCACTTCGTCCAGTGGCTCTGGATTCAACCAGCCCGCACCAGAGAAGAAGAAAAAGAGACAACGCTTCGTGGACAAGAACGGGCGATGTAACGTCCAGCACGGAAACCTGGGTGGTGAAACCAGTAGATATCTTTCAGATTTATTCACCACTCTCGTAGATCTGAAATGGCGATGGAATTTATTTATTTTCATCTTAACTTACACAGTGGCATGGCTTTTTATGGCGTCGATGTGGTGGGTCATTGCATACATCAGAGGAGATCTCAACCGAGCCCACGATGACAAGTACACGCCGTGCGTTGCCAATGTGTACAACTTTCCATCCGCGTTTTTATTTTTTATTGAAACAGAGGCTACCATAGGCTACGGCTATAGGTACATAACGGACAAATGTCCGGAAGGGATAATTCTGTTTCTTTTCCAGTCTATCCTGGGATCAATCGTAGATGCCTTTTTGATTGGCTGCATGTTCATAAAGATGTCTCAGCCAAAGAAAAGGGCAGAGACTTTGATGTTTAGTGAACATGCGGCTATTTCTATGCGAGATGGCAAACTGACTCTAATGTTCAGAGTTGGCAACCTACGCAATAGCCATATGGTCTCGGCACAGATTCGCTGCAAATTACTCAAAGTAAGTGCCATTCCTCCCTGCCCTTAACCCTTTCCATTTCAGGAAAGCTTTTACGCAAAGGTAATGAATTAGCTTGCTACAGCTTCCCAAATAAGTCACTAAATTGTGACTATACGGATTGGGGGTCATGTTGAGAAGAACAGAGCAACGATACATTTGGCTTTTCGAGACCGGTCAAAAAGTATAAATACTTGTAGATTTGGGAATTATCTATCTATCTATCTATCTATCTATCTATCTATCTATCTATGCATTAATTTTGTGAACATGCTTGCAAATTTGTTGGGGGTGATTACGTTATCTAATATTGTTTAATGCATTTCACTTTACAGAACGTTGTGTTATTTGACTCAAAAAAAAGAAAGAAAAAGGAAAAAAGGCGAAAACACAATATATCTGTCGGCCAATGTGCGGGGCATGTACTCACATCACATTTCTATCAGTAGGCTACTTAAATTCATCCAAGAAACACTGCATTGGATGTGGGACGTGTGCAGTTGGTTATTTATTGTCTAATTACTCATTTAGAATGTCTTGTGATGCCGGACATTTCACTTCTTTTCAAAAGCTATTTTCAGCATCATTACTTTCTTCAGGTATAATAAAAAGAAAATGATGCGGAGCCTGATAAAAAAGTTAGTGACATCAAAGCCGTTAATTTTATCATCTTGGAAATAAATACAGGTTAAGCATGGAAGTGTTAAACGTAAACACAAACAAACAATCAAAAAAAAAAAACAGATCTATACTTTCACTGCAATGGTCTACCCGTCTTCAAATGATTGATGGCTTTGACTGCTGACAAAATGTGAATAGCTGTCAGTATGGCTGAGTGGTTAGCAATGATTACTCTGATATTTCCTTTCTTTCCACGCTCCTGCTAAGTCGCGGCAGACGCCGGAGGGCGAGTTCCTTCCTCTGGATCAGCTGGAGTTGGACGTGGGCTTCAGTACCGGGGCGGACCAGCTCTTCCTCGTTTCACCACTTACGATTTGCCACGTGATCGACACCAAGAGCCCGTTTTACGAACTCTCGCAGCGATCCATGCAGACTGAGCAGTTCGAGATAGTCGTAATCCTGGAGGGAATAGTTGAAACCACAGGTAAGTGAGCCTAACACAATTCTGCAGTTTTATTAGCCATACGTAGCCAGTCTGGGCAACAGGACTGATACTTTAATTATCCTGTTCACATTCCTTGGGATCACTCATTTGCAGTTATTGGCTATTGCTGGATTTGAGAAATGCATGTGTGACATGGTGAAAAATGATGACTATTTATTTTGGACCTGTTCCCAGCTTGTCAAGTCTATTGTATGAGTAAAGATATGATTAGCTTAGCAGGCATCTACTGTATCTAGGCTGCAAAGTGTCAGAGCAGAGGTTGCTAAAATGATGTGGTTGGAATGTTTGGTAAATGTGTAGGTCACTCAGATGAGCAGTCCTTCAGGATGCTGTCTTTGGTGCCAGTTTAAATAATTTGTGAAACAGCACCAGATCTTCTTTCTTGTATAACTACAGGTCATGTGGTCTTTTTCTCTTTATAGGCCGTCATGCCATAAATGAATTTTGCTGTTTGTAATGTGGTCAGGGTCTTGGTCATCTTTTCTGTCCTAATGCTGGTTGACACATTTTGGTTAATTATTCAACGTTAACCTGAATTACGCCTCTCAGACTTCTGTATAGGCTTTTTGCAAGTGTCCCTGACAAGCAAGTTGCCTGAAGAAAAACAAAATAAATTACCTAATGTAGTTCCAAACTGCACGAATTATTCTGCCATGATAAAAAAAAAAATCCAAATTACATATTTTTTTTTACTGCAGACTCTGTAAATTGCTATATAATGGTGCTAAATATTTAAAAATGTTGGTGTTAATGCCATCATGATGTACATTATATTAGAGTGGAAATGGAAGGTCAGAAACTGAAATCGAAGCCTTGAACAGTGCTGCCTCTTGGCCAATTGAATTGTTACTTGTTGGAGCCAATCAGCTGAGGCCTCATCCCTCTGATGTGAAGTAGCAAATGATTGCATCACTATTGCTCGGAGCTGCTGATTCAGTAGAACAATCAGAGGCAATATTAAATCAGCAGGAACCTATTTTTTTTTTTTGCCTCAGTTTTGTTTCAGTTTATAAAGCTGTAAGCCAATGGTAATGAGGTAATCGCTTGGCAAGGAAGTAAGTGAAATATTCAATTTAGTCTCCTATTTAAAGTTCTGTATGGCTGAGTGATATGAAAGTGGTTTTACTAAATGATGGAGTGGGGCTTTTTATCAAAATTTCTGTGCTTTTTCGCCAGCTTGAAAGTACGCTTGCGAGACAGTGTTTTATTTTAAGGAAACAACTATAGGCCTACACCTGGGCAGAATATAAACACCACTTAATTCAAAATGAATTTTTTTTGAAAATTGGCGAGTTGTGAACACTGTGCATCTGGATGAATGTTTCAGCATGCATTCCTCTTGCACTTGCATTTTCAATTAGCTTTGTCATGAACTGTGCTGAATTGCGCATGCTAACTGTTAGCAGTTGTGTGGCACCCTGAAAATGTAGGTTTCATTCTGGGCAGATATTGATTCTGTTTCTTCCATTTAAAGTCCAGACGTCAGGGGACAATATTTTTGGCAAACACAGGTCTCTTAGCTATATTTAAAGGACAGTTGGCAAAAGTGTTGAAAATATACCTTCCCTCTAAAAGCCAAAAAAGTATGAGGTGATGATAAACTTCTTTTCATACTGATTCTGTATGCCATGAAAAGTATGTCCGAGCCATATTTCCAAGAATTGGGCTGCTTTGTTTGTCGATATTATTAATTTAGTCCTTTGGTGAAGTGAAACTTGTTTTGAGAATTGTGTGGTGCTTAACTTTAGCCCATTTGTATATGTGACATAGCTAAACCCACTATTTCAAAAAATCTTTCTAAAGAAAGCCATTTACCCTTTCAGCGCCGTTGCCCACTGATGTAAGATATTACAGTCAGATGCTGTTGAAAACCTATCATGTGGCAACTTGTTTAAAAGAGCTCCCCTGCGGGAGCTCTTTTAAACAAGTTGCCACATGATAGGCTCCCCTGCGGGAGCTCTTTTAAACAAGTTGCCACATGATAGGTTTTCAACAGCTCAGGATAACTACATTTTTAATTCCTTGGAAAAGTATTCAGCGCTCAAACGGTTAATAGTTGTAATGTCCCTCCCCTGTTGAATTCCTTTCCCCTGGCTACCTGCCCTGCACAAATTATTCAATTATCTGTTTCCTTCATTCTTCATTATCCTCACCTGTTTTCCTTTTAGTTATTAATACCTTAGAGTATTTATACTTCAGTTTCTCCTCATTTGGGCCTGTAGCTTTTGTCTGGATTCCCTCTTTGTGTTTAGTGCACGGCGCTTTTTGGGCTCCTAAAGTTTTGTCTCGTTTAGGCATCCCTTCGCTTATCATTTAATAAACTCCACGTCCCTGTATATGGGTCCTCCTCTCCACTCCTTGCCCTGGCGTCCACCTTAAACATCGTGGGGTGTCAGGGCGTGTCAATAGTGCTGTCAGAAAATTACCTTCACTTCTGGACATATTGTTTTGCCAGTGATTTTTCAATACATTTTTTTTTCTATTGTTTATAAATGTTCAGCTGTGCTTTTTATGCAAGCTACATAGTCAGTGTTGGAACTGTGATTCTCTTGGCTTTAATTCTTTTGGTAATAAAATAATTAATTTACCAAGGTTAAACCTGCCTCAGCAAGCTTGTTTGGTTACCGAAGGCCCACAGAATTCTTCAAACATCCAGACAAGGAGGAGGCTGATCCTTAGCCGCGTTCCTTTTTTAGGAAATTATTTTTATCGTAAAAGGGTCTGTGCTATTCTGGATGTGTCACGAGGCTGATGCAGTCATTGTGCAAGTTACAAGAAACAAAGTTTAATCTTTTTTTGTCTTCTCTTCTCTATTGATTGTGCCCAGGAATCACGCCCTCATTTCACCAGTGTCTAGATAAAGGAGTTTCAGGCACAGCCACACAAAAGCCAAGTCACCCTTTGGTCACATTACAGCTTGTCCGTAGCTCACCATGTAACTGTTACCCATGCACAGTGCCATGGAAAATTTGAGGGTGACTGATAACAGCTTTCATTAACCCTTTGAAGAGAAGGTTTTATTGAATTTTTATTCAAAATTCTATGTAAATTTTCTTGAAATTCGTTGCTTTCAGATACCTGTACTGATTGTTACATCAGCGTGAAAATTATCCTTAAAAAATGGGAGTCAAAATGTAATCATTTTAAAATATGTTTTGTGTTCTCTCAGTTTGTCTTTGCCTTATAATATATATGGGCCAGGCTCACGAAATGTGCGCCACAACCCCCCCATTATTTTTTATTACTGAAAAATAATGAAAGTACCCATAGAGCTTAGCTGTGAGTGGTTTTTTAATCTATAGGTGTTGTGGGATCATATTCCAAAGCCATGCGACGGCGACGTTTTTCATTTTTTCGTGGTACCTGGTCAAAGTTGGGTCCCTCAACTCATTTTTTGGGCCGGGTTTCTGCCTTAGTTTCAAGACATGCATATCTTCTAAAGCCTCATACATGCATAGATATAGCTATATCTTCTCAAAATGCCCTGATATGTATAGAAGGATAGTATAGCTGATGGAAAAATGGTATTTAGGTAATATGCTGTTGGGATTGTCAACCCTGCCATGGCCCTGAAGTCGGGGTACGTTTTGCATGCGGCTGCAAAATTGCTGTGCAAGTGCAAACTGCTCTCTGACACAATGTGTAAAATTAATTCAGGCAACCCTATGCTCTCAGTGGTAATTGTATGTGATAAAGGTATATGTCTACTCTCTGAATACCAAATATCATGGTCATTGATGGAATATTTGGTGAGTTATACGCATTTCCCTATACCATTGCTCGTCTAAGTCAGAAACACGAAAACCTACTGTTTGCCTATAATCCATCCAGAGACCTATAACTAGTGATAATAAAGTTATTTAAGCCTCCAATCAGTGTTATAATTACATAAAAGGGATGTCCAGAGGTATATCACCTGAAATTAGAAACCCTACAGTGATTTTTTTCCCCTCAGGATCCCGTCGCTGCTGAAATAAAGAAATTCTGGTCTGCAAATACCTGAAAAAATGTTATAAAAACCCATATCAAAACTCAAAAATCTCCTAGAAACACTCCTTATGGCTTAAAAGTATGTAGCCTAGGCAATACTAAGCCAGAACAGGTGTCTATTAGCTCAAAATATCGGTATATCGGTCAGAAACGGGATCTAAGTCAGAAACCACGACTAAGTCAGAAACTCATCAAAGTGTACCAAATTCAACCCGACTGACTTGCTATTGCCATAATACTTAACTAATAGATAGAATAACAGTCTCAAGTAGGTAATTGATCACTTACCAATGGAAGATACCACTTGTAGGCTGGTGGACAGGCTGCTTGACAGTTCTTTTTTTATTTTATTTTGGGTCCTAGGTTCCCCTAGCCTAAGCCCTGGGAGTTTTTTTATGATGATTGCAGTGTTTTTGTCTTTTAATTATTGTTATTTTGTTGTAGGTGTTGTTTGGTGTCCCCGACCACCTATGCATGCTATTTGACCAAGTTTATGACTGATTGGCCACCGAATGCGGCCACAGCGGCCCCCCACGCCCTGCGTCAGTTTCTGCCTGAGATCCCGGTTTCTGACTGAGAGCATGGGCCGATCGGTCCAATGTCGGGCCTCCGCCTGAAGCCATCGTTATACAACCCCAATTCCGAAATAGTTGGGACAAAGTGTAAATTGTGAATGGAATCAAAATGCAATGACTTTCAGATCACATGAGCCAATATGTTATTTACAGTAGAACATAGATAACATTTCAAAAGTTGAAACTGAGACATTTTGCATTTTCATGCACAAAATGAGCTCATTTTGTGGATAAAATTGTAAAATTTATCAGTTTCAACATTTGCTATGTTATCTCTGTTCTACTATGAATAAAATACTGGCTAGTGTGATTTGAAAGTCATTGTGTTTTGATTTTATTGACAATTTACACTTTGTCCCAACTATTTCGGAATTGGGGTTGTATTTTCGATCAAATCGGCTAAAATACATGTTAACATGTCAAACCAACATGGAATATCATGTTCCTGACCACCTGTGTAACAACTGGGCCATATTTGGCCGAATACGCCCGGGTTCTGCCTGAGCTGCCCGGGTCAGAAACCCTAAGTCAGAAACTGACCAAAACGCTTTGCGTGCTGTAGCTATGTCGTTACTCAATAAATAATTGATCTAAACAGTGATTTCCACTTTGATTTAGGCCAACAACAATACCTGAATTGCATTTGGCTATATCTTTTACAGTTTTTTATATATATATCTAAGTCAGAAACTTTTCTTAAAAAGGTCATTTTTTTTGGGACACAAAAATCCCACTCACTCCCTGTAGGTTGGAGTTTTTTTTTTTTTTTGCCCTAATGCACCATATACTTGCTTCATCCTGAAGGATTATTAGGTGTAGGACCTTTTTTATTTTTCTAGAGTGCTAAATGTAAAATCTAAGTCAGAAACCAGTACCTTGTGGACAATTTATTAAATGTCACCACGATACACAAAACGACGATAGGGACGTATGCCGACTGTCATACATAGCCTACACATGTCTATTATGCACAGAAAAAAGTAAATAAATAGAACACACTTGAATATAAAAAAAACAAAAAGTGCACTATTTAACTTTTTAGATGGACATAAAAAATGCCATTTTTCGCCACTTTTCCAACTTTAAGGGCAAAAAAGACAGTGAAATATTTATCACAGACCTACAAAAGCGCAAATTTCGTGAGCCTGGCCCATATACTCTAAAAAATTTGAAACCATTTGGTGTCACAAATATGGAATAATAGAGGAAATCAGGAGCACGTAAATGCTCTTTCATGGTGCTTTATCGACTTTTTCTCAGCTTTGCATTAACCCTTAAAGTGCTCAATTTTTACTCACCTTATCCCCTCAAAAGTCAATCATTCACTAAATAGTCAACAAATGACCTTCAGAGGGACTCACAGGCACCTCTGAGCCCTTCTGAAGGTCATTGTCCACTAAGAATGGACAAAATTGTTGACCTCTTGAGGGCTGAAATCTGAAATTTTGCTTCGTATATTTTGCGCCTTGAGTGACTATGACAGTTATTAGCACTTTAAGGGTTATTAGCCACTTCTCTTGCTCCCTTTTATATGAACTCCCTCCACCCTCTGTTGCTTCCCTTTCCATCGTTACTGCTATTTTTTATCTCTTCATTTATCGTAATTCATTCACTTTCCATTTTTTTCTGTTGTTAATGCCAAGAGCTTCCTGTTTATCTGACTGATTCCATGAAAATACCTCTCTGGTTCCATGCGTTTTCATAAATCTGGTTATAGGCATAATGGCCTATCAATCAGTCCATGCTCAGCTACAGTCACACCCATATCACAATGAGAAATGCACAGAGTAACCATAATGCAGCCATGACATAAACAACTTAAGCCACTATCCCTTTGGCATAGCAGCTTTTAGACTAGGTCTACCTACGCATCAAGTAGTTCTATTGGTCTAATATTGTTCTGTATGAATGTCAATATATCACTCAGGATTTGCGCAGAAATATGTCATATACTGATGCTGAAAATCAATGGATTTTTATTGCAAAGATCATCTGAACTTAGCATTACCAGTGTTATGCTTACTGTTTTCACATAAAGACTTCTATAATTGCCTGTGCACTCTATAATTGTTGTGGTACAGTGGTAAGTAGGATTTATACTTTGTGAAAGCAGGCTATGTCTTATGATGGAAAAGCTTCCAATTTGATATGAGTATTTATATGGCATCTGTATTGTGCTTACATGCTTGGAAAAAATTGGTCAGTAAACATTGAGTTTGCGTCAATTTACATTTGCTTCTCTTTATCACAACTCTGATGAAACCATGTTGTAGCTGAAGGATTACAAGAGTCTGATCAGCCATTTAAAAAAAAATAGCAAGTCAGGTTCTGTAATCTGTATTTTAAAAGGCAGCATTAATTTAAATACTCATTTTTTGAGCAAACTCTTGCCTTTTCATGTGAAAAACCATTAACTTTTATCTTCATCAGCCTGCCCATCGCAGACCTATAGCCGCCCTTTTGAAATGGATACCTTGCAATACTTCAGATGAAAAAATGGCTTCAAGTGCTGTGCAACATCACATATTTGACCTCTTACTAATATCCATTTAAAGTAATTCAATGTGACAAAAAATAATGTAGCTCATGTACTTCAAAAGAGATCGCGTGGTCTGATTTTTGATTTATCCGCAAAGTTAAGGAGATGCTACTGCACTATTACATAGGTCTCATACTGCCATTCAAAAGTGCATCCATTACTGCTGATGTTTAAAACCTTCAATCATAGTTTTTGAGCACTTTGCTAGGCATGCTCATAATTTTTTTATTTCACAAGATATTAGCTGAGCTCAAACAAATTCTCTTGCTCCCCAACTAAAGCAACTCACAGAAGAAAGAACTTTAAATCTCTCCCAGTATAAAGCAATATAGGAATAAAAATTTTATGGAGAGTTTTAGTCTCCAGACGCTTCCAGCTTGGGCTATTGAAACTGTTTCCATAGCAACCGATTTTTGTCCTTGAGCATTCAAGCATTGCACCTAAACTTACTGTTTGTGCCTGTGGAATGGAAATAAAATGTTGAAAGACTGTATTATGGCTCTGACATTGCAAATTCGGCATTTATAAACCCAGCTAGTGAGTATCTGATGCAAGTATTAGTTGTATTAATTGGAGAGTATTAGTTGGATTTCATTCCAAAAATATTAAAAATAAACAATGCAGATTTGTTCAGTTTTGTATTATGAGACAGACTGTAAGGGTCTGTTTCAGTGTTTGCTGTGTTTTTGCAAGTCCGTCTCCTCATTCCATGGCTATTAGTTTACGTGGTTTTTTGTTTTTAGTTTTTTTTTTCTGACTTTCTGGGCTGTTATAGCAGCATGATATTCTTATCCTTCTCCAAATGCACGGACTGGATTTCACAGAGGGTCTTCAGGCATGAAGAGAGGAGTACAGGATGATTTTGCTTTTTCTAAGCTTTTGTTAAATTGAAACTGAGGCCTGACCCGACTCTTCAGGACGGATCATTGAATCACCGTTGGAAAATTGGTATCATTTTTTGACCAACTTTACAGATGTTAAATTACTTGGGCTGCAATTGATTCACAATTCACCCTGCCAGACGAGCGCACCAATTATGTTCACCCACTGTATCATTTCTTACATAGATCTTTGCCTGGTCCCTGTTAAATCTGGACAGTGTCAGTACAGGTTTCAATGGAGATTTTCCTTTGACGCAAATCTGAAGTAATGTGCGATGGACCGAAATCAGAATTTTGCCATCATTGCAGTTCTCTTTTTTTTTTCGGCTTCCTGCCGTAAAATTCCCTCCTCTTCACAGTGTTTGTGATGTGCTTGTGCTTCGATGCTAAAATTCAGTTCCCACAGAGCCAATCTCCCCTTCTCAAAATGTAAAATTTAAATGTTTCTTTTTTTTTTAGTGAAACCCTAAATTAACATTCAGTACAGATGCATAATGGTTATTACACTGAGGCCACTGAGTTCACTGTTTCCTTTTAAGTCAGTGTATTGAAAGCAGTGTGCTAACATCTGTCTTCAGTGCACTACTGTGGATTGGGATTCGATGAGCTGCATCCACCATTAGCTTTATAAAAGCAATATTGGCTTCAATGTTGATTGTTGCGTATTGGAGACCTAGGATTCAACTCCATAAAACTACTCTGAAATGGAAAGGACAGTCGTCCTACTCAGCATTCTTGCTGAATGTAGAGTGACAAGCAGACGAATATCGCGTTTTAGTCACCGTGTCTCTACTGTTTTCCCTCTGTGTGCCTTACTGGTGCTGCTGTCAAGTTTTCGACTGAGTCAGATAAATCTGCCTCCTTCATTTTCATTTATTTCAGGAGCATAATAGTTTGCGAACATATTCAAGCATCTTTGGCCGTGCAACGAACTGATAGGGTTTTTTTTAATGTATTCTAAGATGACTAACTATCAAATCAGGCCACAGAAAATTATGCAACAAAATTGTTTTTGTGAGGATGTGTTTTTGTAAGGCCATTTGTGTTTCAGAAAGTAGTGTATTGCAGTGTTTTCAGCAGTAGGAAATTGTATTCGATACTTGCATAGTTTCCTTTTTGTAAATTATACATGTCTTTTGAATGGTATTGCAGGAGTATTGAATGAATTTCTCATTTTGCAGGACTTATTTATTCTGTAAGTTGCCGAAATCAACACGGGCCTACATATTGATTATGGAAGAAAAGTAATTACTGTAATTATGTTATGTAGTGTGCATTTTTTTTGGTCTGCATAAATCTATTTTTTCTCCGGCCTTTTACTGATTGTATTTGAAATGGTTTTAAAAATGTACTCTCTTATATTCCCTCTGGGGAAAAAGGAAAACAAAGCAATCATAAAGCAAGTATTATATTTGTGCTGTTTTTTTTTTGATAAATCTTAATTTAAAAGTGGACTAGACATATTACTTCCTTTTTCGAATACATTGCAAAGCAGTACCTTTGTCATGTGATGATGTATGCACTGGTTAAATATTAATGGTGAAAAGTGTTTTGCGGCTGCTGTGTTGCTATATTTAGCGTCGTCGCTTCTGAACGGAGCACCAAGCAGTCGGCTCAGCATGGAATTCACTCTTCATCCGGTTGTGCTGAAAACAGATTTCACTTTTTAATTTCGCTTCCATGAAATATGTGAGGAAGGGTCCGCTATTCTGGGCTGTGAACGGAATAAGTGCTAGAAAAGTTCACAACAAATGTGAAAGAAACAGCAAACACTGTGAATCGGTCATTTTGTGACGTGAAGGTTGACTACTATTCAAGGAATAAGCGTACAGGTTCTGTTGTGATTACCATGGTTATGTATTGGCAGACTCTTGCTAGATGCAGCTCATGCCAGCCTTCTCCTCCATTTTAGCTGTAAGCCATTTTGTCGTGATTCACTGATATAAGATCAAAAATAGAATCCTGCCATTGTTGTGTTTGTGGGTGCGTTATTATGGCACAGTGTGTGGGTGTTGTAGGACTGGCTTTTTGTGCAAAGGAATTGATTTTACTAGTTAGTAATATTTATGTGAGTATATTTAAATGTGAAAATGTATGGTGCTCATATGCCCCCTCCATCTCCATCCCCCAGATAAAAAAAAGAAAAAATAAATTAATCAATGAATACATTTTAAAAGACAATAAGCAGCCAACCAGCATTGTAGTCTAAGTATTAAAACATTTTTCACATGATAAGGACGTGAATATTGAACTCAACTGCTTCTGCTCTCAATCTCATCTGTTTTCAAATCCCTGTCCAAAAATTATTGAGCCCAAGAGCAAGATTGTATCACTGTCCTGACACTTTGGGTCTGCAGTGTACATGGCAGTGTATCTGATCATACATTAACCCTTGGCTTTCAGGAAAGAAGCCTATCTTTTTTAGTGCCATTATAAAATGGATAATGTTTTTAGCCCTTATCATACCCCTGGGAACTGAGTATATTGGGTTTTTTTTTTTGGTACGCGACTAGACTTGCTTCTTTGCGCTGTTCACTGTCATGCTAAATATTGCTTTGAAAACAATAGTCTAACTTTCCGTTGAGGGAATATTAACTGCAGCGCTGGAAATTACAGGAGACAAATATGAATTTCAAATTTGGGCTAATTGAGACTGTAGCATTCGTATCCACGCAGCTCTCATGTCTAAATGAGGCTGATTAGAATCCAAGGTATTAAGCCTGCTGGAAAACTGTGAAAAGCAGCCATGAAACCATGGCTACGGAGATAATCAGCTGTTCAAAACCAGAGGCCTTCCTGCATTGTGCTTAGCTTGGCTTTTCAAAACACGTCCTTTTCTCTTTTTGAGACAAAAAGATTGACTTCTGTAATATGTCTATTATAGCTGTATCATTTTTGTTCTTAAAATGAAAGAAATAACGCAAAGAAGACCATTTCAGTGGTTTTTATGGTCCAACTTTCATCAGCATAATTTTTTTTTTTTTTTACATGAACAGGCTTTGTATTTGTTATAATGAGGGGAAAAAGTGAAAATATATGACAGAATATCTGTGCAGAGATAGCAAACGTGTGTTACTCTTGCAGAAAGCAGAATTAGACATTTCTCATGGGTGTTATTTAAATACACTGGTGTGAAATCGCGTGCAATGCTCTGAGGTATCTTGGAGTCAATGTCAGACATGTTTATATTCATATTTGTTGGCTATGAGGGTACTTGTGACAGGGATTTAATGTACCATATGAAATCTACAAGAAAATAAGTTTATTCACACGGCCATCCTCCTATCCATCACAAAACCAACTTATTCCTGATCAGCATCACAGTGGGTGCTGGGGTCCATCCCTGCACGAATTCTTTTATGCTGTATACTGGGAAATGAATTCTAGCCAACTTTTTAATGAGGAAAGACATCACAAACGAAGACAAAGGAATCATCAAATCTACAAAAATCAGCACACGTCTGGTCAGGCCTCTGAAATTCAGGCGAGTAGAGATGCAACGGAGCTCTTGATTGGTAAGAGTTATTGAAATGCTGTGGGGTCCCGGGAGAAGCGAACCGTAATTAATTGCGAGTGATTACAATCGCGGCGTCTCCTCGACTTGATCTCCGGTGCGCACCGGTCCCTTGTTTTCCTTAGTTCGAAGGGTTAATGGCGGTTCAGCGGGGGAGGCGCGGCATCTGTGCAGGTGAGAGCTGGAGCGTCCAATTAAAGCTATCGTGGAGCGGCTCAGTGTGCAGGCGTAGGTTGCTATTTTAGAAGTCTGTCACTGCTATCCCTGCAGAGTAGCTATCCTACACTAAAGGCACACGGCTAATAAACATGCAGCACACTGCACAAACGCTCTCTTCCAGTGCGAGGTGTCGGAGTATTTATAGATCTGCGAGCGGTTTTTGTGCGGGCTTGCCGTCTTTTGTGTATCGGCGCATGCTCATATTCCGGTGCGTATTTTATCATGTATACCGCCGATTTGCTGTAGTTCATGCGTCTTCGCTTCATGTGAACACTGGCCTAATGCAGTGTAAAGCACTGCGAGCCGTGCGAGGGTTGCGCGGCGCACGGCTCGATGATTAGTAGGTCGCTGGAGAACAGTTCGGTGCTCTGAGGAGAGGGAAAGAAATCACAGACCTGAAACTGGTTTGGTTGATTCGTGGAAGAAATTGAAGCTGAACCAGGAAGAGGAGTTTTTAGTCACTTAATGGATTCTATAGCTGGGTAGTAAATTTTTTTTTTTTTTTAGAAATACTAGTTTAACCGGCCTCAGTTTCTGTAGAATTGACATGCGCTGAAGCCTCGATTGCAGTAGAAACAGAACGAAATTACATGCGATAAAAAACGACAGTCCACCATGTCGACACAAACTCACACACTCTGTGGTAAACATATCTATGCTGCATTCTAAAGTGAATTTATTTCTATGGCCTAATTTTGATGAATGACTCATCAGTGCTATCGTAGTGAGAGCTCATTAATTTATTAATTATGGCTGGCCATAATATGCCTGACTGTTCAATGCATAGCTCAGGGATTATGTTTTCAATCTTTCTTTTCTGTTTCCATTTGGTTTATGATATTCAGAAATATTATTCACTTTAGTTAAATTCTGGTTGAAGTCATCTTTGTTGGCTTTTTGGTGATTTGTGATTTTAGAGATTTCATGAGAGAATTTTTTTTTTTTTTTTAAATCAGTTTTAGCCTCGAGTAGAACGTCTGTTTCAACAAAACCGCCATTAAGAATCAAGCACCTTTGTGCAAATTGAAGAAAGTTGAAGCGTCAACTGCTATTTGACACCTGCACTTTTACAAAACTTCACTGAGTTTGATGTGGAGAAGATCATCTGCCAAATGCCAAATTAAAATGTCAAATTAAAAGAGGCAAGACAGATATTGTCAGAGCACAAGATTATAAACATCTTCCTACAATCAAATAATGTTGTCATGTGCCTGGCAGGAACACATGACACATTTGATTTTTTTTTCTTGATAATAGGTAATAACATAAGAAATAATATAGAAACAATCATATGGTTCCCTGGCAATGAACCTAGAGATTTTGCCTCCACAGTGATAACTAACAATTTTAACAGTTTTGTTGAAATTCATTGTACTTCTTGTACTGTCGTCTTGATGTTAATGCATAAGCTGGCTTTCTTCCATTCATTACAATCAACTGGTTGTGACTGCTCGGAAAGCTATTAATAAGTTAGCCAGGGTTTGTTTGTGCAGATAGTTGGCTAGTTTAGTCAGAATATTTTACGGAAATAAAACCTAAATTGCCTACTGGCCCACCAGGGCCTGATTTTCCTCACCTGTAGTGCCTAACCTGGCAAGACTGATATTCAAAATAGCCAGTCATTGAGTAGTTCATCTCTGAGAGACATTTAGTCATGACATGTCCCCAGAGTTATCTCTCTGTCCTGCAGTGTCTTTGTTATGTATTTTGCACTGTTGTTTGTAGGTCACGTCAACCAGCAGACCTGCAGTTTGGCAGTGTGCACAGTAATGGGCCGCCGCCATTTTCACGGCAGGCGGTGGACAGGAGTTCAGTACTGTTCACCTCCAGAGCTTACGGACAAAATGAAATGGCATCAGTGACATCTCATGCGGACTTTGAGTCCAAGTGAATTACTCCTAGGTATTTTTATGAGGTCACTTTCAAACTTCGCCCAGTGATGCTGTAAGCATTGTCTGACAGGCAGTTTTACTGAGAAGGCAAAATATCTCTGGCCCTTTGCTTTCCGGGTGAGTCGCAGCTATTGAACCAGTGACTTGGGGGCATAACCTGGGTTAGCTTTAATTTTTTAATTATGAGGGATGTGTCAGAACTTGGATGAGTGAAGTGTTTTAAAACTAACTAAACAGTGTCAGAGGGGAAAAAATGGATCTGTGTTAGTCAGGACAGTACCAAGAGCAGCAGAATTCATGAGTGGTGCACAGTAGTTTCACCTCAGAATAACTCTGTGAGATTTACTACGAGAGGAACCATGACATCAATGATACAGGACTGCCAGCAGATAAGCAGTTTGTCATTTCCATGGGTAAACGCTGTAATTGGATCTTTAGAGATTTGTTTGCTATCTTGGGGAAGGACAGTAAATCATTGCTGGAGGGGCCATCCCTAGATGGTCTGGGACAAACATACTTTGACAAACAACGCGGTAACAATGATGGAAAAAATACTTATCTAACATTTCCACCTCACTTGGAGAATTGTCATTGTGCTATGAGGCTTGGTTCCTCCATGTTTACTTCTAAATCTGGCGTTTATACAGATTCCGATATGATCTAGGCAGGTTCATAATTAAACTTTTTATGCCTTGAGTTATGATGACCTCATAGGCGGTATGAATTATATTACACGCAAATAAGTATAATCTTGTTTGGCTATTCTCCCCCTGAGGAATAATACTATTGCTCACTTTGTATGGTATTACTGCTATGAGTCTCTGGTCATGATCTCATGGACCATATATTTTCCTTCTCTGAAAAGTGAGATATGAAGGGCACTAAATAAGAAATAAATTAAAGAAATTTAATGAAAAAGAATCTAAATATTTTCACTGAAGTGGAAAACATGAGCAACTACCCATCCTAGATATTTGATGTTGTCTGAAGGGCGTACCTGCTGTATATGGTTCACCTTGGTTTACCATCTGCGTCAGCATCACGCTTTCTTGTGGGGACGAGATCTCAGCAATCGCTAGGCACAAGGGCTTCATACTTTCCAGCATATGTTTATACTATTTAAGTCTAGTTGTGCATCCACAATGTTATGTTTATCTGGGTCAAAGGTGAAGGTCACTGGACTTGAAATGTGTTTTCATTTGTGCGGACGAGATCTCAGCAACTGCGTGGCACAGAGGCTTCATAATTTAGGGCTGTGTTTATACCAGTACCTAGTTGTGCATCCACCATGTTGGGTTAACCTGGGTCAAAGGTCATAATATAAATGCACCCACTTCCTGCAACCTTTTTTTTTGTGCTCTGCAAAAATCAAATTCTAGTTTATTATGTAAGGAGAGTAACAACTAAAGTGCTGCAGTGGCTTGATGCATTGGACTTCAGAGTGTCAGTGTGTGTCGTCTGAGTTTTGAGATACAGTAATCGAATAACAATTTATGAAATTAAGTACTTAAAGGTTTTATATTTTAAATATGAGAGTTTTCCTAGTTTTAGCATTGATTATTCAGAGTGCCGTAATACTTAGGTCCTGGTAATGTATGAACTCACGTTTTTTTGGGGGAAAAAAAACTGCCTGGCTAAATGAACTGGGCCCAGTTCAGAACTGACCCCAGTTTCTTTTTACCGACAATGACATTTTTAAATGTCATTTGCAAGAACTTGCATTTATTCAGCCTCCTCTAAAAGTCAGTCAATGGCCGACATCTCAGGATTTCGCAATAAAGCGGGCTTTCTAGGAGCCCACCGACTTCCTAACCCAGTCAACAAAATCAAGCAGTAAATGCACCACTTCGCTGTAACTGCAACCTCTTAGGATTCTTGTCTGATTTGAATTGCTGGGAGATTGAGATTATTACATACAATTTCATCCATGAAGAAAACAAACACTAAAGCTGTAATGCGTTTGAGGGCATTGCGGCTGTGTAGGCCTGTGTCTCATTCACCAATCTTTGAGCTGTTGAATGTGCAGTGAGGAGAAAAATATTCTTGCTTTGGGTCAGATGTCATTTCAAGTTAAACGCAAGCAAGGAACAGTCGAATTGTTCTTTCCCTGGGACAAATATCAAGAATACCATGGTTAAGTATTACATTATATCTGTAACGCAGAAGGGTTGATGAATGCATTATTGTTGTGATTATGCTTTGTCGCGACCTTCATTTGGTGAGGCTAGGCTGGGGGTTTGCTGTCCAAGTTAATAAGTCTCGCATCCAGTGCCTTGACAGCATTAAAGGCCTCTCCAACCACTGCCTGGAGTGTGGAATAATTTAATTTGTGCTTCTACGCTGGCACATTATGCCTAATAAAAGTGAAGTGCTAAATGTAAAATGGGCCACAGATCAGGCAGTGATTGGCTTAAGGTGTGATGAGGGTGTGACTTCTGATTGGCTCATTGTCGGCATTGCCTTTTAATTTATTTGAAATAATGTTGAAATAGCGACTGTACGGTTGATGAGACATGTAAAGGGAAGCCTATAGTCCCTGCAGTAACTGTGCCATTACTCATGTTAGCTGGGTACTCACTTTGACATAGTTGCTAGGCACTCTTTGTTTTGACGTCAGCTGCAGACATGCAGTTTCAACCTTTTTTCCCCTCCTATTTCTTTTTTAGTACTTTTAAATAGCAGAACTCTTGTAGTCATTGAGCTGGCCCAAACACACTTAATTTTTATGCTTTGTTGAATGTCACTTTGATTTATATGCGGTTATGAATTTACTGTAGTCTTTTGAGTCAGAAGTTCTGATTTGACCTTTAACCCTAAGGTTAAGCAGAGGGTTCAATGGATGAATTTTGAGTAATGGGACATACAGTAAATACTGGTCATGGCATGTTGCAGAATGTTGAAAAAAAAATGCACATACCCATCATTTTGTCAAGTATTTTAAAATGTTCATGTTATGCGGTAAGATGAGCAGCAAACCTATAAGTGATGAAAGTAAACGTCACATAGGCTTGAGACATCAGAGATTGACATCAGCCAACTAAATGCATATCACATTTTAAAAATAAATTTATCAGACTGCATTATTGACAGACTACTCGCATGAAAGGCTTGGTTTTATGTGGCAGCAAACACTGGTAGCCTGCTGCAGTGATCTGTCACAACTGTCTCCAGGGTTTCATGCTCAAAAATAATCCCCAAGCGATAAAGGTTTTCACTGTGCTTCTAGTGTTTGGGTTTGTGGCAATATTGATTGACTCTGTCTAAGCCCTGAAATCCACATCCGCATCCAGAAAACAATGTCCACTCTCGACTCTCCCTTCAATGTTTGCATTATTTACTGAACCATAAGCAACTGCTATTAAAATGAACAAAATAATGGGACCATTATGCAGGCAGCATTCATATAGTGCTGTTCTTGCTAACCAGTGTGGCTCAAAGTGCTTCACAGTGATACGGGGGTAAACTCTCCTCAACCTCCACCAATGTGAAGGACTCACTTGGATGATGGATGGAAGCTATTCTGATCCCAAAATCTCACCACTTAATAGCACAGTTGTGGAGGGACAGACCACATTCTCCCTACCAGTAAAGTCAGGGGATGATAAGATGGCAACTTGAAAGAGGATTGGAAGTTAAATAGTCCAACATGGAACCTCAGAATCTTCAACGACTACAGAGAGTCAGGACATCGGTTTAACATTTCATACGACAGACAGAAGTAATAACTGGAATTGAGACTCTAAATACAGTCGCAAGATTAGCATTTGGGGTATTGCTATAGCTCACAAAATCCAATTCCTTTGCAGTGAGAAACCCTCACTATCAGTTCATTAAAAAGAATGATGGCGCGGTTTTGATTCCCCCTTATTTCATTATTGTTGTGCCAACTAACTTCAATAATTCACTGTTTTATGAGCAAAAACACCGACATAGCTCTTGGTCACAGTTAAGGTGATCCAGATCCTTAAGTGCTCAATTGCTTCAAAAAAAGTAAATGTCTTCTCTTGCTTCAAATACTGCAACTTTGACAGTCTGGAGGAAGATAAGTGAACTTCAGATTTAACCTATGACCCTGCAGAAATGCCTTAGTCTAGTCCAAACCCCAGTTCATGGTCAATAAATCTCCTCTTACGGCTGAGATTTGGAAAAACAAAAGCATCACTCAACTCCAACATATTTGTGAAATACATCCTTATTGTTGTCTTGAAATATTGTGACACCAAGCTGATTTTGGATGAGCTAATATGAACCTTCCCTTACCCACTTTGGGCATAAATTTGTGAATTTGCAAACTCAAAAATGCAAAATGTACTACTCCAATTTTTACCAACCAATGGGGGGGGGGGGGGAAACACTTGAGACATCCACAAGCTTCTGGACTAGCATCTTTTGGAGAATATTTTTATGACCTCATCGAACACCACGAAACTTATTAAATTTAAAAAAATATTAATTGAGCAAACGTGACTTAGCAGAAAATACATGCATTCCTCTGTCAAAGTCAGTGTCACATGCTACCATTCTAAGCAGTGCTGCTCACAAACACAACAGTTCTGGATGGATTTGACACATTTCTTCTCTGTGTTTCTTGATTTTAGCATTCCACTCCTGGGTACATCTATTAATAGACCATATTTTGCTTGAAGAACTCACAGCTACTCAAAAAAAAGGATATATTTTCCACAAAGTGTTGAATCTGGTACTCGACCACATGAGTATAGCACTGAACTAAGGAGATGCGCAAATGAGTCTACAACCAAGCATATACACTATCTCACATGAACACACACGCACACACACACACACACACACCAGTACAATGCTGTGTTGTGCATTTTTTTTTCTCCTCCAATCCCTTAGATTTCTTCTATTGCATTTTATATCACACTATGTACATGAAAATGGAATTTTTATGATTGGGTACGCACATAGTAGTACGTTTTCCTGTCTCTAACATTTTCTCTGTACTGATTGGTTGGTTTTGTTTAACTGATCTGTTCATCTGATTGGTTTGGCTCAGTCTGATTGTATCTGACTGTTTGCTGGAATATTTCTGCACTTGCAGATGGATGGTGGATTTATGGATTGGCCGATGACAGTCTTTGGGCAAAGGGGTGGCTTTTTTTACAAAAACATTTACCTTCAAGCCATAAAAAACCTCTCAATGGAAAAAAAAAAAAAAAATCAATTTTGGAAAACCGCATTGGCCCTTGCATACTTTGTTTTTGGAGTAATTTCTTACACGGTGATTTTGTGGGATCTCTGCTTCTCAGTTTAGTGGTATTGTACTGGCATGATTTATTTATGAGCCACAGAGAGGAAATATTTGCTTTTATCTGTCTGTGTGCTGGCCTCTGAACCCAGCTGATGCATGAGAAATGTTCTGTATGCCTCTGGCGATTGATAGTTGCTTGATATCTGGGGCATCGGTCAGAGACTCCTTTAAACTGCATTTGCGGTAGTCATTTGGTGAAATGTAGTGGGGATGTTGTACTCTTTCTCCTGATCTTGTTCAATTGAGGGACATGGACCTGACACTGGTATAGCCTCTGCCCAATTTAGCGATGCTCTCAGTGAACACCGCTGCCTGTACGCTTCGACCGGCTCCCGCAGCTATACACAATTTCTCTTACGCAGCGCGTTTGCTGCTCGTTTTTTCCGTGCTATTTTAGCTTTCCATGCATGGCTTTCCCCCTCAAACCATTTCCGCTGAAGCTCGGTGGTCATGACCTTTGCAGGTCCAGCGAAGGCTAGAGAAGCATTCGTTGTGCATGGAGACCTGTTTGTTTATGGAGAATATTCCCAAGAAAGAGGTCACTGAGGCCAGCAAGGTGCACTCCTGTGTTTTTAAACCTCATGGCTAGATGGTGGTCACCATAGAAACACATTGTCTCTCAGTGTGGCAAATCTGCGCACATATATTTTTTTGTGTAGTGAGCAATCTAATGTATAATAGCTTATTGAAGTTCCCCTCTAATATACACATTATAAACATTCTTCGCATTTAATCGATTGGCTTTTATTCACTTGCAGTGCTCGTAACTGTGTTGTTATCTACCGTTTGGGGTATTTCTCCACTTTTTTGGGAGAAGAAAAAGCAAGGCAAGATTTTCTTTGGAACATGTGTGCACGAGGCCTCCAAATAAGAAAATAGAAGAAAATATTTGATAAATTCAGTCAATAACTGCTAGTTGTCTCATGGGATCCTTTGACTTGGCACCTGATTCTCTTTTCAATAGTTTGGATGTTTTCTTTTCCTGTGCTCCGTTTTATAAAATTGTTGTCATGATGGTGAGTCATACAGTGTATTCACACCTTTATTTATTTTATTGACCAGAAGCTGTCAACTTTCTGTTCCCAAAATTAGCAGAGTGGCTCAGTTAGGAGAGTCATGAATTGCTAAGCAAGTGAGTCTCTTCAAGGAGATCCCTTACATGCGTCATGGTGATCAATGTTTTCCTAAGAACATCTGATATGGAGAGTTTCCATAAACCTGCAGGATGTCTATCTAAGATTATCTGCTGACCTGTTGTTGAAGTCTGTCTGGTGAGAACTCTGTGCCACTGTCAGCAATACTTCGACCAAGGCTTCTGCTAATTTTTAAAATCAGCATTATTTTTCTGGGTCTATGACCAGCACAAAATGTTATTATAGAGAAGGAATCACATTTCCCAAATGAGGAATAAACATGCTTAATTGCTCAAGTGATGATGCACTGTCCGGAAAGACAAGTCAAAGGCTGAGCTTACTTTTTTGAGTATTTAAAAATATTTTATTTCAGTGTTTTCTTATTTTTAATTGCCTCTGTGGGTTTTATGTGCGTTTAGCAGATGACTGCGTGGTATGTTTTTAATGGCTGGTATTGGGAGATTTGTGGGTTTGTGGTTTAACGAGAAAGTCAACAAAAAGTTCTAAAAGTAATTCCAAAGCGGCTTGTAAGATGTATGGAGATGCATTCATTTTACTGAATTTCTTTATAATTATAAAAAAAAAATGCCTCACTTGACATTTTGTGATACTTGTTTCACTGAGCAGAAGAGACTCGGGGTGCTATTCACCTTGAATATTGTTCCAACCAAAAATGAAGGTTAGCAAGTTTGGAAAATGTTGCAAATCACATCACTATACAATGAGTATGATGTGGAGTGTATGTTCCTCTTTAAATCACTGAACGGGAAATCAATGTACGCCCTTGTAAAGCCAGGAGGTCAGTGAAAACCTCTATAAATATTGAAAATATCCTTCATCCCATGCAAAAACTGTCTGGGCTGATGGGGCAATTAAATTGATAATGGTGATGAGATCAAACTACTTAATATATCCGTAGAGCATGGATAACTCACCTTACATTCAATCAGTATTAGGTTCCTAACTTTCATCAAGTCAAGAATACATCCCATCTCAGCCATTTGACTTTTTCAGACAATTCAAAGAAAATTAGGCCTAGTTGCTTGTTAGTTCCAGTCAGGGCATTTATAACATAGGCTTTCAGTTGACTGGCTAGTTACAGCAAGAAATATTTAGCTATATCAGACAGTTTAGAATGCAGATACCACTGGGAATGGAGTGCTGTGGTGCTGTAGTTGTGTCTGCGTGTTTTGAATGTGTAGCCGTGGTTCATGTGAGGTTTTATTGCATTACGTTTCTTGGAACACTGTGCATTTTGCTCTGCTATGCTGGCAAGAGCAAATCAATCAAAACTCTGCCAACTCGGATTGCTTCTAGAATCCTGATTTCCTCGACTTGATCACCTGGCATAATTAAGTGTTCACGTGGACCTCCCTGGCAGGGAGCTTGATAGACCGCAAATCTGATACCACTCAAAAACAAGTGGGTTCTCTTTCCAGCTAATCACTACACCTGCTGATTTGACTAATTATTTCTCTCCTCTCCGGTCGAAGGTCTTCCAATTAGCGAAATCGGCCGGTGTAGCTACCCTTTGAACGAAAATCTGCGTGTTCTCGGTCCTTTGTAGCACACGATTGGGCACCGCTGCTTTGACATCTGGGATGTGCCTCGGACGCTGTGCCAGGATTGGTCAGTTTCAGGATCAAAGCTCTCGCTGTGCTGTTCAGCCCCCTGAAGAGTCTTAGTATGGGGTCTCAGTGGCCACTGTTAAGATCAATCGTATTTTCCACGAAAACCCCGAAGGTTCCCTGTCAGCCTGCTGGCAGCTTATGTGGCGTACGTGTGCCCACTGGCATGCGCACATGGTCACGTACTCGTGTTGACATCTGCAGATACCTCGTGTTTGATACTGAGCACTGTTCGAGGAATATCCGCACAGCTGCCAATCTACCAGTGGCTCTCGCTGAAGGGGATTGAGCGTAAATTATTCTGAGGTGAGTGGTGCCAGTTTTACACTGGGGACTATTATGATTGCTTTACATCCTTGTTCATCTGATTGAAATTTTTGGAGACGAACAAAATTCTCAGAGGTATTCTGGAATTGACAACTTACCGAAAGGTTTGAGGTTATACTGCATCAAACGATACACAGCGTACTTTAAGCATGTTTGAGTATTTTGAGGTGGTCAATAGAAATTTGGATGGTGGCACAATTTTTGCTTTTTACTGTAGTACCCTAGCACATTAATGTTAAAATAAGTACAAGGTTAAGGTTAAGACGATCAGCTTTAATTTATGTGTAAGTACTCTGCTCAAGAGTTTGGAATCACTGGTGACTGCTACAAAGCTTAAATGGAAGAAATCCTGTGTTACAGCTGGACAAAAAGCTTATTCTCCACTCTGCAGGAAAGTTCTGGAAGGGAAATGACAAAATATGGAGTGGCCAGCTTAATCACCCAATTTAAACTCCATAGAGCTGTCGCTGGCTTACCTGGTTAGTGAAGTCAGTGCAGTGTGCTCATCTTCAAAGATAGGCTTGTGGAAAATTTTGTATACCACATAGAAAGTTATTGAGGAATGTGTCTTAGTAAAATTGTCCATTCCCTCTTGACCTCAGCTGACGTGTGGTGAGGGTTCTGTCACAAAATGGCTGCCATGCATCACCCAGGTGCATGCTACAAATTCGTGGTGATCGAACTGAGATTCCACCATATCACTAAAGTGATTTCAGTCCCTGTGAGAAAAGGGTTCAATATCCCAAATGCATAAATTTTGCACAGCAGTGCCTAAATTTCAAGGGGGATTTTTTCAAACACTCATGTTGAGTAAAATGGCAAAAACTACTTGAGTGGCAAGTTGTTCTGAACTTTTCAGCAATAGCGTATATCCATTCAGTGCTGTGAAAAATTTCTTCCCCCTTCCCTGTTTCTTCTATTGTTGCATATTCGTCACACATAAATATTTTACATTATCAAAACCTATTTTGATTTTTCACAAATATAACTCAACGAAACACAAAATGCAGTTTTTAAAGTGATGATTTCATTTATTGAAGGAAAAAAGCGATCCAATCCTTCCTGACCCCATGCAAAAAAGTATTTGCCCCCCGGAGTCACTAAATTTCATTGATATTTGGGTTCAATTTCACTTGACACACTCAGGCATGATTACTGCCAGCACTGATGAATCCAAACATCACTTAAGTATAATCTGTTGCAATTTGACGTTGGCAGAAAGTGGCTCATGATGCTGCAGTCTCAAGAAATTCAAGAACAGATGAGAAACAATGTCATTGACATCTATCTGTCTGGAATGGGTTACAAAGCCATTTCTAAGGCTCTGGGACTTCAGTGAATCATGGTGAGAGCCATAATCTACACATTTGGAGCACTGGTGAACTTTCACGGGCTGGGCTACCAAAATTCCTCCAGAGGCGCATCAACAACTAATCCAGGAGGTCACAGACGAACCCAGACTAACATTTAAAGCAGCACTATGTAGTTTTTTCACTCTCAAATATATATTTCCAAGATCATTTTGGCGATACATCAACTCACAATAGGTCGAATGACACTTTTGTCATGGCTCGATCGCGCCTGCGTCGCCTTCACTGGTACTATGTAACTTCGGGTTTCGGGTAGGAACCCAGCCCCAAAAAGAACTACAAACTGCAAACTGCTTTACGGCAAACGTACCACAATCCCCCTCCCCCACGTCTCTCAAGACCAGCGAGTGAGTGTAGAATGAAGCAGAGTCGGAAGTGGTTGTAATGGCTGAAGCGGCGAGGAAACCGAAGAAGGCAAAGGTGTTGTCCCAGGAGACATTTAAGAGAAAAAGAGAAAGCAATAAAATAAGATCCAGGACTAGGGTCAGCATTGGACCGGCTTTCACTCACTGGTGAGAGCTGAAAGACTAGAGGATGAGGGATGTCCGACCGATGGCGACCTGGCGTTGTTACTTTCGGACAAGTACATTCAAATTGTTAGCTTAATCCTTCATTCTAGTTCTGGTTCTAGTGTGTTTGAACTTGCTTTGTGTCAGGCTGTGTCATTGAAATCATGTAGTACCCCGTTTATGCTCAGTCAAATAATCGTCTCCAGCGATTTATCTAGCCTGCTGGTATCTGACATGCTAGCTAGTTGTCATCGTTAGCTGGTGAACATTTCTAAACTAGTCGTCGTCGAAATGTGTGATCATAAACATTGTAACGAGCATGATAAACTGGTATGCACGTGTGACTGAATGATACAAGTTCCCTGGAATCGATGTGATGACATGTATTTGCATGCGACGTGATGATATACAAGGATCTGGTGTTGTGCAGATTACTTGTGAGAGTGAGAGTGAGAATTAGAGTAAGAAAATGGTGGACCACTCGTTGGGCGTTACGCATGGCTATCGAGTGCCTTAATAAAGTTACGGTCTAGCCGCCCCCAAGTTCGAGTCCTTCTCCTTTATGTATAAGGATCGGTTTGCCTATCCCGCATTCTTCTCCTCTCACCGGTGCAGGAGCGAGCCCTTCCCGGTCATTGGGACGCGCCCCCCTCAGCCACAGACGAATTTGTCGCAACGTGTACTTCAGTCCCATATAGAGTACTAAAGGTAGAAAATTTGTCATGTTTTTATTTCGGAAGGATAAGGTAATGATCTGAGTTAGCATGTACTCATGTCATTTCAGGGATTTTCTGTCAACTCCCTGCTGCCCTCGTTTTATTGCACAAGCTAATCAGTTCTGTGCATGACGACTTTGTGGTGGGATTCTGCAAAGGGACTGCCTATTCGAACAGCGACTCTGCATGTAAGTGAGGTCCACTCACTCTTTAGCAGAGCAAAATGTATTGATGCTGGTTAGGGCTAGGATTAGTTGCAGCAGTGCACGTAAGCGATGCCAACTTCCGTGTTAGGTTCCGTTCCTGACATTCAAAGTGCATGCATAAAATGCTGTAAAGAGCCGTCCACACTGAGAAAGATAACTATAATGATAACCATAGCCATAACGATTTGAGCATCGACACTGATGAATGATATCGTTGTGTAAACATTGATGTTTTGCATTCCAGCTGTGTCAGAGCCCTTTTTTCTCTGTGATGTCATCTGCCATGTTGAATGAACGCGAAGCCCTGTAAATTCTGACCAATTTCGATTGGTGGTCAGTTTTCCTAATGTGCAAAGAATCGCTCTGAAAGTGACCGCAATGATGTCGTTTGCCATTATCATTGTCGTTGTCGTTGTAGTTGTAGTGTGGACTTTGCCATCTACGTGAGTTAGACCGATTTTTAAGTCTCCCATACCTGGTATGAAGACATGGTTGATCGGATCACACATTACATGTCCTGCTTCAATTTCAGTTTTTTTTTTTTTTTTTTTCAGAAAGTTCGCTGGTGTAGTTGGCTTGTCAACAAATGCACGTGTAGACAGATTTTACGGCAGTTTATTACAGACAATACCGTTTATCAACTGCAGGGGGACACCGCGAGAGGATCTGGCTTTAAACAACTGCAGGCTTCACTTGCTTTATTTAAGGTCAGTGTCCATCAGTGGCGGCTGGTGAACTGGCGATAGGGGAGGCTCAAAACAATCCCTTAAAATTAATGATTGGTCACGACCTGTTTTCAATCATTCATTTAAATTACCATTACAGAAACTCCGATAACTCTCAACATTATCAGATGTGGCCAGTTTTCATTTATAACACATACCGATTACGACTCCGGACTTCTCACGCTTTTCTTTATTCAAGGATTGGAAGCAACGCATGTGTTTCATGATTGTTTAAATGAAATAAGATCATTTGAAATGTCTTTATGCAATTCCATTGCTTCCAACCCCTCCAGTGCACAAGGACTTCAATTCCACGCGAGAATCTCTTACATACGCGTTGATTGAATAATTGCTGACTACAGCAGAGGAACGTAAATATGCCACTTAAACTCACACCGAATGCGTGAGAGTTGACAGGTATGCGTTATAAATGAAAAGTGGCCGCACCTGATAATGTTTAGAATTTTCGGAATTTCTGTAATGGCAATTTAAATGAATGATTGAAAACAGGTCGTGACCAATCATTAATTTTAAGGGATTGTTTTGAGCCTCCCCTATCGCCAGTTCACCAGCCGCCACTGGTGTCCATAATTTCACTATAAGAAAGAGACTGGGCAAAAATGGCATCCATGGGAGAGCTACAAGGTGAAAACCACTGCTGTCCAAAAACATCACAAAGGCTCATGTCATTTTGGCAAAAAACATCTTGATGACACTCATGACTTTTGGGTAATATTCTGTTGACTAATGAATCAGAAGTGGAACTTTTTGGAAGAAATGGGTCCTGTTACATCTGACGTAAAGCCAATGACCTGGGTGATGTACCATAATTGATGGAATCATGAATTCTGCTCTCAGCCAGACATTCTCCTTCAGGATTTTCTGGAAATCAGTTCTGTCCTAAAGCTCAATCTCAGTTGGGTTTTGCAGCAGGACAATGATTTGAAGCACACAAGCTAGTCCACTGCTGAATGGTTCAAAAGAAACCAGATTAAGGTTTTTGGAGTGGCTGAGTGTAAGTTCTGACATTAATTCAATTTAGACGTTGTGGCATGACCTTAAATAGGCAGTTCATGCTTGAAAATCCTCCAATGTGCCTCAGTTAAAACAATTCTGCAGAGAAGAATGGGCCAAAACTCCTCCACAGTGATGTAAAAGACTAATTGCCAGCTTGTTATTGCAAACGTTCAATTGCTATTTTTACTGCCAAGGGTGGCACAACCAGTTATTTCCTTTGGGGGGAAATTAATTTTTCCACATGGGTTATATAGGTTTTGAATAGCTTTTTACCTCCTATAAATTAAACGATCATTTAACTTCATTTTGTGTTTACTCATGTTATGTTTCAAAGTTGGATGATATTTAAATATGATAACTATGCAAAAATATAAGAAATCGGAGCGGGGGCAAATAATTTTTTGCAACACTGACTGTATCTACACGTGCATTTTGTATTTGAGCCATGCTGGAATTTCAACCCTTTTTTTACATGGTGTCATTGTCCAAATATATACGAACAGCCTTGTATAATCATTCGTGTGAATGGATGCACTACGCTGTTGTAGATTCATCGGTAGTGAACATGCACTTGGCTGAAACGTGATACAAGCAGATGATCCTGGCGGCCATCGTGGCTCTTATCTTGGCAAGACTGAGCCCAGGCTTACTGCTCCTCAGATGCCAGTAAGCCTGCAGTGCCAACACTGAGAAACGCTGGAAAGCTCTTTCTAGGTCTCATTGCCTTTCTCCTGTCTTTGGTTTTTCTCTTTCAGTGCGAGTGAGCAGGTGTATTTTCCCTGTCTGGGATTGAAGCTCCACTGTTTGCACGTCACTGTAGAATCAAGCTGTCTGAGGCTCCTCTCCACTCATTCGCCGCAGCTCGATCCAGCTCAAGCGCATGCATGGTTCAGTTTTATCGCACTGGTGCTAGCTTGCTTTGGTACAGAACTTCATAAACGCTGTGTTTCCCCACTGAATAATCAATCAATAAATAAAGCTGTAATTACCTCCAGCGTAACTAAAATACTAATGATTATTAACTTGAGTCTGAGATCACACCAGCTGCTTGTGCTATCCCGTACTTCTGACTTCTGGTGCTCTTGCTTGAACCATACCCACCTTCAAACTCGGCCTTTATTGTGTTGTCAACTACGCACCGTTGAAGTGTCATGACCACATCTTGTGCAGTCGTGATGCTATCGCAGTGATGAAATCTGTCCATTGACAGACTGACAGACATAATAGTAAAGTACTCAAAACTGCTTTTTTGGTAGTTCCCGCAATGGAGACCATATTTTTCCATGATGACACACACACACACACACACACACACACGCTCAAGGTAAAAACTATACTAGCCCATGGCGCGGTTGATGAAAATTGTAATTAAAAATAAAAGTGTCTATTTTCATTGACGGTATTTTGGCAGTTGCCACTGTATTTATGTAATAGGAAAATGTAGGTGAGTTTCCAGTGATATGCTGGTTTCTTATAAAAATTGAATGACGGGGGATGAAACAAGCTGACTGTAAAACACGTGCCATACATTGTGTTTTCTGTCATTTTTTTCTGCTTGTATAGTGAGTTTTTGCTAAATCAAACAATGACATGATTGGAGTCCTATTTTAAAACCTTATATGTACCATAAGACCCGAAAAGGTAACGATGATGCTGTTCAGTCATCAGAAGCACTAAGGCAAACATCATTAACTTTAACCTGGGAATTTTCCAGCATAATGCTTCTTTTGTACAAGTGCAAGGCCAGAATTCATTCAAATCAATTCAGTTCAATTCATTTTTAGCTGTGTAGTACTTTTTACAGCAGAACTGTCACAAAGACACTCTACAGAAATGCAGTAGAGCAGATGCTTGGCCTTAGTCCCCAAAAGAGCTTAAGAGGTAAAAAAAAAATTAAAGAATAAATAATGAACTCCTAGTTGGAAGAAAAATCCTCAAAGAATGGTGAGAAAAATCTCCTGAAAGGGAAGAAATCTCAGCTGGAACCCAGCTATCCTTGGGGAGTGCATCCTCTCGAGGCTGGATACGCGAATGCCTACGGCCTTTAGGTATTCAAGTCTGTTAAAGTCCATTAGAGGCCTATTCTACAGATGAATCACATCACACAAGTGACAATGAATCAAGTGGTGGACATGAAAATAAAAGGTGAAGATAGCGTTGGCGGTTAGGGAGGGCGTGGTAGTGCATCTGCAGCTCTTGACTGTAACCATGAATGGGTGTGGGATACAAAGTATAACCTGTAATCAACTGTGCGCATTATTTTATGAGTGGTGGTGTTTGGTTTGTTTTGTAATCTATGAACTGTTGCAGACACTACCCATATTTATGTTTGCTCTACCAGGGACTGTTGTTTGACCTGCATTAGAGATCATAGATCTCCGTAATCATGAATAATAGGATCATTATCGCTGTGTTGTGTCTGGATTGTTTGTGCTTTTGTGGGTATCCCCTAGCATCTTTTTGCGTGTCATTTTTGCATGGCTAATTTCTGAGTGTTTGTGCTCCTGTTGAAATTAAATAAAGACTTGGGAATGTTTTCTAAGGCCACAGAAATGGGTTTTTCATGGCTTGCAGTGATCAGACTAAGGAAAAAAATTGATTAGCATTTTTTGCTAATCATTATTCCAATTGATTAGCAATTGTTTAGCACATCTGAAAAACGATTAGCAAAAATGAGAAAACAGTATGTCAGATTTTAAATGACAAAAGGGCTTTTTTATTCTTTCCTAATGACATATTACAATTACAGGAGAAATACAACTCCACCCTGAAAGCAAAACAAATTATTTCCAAAAGGCATCAATTTTACCCTGAACAATCATAATTTAATACAGCACTCTTCCGTTTCCCATTGAAATTTCTGTAAACAACTTGTAACCGGCAGTACAGGTCTCTTATCTCCACGTTACTGTAGAATAATGTTGTTTAACCCCTAATCAGAGATGTGAAAGGATCCATTCCCATTAAAATCCTGTCACACATGGCACTCTCCAACTCAATCCCATTTTTACATCACAACATCATGTATTTGAATGATCAGAGATCATTGTGCATGTTTCGAGAGAGGCTGGCGAACTTGCGATTCCCTAAACCTCATAGCAATGGGAGAAGTTTTACTGACTTTGATGGGCTTACCGTGATGTTTGGGTGGCTGGAGGAACATTCGGATGCGTAAAAACGTAAAGCGTACATCCAGTCTAGGCGATCCAGAGTTAAAGCCGAAAGGGGAGGTCTGATCCGGAATTCTTTTTATTAGGGCTAAAACCAAATCACATCTATTTAGTATAACATGATTACAAAGATTCCCTTTAACTAGCGTCAGCAAGATGGGAAGATTGATAGCTTTATAATCTGAAGAGTAACGTAATACGCTATAGCATGCATAACAGGATAATACAGCTAAACTGGCCATGAAATAACACGTCTCAGGCCCGAACTGTCTGTTTGCTCTTTAGGTAAAATAAGCGCGTCATCAATGTTGAAAGAAATCGTCTGCGTGCGATGGCGTTGAAAATGACAAATCAGAGCGATAAAAACTTCTCCAACAGGCATCATAGCTACCTTAGGTTCACTAGCCAGCTATCTGTACCTAATACATTGCTTTTGAACTCGCCAGCAAACTAGCTAATGTCCCAAAAATGTGAAAGTTCAGTTGGGTCGCACGAAACTGCCGCGAAACCTCAGATAAGTTCATGCCTACGACAGCTGGCAAAGTTAGTAAAGTTGGAGCAAGAAACAAATCATATCGCCTTGATATGAGGATCATTTACAAAGATTTACCTTTGTTAACGTTAGTTGCCTTACTAGCCAACAAGGTGGCTATATCCAAAGAGCAACGTAATTTAATACGCGATGGCTCCGAATGGCTCACATAGCAGAGTCCAGCCGGCACTACCAAAAATTATAGAGCGTATGGCTGTAGTACCAGAAAGCCCCCGAGGCCGAATCCCAAGAGCATGCATGCGCTCCCCAGAAGCTGATTGGTTGGTATGCAAATTAGGAACATCATTTTCCAGCCATTCAAAGTCGTGAAAAATTCTCCTATTGCTATGTGGCTCGGGAATTCGAAAGTTCGCAGGCCATGAGTCGGAAACCATGAAATCTCATTACGATTTTTTGAATCGCATTTTCTTTGCGGAGGGATTGTGACGATGATTAGCATTTCTTCAAAACTGCTGAAAATTGATTCGCATTTTGCGATGCGAATCCGCCTAATCTGTTCACTGGCTTGTGTTTGTTGGTTTTCAGAGCAAGCCTTTCCATCCTTGAAAAATGATCCTCTCCCTATCATTCTTTGCATGTCTTCCATTAAGAGGGCAGGGGCCCTACATGACTAAATGGCTGAAAGGCAGCAAATAAAATTATTGCTATGAAATTCAAAATGCATCCAGTGTCACGGTTTGTGTCAGAAATCTGAAAAATGCATTGAAAATAATTAAAAATATTACAAACTGACTGACATGCTTATACATACCAACACTGAACAGCAGCTCTTTGCCCCAAGTACTTTGCCTGCTCACAAGTAAATCACAGAATAATTAAGACCATCCCGTGACCTATAATAACTAGAAGAGTCAGTCGGCAGCAGCTGTTGGTGTGAACTCAGTAAGTCTAGAACTTTACTTTATGGCACTCGTAACAGTAAACAGTAATTACTATCATAGTAACCTGAAGGCATAAGGTTATTAAAATAGACAGGACACAACATGAGTCCTTTCCATTTTCAAGGGCAAACTTCTGCACCCATGTACAGTGGTGGGGCCATAATATAACATCAGGCACACAGGCCTGGGAACTTCTTATCTTCTTATTTACAGGTTACTGGTGTAAAGCAGCACAGGCTTCTAGTCAGGGCTGAAAGATGCATTGAGCCCAATTAAAGGCAGCAGAAAAGAAATGGTGTTTTCTATTATTGTTCAAAAGTCTGCCTTTGGTCATTAGGCAGAATTTGCATTTTTTTCAAGCTACAATTTCGGCAACGGCCTTTGTGTGGCGTTCCAGTGCTTTGCATGTGTTACATACCGTCGTACCTGCATTGTCATGCCAATTGTAAACAGTTTCTTAGAATACGACTGTTTGGGAACGTGTCCTCAGAAATGTTGAAGCGATTCTGGTCGTTACAACGGGCGCTTGTTATTTTATTTTGGTTTGAAATTGTGGCAGCAACTTGAGCTGTATGCGGTTATGTTTGCCTTCAGCTGTATTCAAAAGTGTGATCTAAACAGCCTTGGTATGATAGGCTTATATTCATGCTGCTAGGACTAGTTTCCATAGAAACCAAGCTCTAGTCAGGTATGATTTTTGTGATTATATAATGGTGAGAACACCTACACTTTCCCACATTTGGAGCGCTATTCTAAAATGTGCCCATGCCTTCCTGTAATTTGTGATATGCTCTACTAATTTAACTACTAAATTTGCTCATATTATGGGCTCAATGGTTTGAATCTGATTTCAAATAATCACACGAAGTCAGTTTTCTCATTGCCACAGAATATGTGGTTATAAGACAGAATTAGCTGAATGGATGCCATTAATTGTTCACGCAATAGCGTTGTATTTACTAGGCTTGCCTACCTGGAAATTACACTGTAATTGTAGGGGAAATGGCTGTGTATTGGGGTGATTAAATAGAACATTGCATACGTTTTAATAAGTGAGGAACAGGATGCTCAAATGTGTCAGGAATGTCATCTGTGAGCTGGATCATCAGAGGTCACCTAACATTTAATGGGCAGTATTTGGTTCAACTCAATTTTATTTATTTAGCATTACTCGTGATTGAAATGGGCTCAAGGCACTTTACATTTGACAGGGCCTGAACCCCCAAGGAGCAAGAAACCTTGGAGTATTGCAGAAATGAAGGCAGTGAGGTTTTATTTTCTCAGTTTACGAGTGGGGAGACTTGCCAGAATATTCTTAAAGAACATTTTGATGTGTTTACATACATGGACCCTGATATGAAGTTGTGATTTCCTTGGCATGAAAGCTTACGAGAGATATATTGAAACTGTACCTCACAGATGATTGGAATTTAATCTGTTAACTGCAGTCTTTATTCATATAATGCATGAAAAAGCTGATATTGTCCTGTTATTGATTGTTCTTCATTGCTCATGGCAGTAACGCTGTTTTTTGCATGCAGGTGGCCGTATAACGTGCTCAGACCAAGGCATAGTTTTTTCTTCATTTTGCTGTGTACTCCAGACTTTTTGTGTGCTTAATCATGTTCCGAACAGGTTTGGCCTTTGTGTCTGACTATTTATCTCTTATTTTTCCTCAGCCTTATTATGCTACCTTGACTTGTCACAGCTGTGGTTCACAAAGGCCAGCATGAGAATACAAAGGCAAACAAAGCCTTTTCAGAGGATTTTCGGAATCAAAAAGGCACTGAAAGCTCTGTTGTGTGCACATCAAGGATGCAATTTAAAACATGAAAAATCACAAGCACCTGTGTAGTAATTTACCACTAACATCATGGTTTCCTTACTTAGGATGCCTGTATAAAGCTGTTGTTATTTTTGTGAAGTGAATTAAAAACATATGAAAACATCATTAAATATAAACTGAGAGTCTAAAATTCAAGCCAGTTTTCACCATGTCATTGCAAATCTGAAATTGTGGAGTATAGACCAAAATTAAATAGAAATGTCTTGCTGCTATCTGAGTATTGTGTATCAATGAGGACTATGAATGGTGTACCTATGAGGACTGCATATGGCATACCTATGATAACTTTACAAGGTCTACCCATAAGGACGTATATGGTGTACCTATAAGGACAATATGTAGTATCCCTGTGAGGACTATGTATGGTACATCTATGAGGACTGTATATGGTATACCGTAGAATTGTAGTACACCTGTGAGGACTGTATATGGTATACCGTAGAATTGTAAATAGTACACCTATGAGGACTGCATATGATATACCTTGAGAATTGTAAATAGTACACCTATGAGGACTGCATATGGTATACCTTGAGAATTGTAAATAGTACACCTATGAGGACTGTATATGGTATACCTTAGAATTGTAAATAGTACACCTATGAGGACTGTATATGGTATACCTTGAGAATTGTAGTACACCTATGAGGACTGTATATGGTATACCGTAGAATTGTAAATAGTACACCTATGAGGACTGTATATGGTATACCGTAGAATTGTAAATAGTACACCTATGAGGACTGTATATGATATACCTTGAGAATTGTAAATAGTACACCTATGAGGACTGTATATGGTATACCTTAGAATTGTAAATAGTACACCTATGAGGACTGCATATGGTATACCTTGAGAATTGTAAATAGTACACCTATGAGGACTGTATATGGTATACTTTTGAGGACAGTATATAGTATAACTATGAGGACAACGTGTGGTACACTTATGAGGACTGTGTATGGTATACCTATAAGGAATGTATATGGTCACAGGTATACCTATAACGACTACATAGTATACCTATGAGGACAGTATATGATATACCTATAAGGATTGTATATGGTATACCTATGTGGACTGTATTTGGTATACCTATGAATACTATGGGAACGACATTACAGCGTAAAGGTTTCTGGCAGATTTCATGCAAATGCTCTGCAGAATAGTTTTCAGAGGCTGTTTTTCCACATGAGTTCACACAAATGTCTTTCGGTGAGTCGTTAGTCTAATTTCCTGTGGAAAATGTGGAAGCTGAAGAATTTGGATGCTACTGCTTGGTGATAAAGGCTGTTATTTCGGCAGACAGAACATGCCCAATTTTCAACTAGTCGCATGTATTTCCCCTCAATCAGTAATGAAAATTTGTACTATATAATTACTGTGCAATTTACAATGATGCCCATGCAAAGGATATCTGAAAGTCCATCTTACATGAATAACAATGTCCAATATAATTTTAAAGATGAAAATTACAAGTCATTTGCTTTCAAATCCTATCGACCAAATAAATCATTATTGTACAAAAATGCCAATTTTCAGCTGAATGCATGAAAAACTTGTCTGCTGACAAGTCCTCTGTGAATCAGGTCACTGAGCGGCCATGTTTTATGACGTCAGTTGGGGAAGATTAGTACAACTTGATCCATTCAGATAGAATGCATTGAGAAGTTGTCATTATGGAGAAAGACAGTGATCACAAGGAGACATTTATGACAGTTTTCCATCAGAGTATGAATATGAAAGTTGAGATGAATGGGCTCCAGATTGTCAGTCAGATAATTACTCCATATTGGTTTGAACCCCATGCTGACAGCGCTGTAAATGATACAGAAAACAGAGGTGATTTGGGGTGAGAAAGTGACAAATTGTACTCAAACAGTTTACAACTGGATCTTGGGTGCAGGCCCCTAAGGGCGAGATACACAATGTCATCCAGTGGAAGCGCTAGTTAGTTAGCGCAGGTGTAATTTTGCTGAGCCATGAAAAAGTATTTGTCTCTTCCCAGTTTCATCTAGTTCTGCTTGTCATATTTAAATGTGTTCAATCATCTAACTAATTTTACTATAAGACAAAGACAATGTGAGTGAACACAGCATGCAGCTTTTAAATGATCATTTTATTTATTGACGATAAAGAGTCATTCAATACCTGTATCACCCATGTGAGAAAATAATTGCCCCTTAAAACTAACAACTGGTTGTTCCAACCATGGTTGCAAAAACTTCAATCAAACGTTTGCGATAACTGACAATGAGTCTTTTACATTGCATTGGAGGAATTTCGGCCCACTCTTCTTTGCAGAGGCGCTTTAATTCAGCCACTTTGGAGGGTTTTGGAGCACACAGCATCTCAATTGGATTCAAGTCTGAACTTTGACTAGGCCACTCTAAAGCCTTTATTTTGTTTTTTTTGTTTTTTAGCGCCATTAAGAGTTGGAATTGCCCGTGTGCTTCAGATCATTTTGCTGCTGCAATAACGCAACTGCGCTTGAGCTTTAGGTCACAAACTGCTGGCTGGACTTTCTCCTTTAGCATTTTATGGCAGAGAGCAGCATTCATGGTTCCATCAATTATCGCAAGTCGCCTCGTTCCTAAAGCAGCAAAGCAGCAAAACATGTCACGACCACCGCTGTGTTTGACTATTGCTATGATGCTCTTATTGTGGAATACTGTGCTAGCTTTGTACCAAATTTAACTTCCAAGAAGTTTCATTGTTTATTTATCTGTCTACAGAATATTATCTCAAAAGGTATGTGGGTCATCAAGATATTTCTTGGCAAATGTGAGATGAGCCTTTGAGTTCTTTTGTCACCAGTGGTTTTCGCTCTGCAGCTCTCTCATGGATGCCATTTTTGCCCAGTCTCTTTCTTATTGTGGAATCATGAACATTTACCTTATCTGAGGCAAGTTAGGCATGCTGTTTTAGTCTGGGTTATTTTGTGTCCTCTCGTATGGATTGTTGATGCACTCTTGGAGGAGTTTTGGTTGGCTTGCCACCCCTGGAAAGCCTCACCACTGCTCCAAGTTTTCTCCATTTGGAAATAATGGCGATCATTGTTGTTCACTTTAGTCCCAGAGCCTTAGAAATGGCTTTGTAATGCTTTCTTGACTGATAGATGTCAACAACATTGTTTCTCATCTGTTCTTGAATTTCTTTAGATTGTGACATCGAGTGCTGCTGTTTGCCTGCTTTACACTGCCAGACTGGTTCCATTTAAGTGGTATTTAGATTCAGTAGGGCTTGCAGTAATCATACCTGGGTGCGTCTAATAAAATTGAACTCAATTATCAATTAAATTTAAATGGTTGATATAGTTACAAAGGGGGCAATTACTTTGCACATGGGACCAGGCAGGGTTGGATAGCTTTTTACTTAATGAAATTATCATTTAAAAACTGCATTTTGTGATTGCTCAGGTTATCCTAGTATAATATTGAAATTAACTTGATCTGAAATATTTAAATGTAACAAATATGCAACAATAGAAGAACAATAAAAGACATCAGGAAGGGCAAATACCTTTTCACAGCACTGAAGTTTTTAAGCTCAAAATTATTTTGTATCGTTTTTCTTGACCAATGGTGAGTATGACAATGTTGCTATACAAGTTCTGCAGCATTAAAAAAAATACACCATCAACAGAAATGTTAGCTATCATCAGCTGGCCTATTTAACGTCACCTGCTCATTGCAGACAGTACAGCCCGGGGCTTCCGACAGTCAACTTAATTGCTGAGTCGTTATTCCCTAATGTGTACCAGATGCGCGAGAAAAGGGGAAATTTTTGATTATGATCATTTTCTTTTAAAACCTGTCATTTTACTATTTCCAAGACTGGCACATTTGGATGCGAGAATCAAAAAGGTATTAACATTCAGAAAGCACTAGCTAGCTAGCTAATAAACAACACAATGATTGTATTTGGACAGTAAATTATGCATGCTAGGTGTCAAAGTAAATTTGTTTTGAGAATTGCATTTAGCTGGCTAACTTGCTAGTTAGCTACATAAACAACTAAGCCATACACATTTTCCTAATGTTGCACTTGGTATTCAGTTTGGATATTAAATGAAATGGGAAACACTTACTTTGCTAGCTGGCTACAGATCTTCCTTGAAAATAAATTGAAACTACTGGTTTTTGTCTATCTTCTGAAAAGCATAGGAAGTCTTGTTTAATTTAAATTTGGTTGCTAGTCCTGTGTTGTACTGATCCAGGTTGGTGGTATAAATCAGTAGGACAAAAAGTGGATAGCCCTCATATAGCCTGCTAGTTATTGGTTTTTATTGATTGAAGCTGGGATGTTTCCTTAAAAAATAAGCTGTGGGCGGAGATGTTCAGATGAGGCGTGGATCAATTCTCACTAGCCTGCATGTGATGTAGGAAGGGGAGCCAGATCTGAACGCCATGCAGAATGCTACATTTTATAAAAAAGGCAGCCCAAAAAAATACTGGTTTGTTTTACTCACAGTTAGCAGGTTGGTTAGCACTCCAGATACCAAAATGTACAGTCGGCTCAAAAATTATTGGCACCCCTGACTGGCAAGCACCATCATTACAAAAAAAATATGCCAATGCTGTATCTGAAAAGTGCAATTTAGGTCTCATCTGACCAAAGCACCTTGTCCCAGTCATAATTTAAATGACGTATGGCAAACTCCAAGCACTTGCTTCTTTGTCTTCTGGTCAGAAAAGGCTTTCCTCTGGCAATCGTTCCAGAGAGCCTGTGGTTTTGGAGGTGGCACCTGATGATGCTTTTTGAAACCTGGAGACCCCAAGATGCCACCAAGGCCTGCAATTCCTTCACAGTGATTGTTGGGGATTTTCTTGCTTCTCTCACCATCCTCCTCAGTATCCTGGGGGGCAAAATGCAGTTATGTCCTCTACCCCTGAGGTTTTCAACAGCTCCTTACCTTCAGAATTTTTTAATAATTGCCCTGACAGTGCTCAGCGGCATATTCAATCGTTTGTGAATCCTCTTGTAGCCATTACGAGATTTATTACGGTCTATGACTATCTGCCTCTCTTGAAGTGATGGTTGTTTTGTTTTCTTCATGGAGTGGGATGACAAAGACATATTGCATGTGTTTTACCTCATTTTTATACCCTTGTGAAACAGGAAGTGATGTAATGGTTCAATATAGTTCCTTAATACTTTGATAAAACTAAACCCATTAATGCCCAAATTTCTTTGTAAAAGATACATTATAATGGGATACGGTGTACAATGAATGTGTAACACTGAAATTCTGGTGAAAAATACTAATTTTTTTTATCGTGGACCGCAAATATGTATGTCCGATCACAAATGTACACAGATTGTTGAAAGGATGAAGAAATCATTATTCTGAGAAAAACATTGATACTGCTGTAATCTCCAATTTTTGTTCTTAGTGTTGTATAAAAATATGTCTCAGAAAAAAATGGTACCCTCACCTTCTAGAGCGTTGCATGGTGCTGTTATAGATTCAAGAAATTCATGCAAATGGCGGCCCCCACCACTGCTCTAAAGGGAGACCACTCTCATTAGCTCTTGTCCTGGATGTGAGTTACTTCCCTTGATTAACCTACGGCAGCTTAGTAGCAGTAACACATTCACTTGGGTTACAGAGGTTAAAATGTGCCGCGTCCCAAAAATGGGACAGTTGTCATTAATGGGTTAAATAAGTGGAATTTAATTCCGGGTTTGATTTTGGAAGATGTTATTTACAATAATCTTTAAGGGTGCCAATAATTGTTAAACCTTGATATGCAGGAAATTGATTTTTAATTAAATCAGTAAATGATTTTGGTTGGTTCCATTGGAACATTAATATTGTACTGTATTTCTCATGTTATCGTTTACAGTTTCTCTATAAATATATTTTTTCGAATTTTTTTAAAGTATGGTTTGTACATTGCTGGTTAGGGGTACCAGTAATTTTGGAGCCCATTGTATGTACACAAAAACTGAAAAAGTAAGTTTTTCATAGCATGTCCCCTTTAAACCACCTTGTGAATGTCTACTATTCAACAGCACCATTATCTATCTTAATTGCACCACTTGTAGCTCCTCGGAAAGCTGAAGATGTGGACCCAATCTCTAAACAGTGAAAGGTTGCCTGTGCTTTAAAGGGTACAGTTACAAAATTCAACGTTTGTTTTAAAGAGCATGAAAACTCTTCCTTCACTTTTGCTCTGCTTTTGTGTTCTGTTTGAGTACACACCCAAAACCATTTTGGAGACACCTGTTCCACCCGGTGGTCCTTTGTTGCCGTGTCACCAAGGTTTGAAAGTCACCATTTCGCGCTGTCTGGCTGCCGGGCTAAAAATAGGAAGGCGCTCTTGTTAGAGGCATCTGACGTTAGCTCTAGAACACAAATCAACGTGCAGGCGGCGCCAGGCGCACATGAACAGCCATAATTTGCATTCAGCCATTGACTCGCATTGTTTTGATTGTTTATCTAGCTTTTTGAACCATGTTTCAGCGTTGTGTTGTAAAATTCTGTAGAAATTCTGATAAAACCGGACATAGTATTCACAAATTTCCAACCTACCCCTCTCGCAGTTTACCTCTCCCGATTAGCAACAGTTGCTCAGACTAATTGGCAGAACCGACGAGAGTCATTTATTTTTGAAAGCCTCGTTACACATAGCACTACAAAATCATACGACGTTTTCTTCCGCACATCAATGACAATGAAAAATATCAATAAGTCTTTATAATTTCTGCACTAGTGCAGCTGGTGAAACAGCACATCTTTGCATAAATTAGTTTGCGAGGCTCATTGAGCAATAAGCCATGAGAATCCGTTCTACAGTCTGAATGTAGTGACAGCTAAATGGCATTGTTAGGTATGATGCACAGCTGAGTGATGGCGAAAATAATTGCTGCGAAGTCAGCAAAAGTTTCGGATTTTTTTCAGATTGTCATCCTTGCGGAGTCACATCAATTATATCAACATAGCCAAGAGGCAATCGCTTTGTCATTAGCATTTCTTAATCATTACGTGTCATGCATTAGCGGTGGTTGTTCAGTTAATAAATTGTTTGATTGTTAATCAGGCAAACTTGATCGCAACAGTTTAAAACAATTTATGCGGGAAAGGGTGATGTTACTGAAGTCCTTCCTGACATCTGACAGCACGCCACTGCAGCTAGTTAATAGTCCAATATATTTGCAGAGATCGGGGATGTTAAACTGCGTCAAGTCATTCCTTATACACTTGGTTAATTTACTATTGTTTTCAAATACACGTTACCGTAATTCAATATAGGAAAATAACATCCCAAGTTGTATTGCCGACGCAATCTTGTAATAATAAGGCATCGTCAGGAACGGCATCAGCTGCATGTCCCGCTTGGTCCTCTGTCTCTTGCCTTGCTGGTGGCCCATACAGGTAGGGTTGAGGACGGTTGTATTCCTCCGTATCTGCCAAAGTAAGAACTAATTCTGTCTCCTGATTCCTCATCGCTCCAGTCGTGAAAACTCTCACTGGAATTCCCGTTAGATTCACTGAAACTGTATGACACCATGTTGACCTCGCCTGTTTGTGTTCGAGCGCTGATATCATGCATACTTCGGGTGCGCTCGCGCTGTGGTCGGCATACTCTGCCGGAGGTGATCAATAAATTTAATTTGCAGCGATCTGCGATCAACTTTTGTAAAAAATAAATAAGTTTTGCCATCTTTGAGTAATTCTCTTTCATATAATGATTGCCTATCCCCTGGGGTTTTCATGCTCTTTAAGCCATCTGAAGCTGATTATATTTATCTGAAGATTCACTCTCACCCTCTCTATGAGCGATGAGAGCTGAATTTAAACAGTGCAATGATGCTTTCTGTGCAGACTGAGCGATAATAGGAACTGCAGCGCTAATAAAGCTACATGTTCCCTATTCTCTTAACTCTGCTGAGGCGTGTGAATGTGCTTGTCAGGTTGCAGTGCGTGCTTTAAGCATTTGAGGGAATTGCAGCAGTTCAGATAGAGTTGCTGCCAGGGCTTTTGCTAGGAATTCTGGGTGCTGTAGAAACCCTTTCCCACGAAGCCCTGTACAGCTGTGGGGACCAAATTGAGCGGCCACTTGGAATCACTGCCTCCAATCCCACTAGTGGCCCTGGTTGCCAATACATGAAAAGTCAGAAGTGTTGTTGAGTGTTGTCTGTAAGGTATCCGCAAGTTTCACCAGAGGCCCATGGGCACTGCCATGACAGAATACCTACTTCTGCTGTCCGGCTTTGTTTGTCCGGTAGCCTTGATGCCAATGATAGCAACAAACAGAGCCAGCTAGTCCAAACAACAGAAACATCAGAAATAATGACATCAATAGGATGTTCATCATTTAACCACTCACCGCTGAACATAAGCATATATATCTTCGACAATAAAAGCACAATGACGTCTTTGTAAATATATTTAATTTTTCCGATGTTTGGATAACTGAAGGGAGCTTTGGTTTAATGAATAACGCTGCCTTCCACAGAATAGTTGCTGCATAACTGCATGATTTCCCTTATCCGGCAATACACGAGCAGTCGACTTGAGCAGTACTTTACCTATTTTGTTACTATGCAGGTAATTATATGCCTCCGTGCTTTTACAATTTCGCAATTCTTCGCCATCAACGCCTTCGGAAAACACAAGGTAACTGGAGGCACTCCTTGAGTGCAAACTTCCGCCAAGACAGCACAGTCGCAATCTTGCTGAGTGAACATGGCTCTTAAGAAATTTAAGGTTTATCACATAACTCAAGTACTTTTCTCATAGCCCAGCCCTGCTGAAAAATCCAGTAGAATACCATTAGAAAAAATCCATCAGGAACCATTAGGTTTCTAATGGTCTAAAGGGAATTGGGACCCCATTAGGAACCATTAGAAGAAACCATTAGGAACCTACTGGTCCCATTAGGATATAAAACCATTAGAGACCTACTGGTCCCATTAGAATGTAATACCATTAGAGACCTACTGGTCCCATTAGAATGTAATACCATTAGATAGCTACTCGTTCCATTAGAATGTAATACCATTAGAAAGCTACTGGTTCCATTAGGAGCTAAAATCATTAGAAAACTGGTCCCATTAGGATCTAAAACTATTAGAAAAAATTACTGAGAAACTTACTGCTGCAACAGAAATTATAGCAGAGTCCTAACACTGGGCACCAGAGACATGTCTATACATATGTGTAATTGTGTATGTGTTCGGATATTTTCCCCTCTGAATTGGGAACAGGACATATGGGGCGTGACAACTCATTGCAGTTTGTGATTTCAATTAAATTTTTTCAGAACATGAACCATCAAACCATCAGGTTGTGTTCTTTTCCCTCCTCTTGGATGGATGAGTCATGAACAATGATTTAATCACAAAAGGCCAAATATGATTTAATCACAAATATAATCGCAAAAGGCCAAAGGTGATCTTGGAATGTATTAAATGAAATCACTGAACACTGTAATCTACTAACATACTGTATAGCCTACACAAGGACCTACTAGAAATCACACAGATGTGATCGTCAAAGAAGGTTTAACATCTGTGTTCCTCCATCACATTAGGAAAAATTAGAGACCACTACAGCCTGTAGTGACCACTAGACCACTGTATAGTGACCATTAGACTGGTATAGAGATGCCTGTTGGAACCATTAAGACTTCTGTAGGAACCATTAGACTCCTGTAGGAACCATTAGTAGGGACCAGTTAAAGTCCTGTAGATTTGTGTAGGAGATAATAGAATCCCATTAGAAAAACCAACCTAACCATTAGGAAAACATAAGTAGCCATTAGAAACCATTACAAAACCACCAGGAACCATTAGAAACCAATAGAATATGCCTAATGGTTGCCTAATGGTTTCTCTGACTTTTTTCAGCAGGGAGGTCATGACATATTTTTTGACATGACCCCATATTTCACTTTTGAGAAAATCACATTGGCTGAGAGCATGAGGAGAAAGCAATCGCTTAGCGTTACGTCTCGCTGTTTCTACTAAGCCAAACTGAATACCGAGAGTAACGTTGGTTCGGTATCGCTCAGCGCTGCAGGAGGCTAGTTAAGCGCCACTGATATAACTAAGCTCACGTTACTTAGCTAGGTAGCATGCACGCTATAATTTTTCAAAACCAATATTAGTTTGTTACCCAGCGAGCTGACATTTGCTAGCTACTCAGATGACTGAATTTTCAAAGCGTTGCTCGTTCATCCATGAATGTCTGTGACTCAGAGACTAGGTAAGCAAAGCGATGTAATTAGCGCAGTGCTAACAAACATACATTGGACGCTAAGGGAAATTGTATTTGCTTTCCATGAAATTACGCAATTCAGTTATGTGATAAACAGAATGAGAAAGTTATGAAAGTTGTTGAGTAAATTTTTGGTTTTTTGCTCACTAAACTCATATAATTTCTTTCATATGACACGCCCACTCTTGTAAGATCCTGTATATCTGCAACATAGGATTTTGCGATGGTTGCTGTGGTGGGCATATTGTTTCACCGATCGCCGTCAAAATCAATAGGGTCTATCCCTGATGTAGTAGCGACCTACCCACAAAATTTCAGAGATATCCGTTCATTACTTTTTGAGTTGTCTTGTTCACAAACAGACGAACGGTACCGATCACATATACCTCCTGCCAACTTCATTTGGCGGAGGTTAATAATTAACATACATCCTATGTGGATGTAGCTAACAACGGGCCATTGTTTCATGTCATCTACCCAGTCCGTGAAAAGTGACGGGTGAGGCACTGTAACGGAATTGTCCTCATGACTTTGTAAAACATCCGTACTGTGTATTCACCTCCGTTTTGTTTCCATTTGTATTAGCTAAAAGTTGGCATTTCCAGCTATGCAACCGTAAACAAACACATCAACCAGAAGAGAACTGGCAGCCGCTATGATTTATGGGTAACGTCACAAAGTCATGAAAAAGGTGGATATAACTTTGGGTTTTGAGAGTGTTGGGGGTGGGCAGGTGCACACAATATTTGAGGCATGCCTATAAAATGGCTTTAACTTTGAAGTCAGTAATTCTCAGCTACGAAAGCATACAGGCCATTCTTATTCATTTGAATACTAATTAGCATCTGCACATGTCTGCTTCAAAAAGGCTCAACTGGCAGTACTATGCTTGGCTCTAAATCACCCCCGAATTTGATCAATCCATGTCTGAGCCAGTATCCACCGAGAAATAAATCATGAGCTTCACAAATCTGGTATTTATGTCAGTGTTTTTGATGATTTGACCACCCCCAGAAGATTTTCATTGATATCTACATTTTTATCAATGGGTATGTGTGCCAAACAAGTGCTGGATTGTCCCTGTGTGGAATTACCGGTATTGTAAAGTTACCGTAGATGCTTTTAATTCTGAATTCTCAGAGTTTATTTAACTTTGGAGAATGCAATATGCAGAAAAGCAACATTACAGCAGGAAAAGCATTGAGAGAACTTTGCAATTCATGAACAGCTCTCCAGTCGGTCTGTCTCTGAAGGGTGACATGCTGGAATCCAAGACTGCTTTTCTCATACTGTTGTTATTGTCGTTTGAAAAGACCGATGCAGACGTTTTTTGTTCTGTCGCAAATTGAAAGCACTTCTACTGGCATTCTCCCACTGCTAAATTGTAGTCATTATGCAGTAGGGTGAGCACTGCTGGATATTTGGAACTACATTTTCATTGAAATGTATTTGCTCATCTTTGCACTAAGCATAATTGATATTAAAATGAATACTGCTTGTATGAAGCTATTTATTCATTATTTGTGTGATTTGGTTGTTGCTTTTATTGTGAAAAGAATCAGTAAAGAATATTCAAATTTGTCATGTGGCTGCCTGCCAGAAGTTTAATTGGTTTGCGGCATCCCTATATTCTGAAGATACATGATGAATTGCCACGATAATAAATTGTGTTGCATAAAAAAGTCTTCTCGTAAAGAGAAGGGTAAATACTACATCTATGCAATGAATTCCCTTTCATATGCTACAATGGAAAGATCCTTGGTACAGCCATTTTTTAATTTCCAAATGTTGTGAATGATTAAAATCTAATATTCTACCATTTTATGATAATGCAAATGTTTGCATACAAAACCTCCAGTGTTGTTTTGTTTTTGAGAAATATGTTGCTCGATTCAGTTCCATTGCCTGTGTGCTCGGGAATAATTCTACACTGTATTCAGTACAAAACAAAGCTAACCTTTCTCACTTGTACAAAGAGATAGGAACAGCAACACACCCAAAAAGGCACTGGTACTACTCATTTTTTGTTTATATGAGTCACTTTCACTAATTATGTTCAGTGAAGATCAAAATAATTGCCATAAAGTGGCAATAGACATTTTTGAAATTCTATTTTGATTACCTTTAGGCTCCCTTAGACAAAAAACATTTGCCAATGAGGTGAGGTAATTAGACACATTTTATGATTTACCAATGGGGAATGAACATTTCATTTGTCTAGCACACAGGAAGTAAAACAGAGCAACATGGTGGTACACTTTTCAATCAAGGAGAGAAAACAAAGAAAGATTTGAAGTCTCTTGAGAGGAAAGCGCTTTCGGAGACAGACGTGTTTTGGCAGCTCAGTCTGAAAATCCGTGGCCTTGCACAGACTGGAAGCCCTCTGATTTTGGTCTCTCCAAAGTTCTCACTGTTTTCTCGTTTTTTCCAGGTATGACCTGTCAGGCGCGAACTTCTTACACCGAGGATGAGGTTCTTTGGGGGCACCGCTTCTTCCCGGTCATCTCCCTGGAGGAGGGCTTCTTCAAGGTGGACTATTCCCAGTTCCATGCCACGTTCGAGGTGCCCACGCCTCCCTACAGCGTGAAGGAGCAGGAAGAGGCACTTCTCATCTCCTCTCCGCTTATGGCGCCCTCCCTGTGCAACAGCAGCAAGAAGAACAGCTCGCTGGACGGCCTGGAGACGCTGGAGGACCTGGAAACCACCGCTAAGCTGCCATCCAAGCTGCAGAAGATGACGGGCCGGGACGGTCTGCCCAGGAAACTCCTGCGCATGAGTTCCACTGCCTCGGAGATGACCTACAGCCTGGGCGACCTGCCCATGAAGCTGCAGCGAATCAGCTCTGTGCCGGGCGTGTCCGAGGACAAGCAGCTGGCGGCCAAGGTGGGCAAGATCAACGAGCCCATCAGCCAGTCGGTGGCGGACTTGCCGCCAAAGCTGCAAAAGCTAGCGGGTGGGGGAACCGGGGGCCGCATGGATGGACACCTACCGCCAAAACTGCGGAAAATGAATTCGGACCGCTTCACGTAAAAAATCCCCCCCTGCCAGGTTCGCACACATTGCCACTGACTATTTCTAATTTCATAAGAAGGACAAAATACTCATATTGAAGAATATTTGCATATATAGACACACACGTTCACAGATGCATATAATATATGTATTATAATATATTATGTATATTGTTTTATTGTGTGTTTATACGACGGCTTGGCTGAGGACACAACTCTGACTGGCAGGGAGATGTGCATTATTTTTTAATATATGCCAGGCAGTGCAGTAGAGCCACATAATGTTAGTCACTTCTTGGTTTAATGCACACTGTCATTGTGGCTCAGTCAGACAAACGTGAAGGATACGTCCAACCACAACCAACTTAAGCATAGTCAACTTGAGATCCATATATGACCAGTCTGAGAGTAGCTAGTCTTGTATTAGCTTGACCAAAATCATAGCATAGCCTTCGTTTTGAATATAACTCAATAGCTGGCAAGGTAGATGTCTGTGATAATGAACGCGGCTACCAAGCCATTCTGGCTAAAAACCAAACTGAATTTTAATATTAGGTGACGTGTGTGCGGGTGAGTGTGACTGAGCAAGCATAAAGCTTACACGGTTGAAATAGGGACTGGAATTATGCATTTGTTGCTTAGGATTATTAGGGGTTGCAATATTTGCTGGAATCTTTCATGTTTCCATTGCAAAAGAATTGCATATTTTGTCGAGAATGTCTTGACTTGAGTTTTTCTGGTGAGCCATTGTATAAGTGGGATAAAGACCCAGTGGTTGAGTACTGCACAGTTTGACTGCACTTTGCTGATGGAAATGTGCTCCTCTGCACTGGACTTTCAAACTGATTCATGCCGAGCCCCTCGATCCTTATTCCTTCTGTGAGCACACAAACGCGCACTCTCTGTGAAACGAACAGTTGTGGAATTCAGCTATGTTCTTGGATGGAAGTATACATGTTCTGATCAGAGACCTCAGAATTTTTCAGGTGGTTGCACAATTAGCACAAACTGGCATGCTCGTATCACAACCGCATGGAATACGATATGTGTACAATATTTTTCTTTTTTCCCGGCATGGCAATTGTAGGCGCAAAGACGATTTTACAGGCTATAAACAGTGGAAAAAAAAAAAAAAAAAAAATCTTGATGCTGGGAAGCTACGTCACATGCAAAATGGAAACAGGTTTACAGGTCGTCAAGGGTCGTGTCCTGTGGTGAAAAGGTCAAACAATTCATTTGGGTTGATTACTTTGGTCATTCAGTGTGGTATTTGTGTTTTTTGAACTGTTATTTTGAATGCATGTTAAGCTTATATTCCTAGGGCAGAGACACTGAAATCAGACGCTTAGTCTATCTTACATTTGTTTATTTCAGTCTTATTTCACAGCTGTATTTTTGCTACTGTATTTAATATATAGGAGTTACTATTTTACTGTGAATGAAATATATGGCATTTGTTTGGGTTGGGTATATGTATAAGGCTGGGTGACACTTGGTATTTTAAACTGCATAATTTGCACCTTAAGAAAGCCAAACTCATGAAACAAGACAGTATCACTCACGGTTGCCTTGTGCCATCCATCTAGATGAAGAACGATATTCTCAGACCTAAATAAAAACATTAGTAGTCTAACAACACAATTTTAAGACTCCATATGTTCCAATGTTGATTTATAGAGTGGAAGCAATATTAATATACTCACAATAATCTTGATACATCCATGTAATAGGTCAGTAGTCATCAAGGGATTAAAGAGCTTAGTCAAAAATATATGAAGAGTATAAGGTTCTAACCACTTTCATTCGTCACAAATTCATCCATTTGAATCACTCAAAATTGCATTAAACAAAGATAAATTCTGATATGCAGTTATTCATAAACTAATACACTTGAAGTTTTTTCCATTTTGTATATTTTTGAATTTTAAAAATTATACAGTTTTCCAGTTGCTGATTTTAATGGACTTTATAAAAATCCAATATCTCCTTTCTCCTCAATTTGAAGTCAGCAATTGTTTATGACTTCCTCCAAAATCCAATCAGTATTCTGGAATAGTCTGTTGTGGTCTGATCATTGAATATGCTGTGGATGTAAATGTGTTCATCATATGATACATTCACTTGAATAATAAAGTGTCGATTTCTTAAATCAAAGGTTGTCTGGCTTTAAAACAGGAATCACAATCCGTATCAATAAATAAACCATTCAAAGCATATGTAGTTTAGGCAAAATTAGTTCTATCCTCCAATTCAAGTGGTTAGTTAAATTGTGTTCAGTTTTACCTGAAGACTGGCCTGTGGAAGATTTTTAAGTTGAGAATCCATTCTGATAAGGGCCCAGAGACCTGCTCTCACCAGGAAAACTAGAACATATCTTTCCCATCAACATTGTCCTTTGCCAGTGATTCTCACCCTTGTGACATTATGGGTCAGCCTTGTATGCCCTTTAGAAACACCAACGGGGATTACAAATCTTGATAAGATTTTATGGCCCTCTGAAGTTTTATGTATAATTTTAGGAATTAAAATGCAAATGTTGTAATTTTTTTTTTTCATGTCGCAATTTAGGCTGTACAAAATTGTTGTCGATTGGGCCATGGGCTGAGACCCGAATCCAGACTCGAAAGTTGAAGTTTTTCTTTTTTTTTTTTTTTTTTTTTTTTTGTTGCAAACATCTGGGTTTGTGACTTCAAATAATTCTCCAGAGGTGGGAAAAACACTGGCAAAGACTTCTGCTTTCAGACCGCTGGAATTCCCTCTTAAGGTTGAGAGATATCGTTTCACTTGATGCCATTTGTGAAGACGTGGAGGAGGGGCAGTGTTCAGTACGACTTGCCACACCTTTTGTTTCTCCGCAGATGATTACTGTCAAGTCATTCAGAAGCAGAGCCATACTTTCAGTCTTCAAATGAACTGATAAAACTGAATTTTAAAGGAAATCTCTACTGGTGACCATTTTGTGTTTGGCCAGTCTGTTTTGGTCTGTCAAAATGTTTTTTTCCAAGCTGACTGCACAGCTGGTCTGTGTTTAATGATGGCACTGTAAAACTCACAGCTAAAAACTAAATGCTGTATGTACTGTATGTTGGAAATAGAAATGTCTACCAAACACCTAGCTATCCAGGCATGACAGTATATCTATTGTACAAACACACAGGTTTTAAAAGGACTGGTATGTATTAGTACTGTATAAACAAATCCTGTATTAAACTATGGCAATTTGGCTGGGTTTAGGTTTTTTTTCAACTCACATTGCTAATTGTAAATGTGCTGAATGTTGTCTTTTTCTCAGAGGGTGGCCAGTTTCGAGTCACGTGGAAATTCTTTGTTAATGGAAAAATACTTAATGTGTTATAATGAGTGTTTCAACCATGTTTCACAAGACTTTGATAAACACATGGTTTGAGGGGAGTTTGAATCTGTCGTAATTCTTAGTTTTGAACTACTTGAAACTGTTAGTTACTATATAAGTGTGTGTGTGTATATGAGAGAGAGAGAGAGAGAGAGAGAGAGAGAGAATACTTGGCCAAAAAAAGTTGAAAAGTCGCACACTCTATTCTTTGCTCTTTGCTGGACCACCTTAAGCTATGATCATGGTGCACATCTGTCGTAGCATTGGTTTGACAATCTTATACAATATTACATTTACTTCAACCAGAGTTGCATTAATTTTGGTCAAGATATTGTATTGACAATGGCTGAGTCAGACCACTCCGTTAAGCCCTCCCCAGCACATCCTGAGGACTTCCAATTGGTTAAGGTTAGGCATGTGTGAAGATGATTCCTCGTGCTCAATGAACCATTCTTTCACAATTTTAGTCCGATGAATCTTGGTTATGTCATCCTGGAATATGCGCGTGTCATTAGGGATTAAAAAGTCAGTTGATGGGTTACCAGTCATTCAGTATATTCAGGTAGTCTGCTGAAATCATTTTATTATTGCAGAACAGTGCTGAGCCTAAACCTGACCAACTGAAGGAACTCCAGATCATAACACTGCCTCCAGAGGCTTGTACAGTGGGCTCTATGCATGATGGGTTCATCGCTTCATGGGCTTCCTTTCTTACCTTGACATGCCAATGGGGTAAATCTTTTTTTTTTTTTTTAAAGGTTATTTTTTTTGGGAATTTTTCCTTTATTTGATAGTTATACAGTGTAGAGAGACAGGAAAGTTAGGGAGAAGAATGGGGGATGACATGCAGCAAATGACCCAAACCGGATTCGAGCCCAGGTCGCTGCGGGAAGGACACAGCCTTTATGGTACACGCATTTAGACCGATGAGCCACCGGGGTGCCCCGGAATAGGGTAAATCTGGACTCATAAGACCAACTGACCTTTTTCCATTGCCCCTCAGTCAAATCTTTATGCTCCTAGGGAAACTGATGTTGTTTTCCCCCAGTTCGCTTCACTAACAATTGGCTGTCTTGTGGCCATGTAGCCATTTAGTCCCAATCCTGCAAGTTCTTGTCTCTTTATGTGGGCAAGAATGCTCTTACTTTCACAATTAATCATAGCTGTGAGTTCTACTGTTCCTTGCAAATTGAACTTGTTTTTCCCCAATTAGCCTCACTAGCAAGTGGCTTTCTTGTGGCCACACAGCTGTTTAGTCCCAATCCTCCAAGTTCTTGTTGCACTGTGCTTGTGAAAATGGTCTTACCTTCATAATTAAACATAGCATTGAGTTCTACTGTTGATTTTATTTATGATGAGACTTCTTTGAGCATTTTAGTGATCTCCGATCAGGATCAGTCATGATTTTTCTCCAGCCCATTTTGTCCATAAAGTTGACAGGTCATCACTCTCGTTCCTGGTTTTAATAAATCGTTTTGCAGTTCATGACCAGTTTGAGTCATTTCAGCGATCTCCTTAGCTGTTTTCTTTTCTTGAAGCTGGCCAATAATTAGCCCCTCTTGAAACACAATGACGTCTTTTCAATGACCATGAGATACGTCCTCCGATGTGGTGATGAAAAGTTACACCCTGAATCAGACAAGAAATAAAGAATAATTTCCGGCTGAAACATGTTCATCACAGTAATAATGATTCAATCATAGGGTCATGAGTATTCGCTTATTTAAATCCAAGCGGTGACTTTTGGATACAAGTCGCCGTTTGGATATAAGCAAATGCTATGCCAGGTGACAAGAATTAATTTAACCCTAACCGATGAAGAGCGTAGCCTCTCATTTCTAAAAATCATGTCGGAAGAGGTATACTTTGGTGGCGGAAAAGATGTTACAGTATTGAGGAAGGGGAAAATTATTGGCCTGCATCTCGCAAAGAAAACAACGAGGAAAACAAGCATGAGGAATCATTTTCACACACTAGTTTGCCACCATAAAGTCCTGACCTTAACCACATTGAAACTTATTGGGATGTGCTGGAGAAAACTTATTGGTGGTTCAACTATCTCCTTGTCAAGACAAGAAGTTGAGCCAAAAATTAATGCAACTGAATGAAAATAAATGATGTTGCATACTGCCGTCAAAACAAAGACACGATAAATTTGCACTGTAATCAAAGCTACAGGGGTTCCAACTAAATATTTCAGTGTGCGGCTTTAGTTTTTTTGGCTAGGCTGTGTATATGATATACACATATGCGCACACACACACACACGCACGCACACACATGTGTTTGCACACACACACAAACACAAATGAGCCAAAGCATTAAAGCCACTCACAGATGTAGCGAATAATGTTGATTATTTGACAACAAAAGCACATGTCAAGGTCTGTACACAGATCTAGGAGGGTTAGCGATCATTCTGGTCTCGTATTCAACGTGTTGGGTGTGGGAGACTTCTGCGGTGCTCCCTGTCGGCAGATGTGAGTACCTACTGACTGTGATTCAAGGAGGGACAAATCATGAACCAGCAACAGGGTTTTGGGCGCCCAAGACTCATCGATGCATGAGAGCTATGAAGGCTATCCTGTTTCATCCAAACTTCAGAAGGGTGACTGTGGGACGAGTCACTGAGAATTTCAATAATATTTACATAAGAAATGGTTTTAACACACAGTGCATCATACCCTGCAGTGTATTGCTCTTCTTTGTGTGCTGAGCAGTCAAAATACCCTCAAGGAGCATCTGAGCTTCAGAACTGGACCTTGGAGCAGTTGAAGAAGGTTGCCTGGTCCAGCGAGTCCCATTTTCTTTTACATCGTTATTCGGCTGGGTACGTGTGCACCATTTACCTGGGAAGGATCGCATTTGGATGCACTGTGGAAAGAAGACAAGCTGGTGGAGAGAGTGCGATACTCAGGAAAACTCAGGGAGTTTGAGAATTCAAGTGACATCAGTTTGACGGAGCTGTCTTGGCAGCACAAGGCGGACCATCACTATATTAGGGAGGTGGTTTTAATCTTGTGGCTGATTTAATATATTATCATTTTTTTCAAAAAATGAACATGACCCCTGTGCGTAAGAGTGTTTGTTGTTTTCTGATATTTTGTGACAAATATTTAGAATTCAAGGTTATTCGAGATATTTTTAATATGTCCTGTATGCTGTAAAAGGCATACATTTATATACCGTAACGAGTGACTTATTCTGTTAGAAATCAATTCCTAAACACAAGCTAAGCTCTATATCACGGGCGTAGCAAGCTGTAGTCTGAGTTAGTGGTTATTATGGCGGATGTGCACTGTGTCAAGACACTGATGCTTGTGTGTTATTGCAGCTCAAGCTGACCCAATTACTCACCTGGTATCTGCTGGTCATTTCCTCCAGCCCTGCTAGCATGCTCTAACCCCGTTCTGGAGAAAATGTGAAGTATTCAAGAAAAATTCTGTGGTGTAACATGATTCAGATTTTGGCTTGTCCCTCAGTTCTCACTGTAGGACGTGCAGTAAACTCAAAGTATCTGCTATTTACATAGGCTCATTTGATAAGAACTCGTTATTTAACCTACTTGAGATACACGTCTTTATTGAAACTGCAGATTTTTTAAATGTGTCCTTCCAATCAACAAAATCACAAATATAAAATAATTCTGTAGTATTGGGAAACAATAATTTATACTGACAAAATTAATGTTGTCATTAATTAGGAAAACTTGAGATTAATAACCCGTAACGCCCTGGCTGCACATGCAGTGCTTAACAAATTTATTAGACCACCACCCAATGTAAGGTGTATGCTACAACTGCCCTAAATTAACAGTGTTGGTCATTACCAAAATAAATTTAATGTTTCTGTAATGGTTTATCCACCAGTATGTGCAAGCTCTTTAACTGAAATAATATATTTAATGCTGAAATATAATTATTGTTGTTATTCATGAATTTTCGAATTCATCGTCTTACAAAAAAGCAGAAAAAAATAGTTAAGCACAGTATTATTTTTTGATTAAGATGCCAAATAACAGTTATTTTCTTGCATTCCTGAACATAAAAATTAGTTTTAATGGTTGAATGCAAGAATGCAAACTGTTATCAAGGCCAAAGAAGGCCATAAAAAATACTGGGTTTTTTTTTTTTTGTTGTTGTTTTTATGTGTGAATAAGGACTATTTAGTGGTTTCAGTTCGTTATTTGCCAACAAAATAAAATTATTTTTAGTTTTAAACAATTTTTTGACAAATTTCTTAAATATTCATGTTTTCTCTTTTTTTAATGACAGGTGGTCTAATAATTTTTTAAGCACTGTAAGTTTGCACATTCCCCTAACTAATACAACACCCATTGCACTTGCTACTACAGCAAGTCTTTGAAAGCAAGTCATGATATACGTAACATATCTTGGATGTGGAATATTATTGCACTCTTCCTTGAAAAAAAAAAAAAAGTCAAGATGCTTTAAATTGCCTGGGGATGTCCTGTATACAGCTCTTTTAAGGCCATTCCATATTTTTTTTAATGGAGTTGAGGGCAAAACTTGCGGCTGGGCTAGTATAGTACTTTCATTTTCCTTTTCTGAAGCTTGGTTGACCTGGATTTGTCCGTGGGGTAATTGCCATGTGGAAGATGAAGTTTGTCTTCATATTCAGTTTTTCGTCCGAGACAAGAAGGTTTGGCACCAAAAAAAAAACCCTCTATTGGGAGGTATTCACTATCCCATCCATCTTACTGACAGTCCCTGTCCCAGCTGAACAGAATCAGCCTCAAATTATGATACTACCACCACCATGCTTCAGAGTTGGTTTGGTGTTCAAATGGATGATGAATCCTGTTGAGACCGAGCACATCTTTTACAATTAAAGTATACAAATTAAGCGTTTGCCTCAGAAAACTATAACAAATTTCCCCTCATAAATTTGGGTGATTGATTGCATGTTATGGCGTAGTGTAGCTGGGCTTGGATATTTTGTTTTGTGGGGAAAGGTCTTCTGTCTGTTTTCACCGTCCGCAAACACAATACTGACTGTGAAGCGTTATGGTGGTAGCTTTTGAGGTTTGTTCTCTACAGTTGCAACGGGTTGGTGTTTGGGGGAAGGAATTGTGCAGACCTATTGCGACCTGGGTGTTATTATTTTCATTTTAAATTTTCATGATATTAAACCACTTAATCACTTCATTATTATTTAGTTTTAATTGATGAAAAATTTGACATTTATATTGATATTTCTGGCTTAACAGTGTTTTCTTAATAACGTTATAGTGGTAAACGGTACACATTCTGTGTACTTCTTATTCGCATATGCACATACCATTGATGTAATTGGACAGAATTACTGCAAGGCACTAATAAAATGAAATCACAGGACAGTATTGCTACACATTTATGAGGATAAGATTGGAGTATTTCAGAGTGGTTTATAGCTGAGCTCCAAGAGCGCAGGAAAGAACAGAGGACCCAAGAGGGTGCAGATCCAGGCACATAAGGGTTCTTTTTGCTGAGAGGGAGCTGAGAATAATTGGATGTCAAAGCTCATTTGTCTTACCATATACTTTCTCCCTGCTGGAGTAAGAGTGCCTGAATTACTTGCCCCTGTAAGTTGACATGCTGCAGAATTTGGGAGCAGTCAGTTCAAGGCATCGTTTTGGTCTTAACACCAGATGGGTGGTGTTCATCATTACTGTTGGTAAAGCTTGGGAGCTATACAAATGGGGTGTTTATTAGGAGCACTCTCAAGGTATTTGGCAATGCCAGCAATCTCAGTATGACCAGCTAATGCTTAACAAATAATAGCAAATTTACAGTCTACAGTGTCGTGGAAAAGTATTTTCCCCCTCCCCAATTTATTCTGTTTCTGCATATTTTTCATCCTTAAATGTTTCAGATCATCAATTTAATTTTAATATTACACAAAGATCCCCCAAGTAAGCACAAAAATGTAGCTTTTGAATGATGATCTCATTTTTTGATGGAAAAAAAGCCATCCAATCCAACCTGGCCCCAAGTGAAAAAGTAATTGCCCCCTTAGTTAATAAATCAACTGATTAAAAATTTAAAGAAGATGCAGAGCCATGCATGGCAAAACCTGCCTCCTGTGTATATTCAGTTGAATGAGTTGATACATTTTTGGGGTACAGGTGCACTTGGGTTTGACCTTTGAAAGTCAGTCAAACTCAAAGGGCATAATGTCATTTTACTCACAATCTGTGAGTCCCTATATGTGAGTAATCATAACAAAGTGGCTATGTACAATAGTTTTTGAGATATAGCCTCCAGAAATCTCGTGACCTTCAGTTTGACCTTTCAAGGTCAATCAAGGTCAAAGTTCATGGTGTCAATATGATTTCCTACATGTCTTTAATTGTAACAAGATGGCTGTCTACAGTAGTTTTTGAGATAGAATGTAAATTAGGTGATTCAGATCAAAGTCCTTGACCCCCCTGGAACTTTGACACCTACTAATCTTTGAAACTATTATATTTTACACATTTAAAAAGGAAACTTTTTCATTGGTTTGATGTTAATGGAACCAATATTTACAGAGTTATTGGCAAAAAATTATTTGAGGCTGTGGTATTCTGCTAATCTTGCCAATAAATAAATAAGTAAATAAATAAATGCACAAACTGCAGCAATTACAATGCCCTCGCCCTACCCTAGAGGGTAATAATGAAATGATCATTTAACAGCTTGTGTTTGTTCACATTGTCTTCGCCTTATATTAAAATTAGTTGGATAATCTGAAACATTTAAATATGACAAGCATAAAAGAAATTACGAAGGGGGCAAATGCTTTTTTACAGCACTATAACTGTGGGCCTGCCAACTGACAAATGGAGCAGAAATCACTTCGCTGTGCTAATGCTCCCCAGATCAAATTTTGGCCTGGCTTGGTCACGCCAAGCCCAAAAATGTCAACCTCAGCAAGTATTCAGCCACTTTTAGATTTTAAACTTAATTTCTGTGATTTTGCCTCTGCCAAATAACATCAGAATGTTGCTGATGATAAAAATTATTTAGACTCATCGCAAGATTTTTTACCGAGGTACGAAATATTAAGAGTAACTTGAAGTGCACCTATTATGTCGCTTTTTACTGATCATTGTTGTATTCTTGAACTCTATGAAAAAAGATTTAAATGCGTCATTGTTAAAAAAAAAAAAACGCAAGTTTTCTCATGCTTGCCAATTCTGCAGTACCTGTCTGTGAAACGCTCCATTGAAAGTCCTGCCCCCACCCTCGCGAAAACCCCAGTGTGCTGTGATTGGGCAACTTGATCACTCACTTGTGATTGGTCCACCGTTCGCACCCCATGTCACGCCCCTTACCATAAATTGATTTCCGCTTTAGAAACAAATACCAGTTAAGCCTTATGGGTGAAACCGTGAAACCCATGGATGTATTATAAGAACTGGATACTGAACCGAAAATAGCTGCCTATTCATTTCAATGGAAATTGATCAGTGGCGCAACACGCTGAGGCCTTATTTCTGAAGTAACGAGGGAATGCGCTTTTTGACGTTTCGCTCACACATGCATAATGGAGGGCTCATGAACGCGTTGACGCCAGAAGTATATTTGACAACGGTCCGCACCCACAGCACTCCCATGCAGAACGCGTGTTCAAGACCAATGTTCTCCAGAAATGTAACTAATAGCTTGTTTGCATATGATGTCACGGCGCTGCGTCGCTGTGGCAGGAAATGCAGATGGAGGGCAGGAAGTAATTTTCTCCTGAAGAAGCGGTCTAATGCCAATGGGTGCATCTCAAAGTGTAGGCTGCATCCTTCGAAGGCAGCATTTTTAGGGGTGGACACCTACTTCTATCCACTAAACTGACATTTAAGGTAAGAGGCAAGGTTAAATTGAAGGTTAGGTTTAGGTTCAGGGGTTAGAGTTATGGTTAAAGTTAGGGAAACCAATGACGACTCGCTTAAAACAAAGCTGTTTAATGGAGATAAAATGACGTTACGTTAGTTTTGCAGATAGAATTAAGTGACGACCCTTAAAAATGCAGCCTTCGAAGGATGCAGCCTACGAGATGCACCCACTGTTTTTTGCGTCGTTTATGGTTGTTCAAATCATCCAACCGAGAAACAACAAAGAGTTTTTGTCGAGCGCTGAAAGTTGTGGTTCACAAAGGCGTAAAATATAAGAAGTTGACCGAAAAACGCCGAGAAAAGCGGATTTTTAACCTTCGTCCGTGGTCAGGAGGAGCAGAGTCTGATAATGTCTGTGTGTGCAGTGACCACTTCGTCAATGGTAATGTGCCATTGTTTATGTAGCGTTAGCATATAGTTAGCTGTTTCCTTAGTTTTTTATGTTAAAGTTGCAGTTGCTTCTTTGTTTTCTTTGAGTTTGTAGCCCTGTAACTGACAACAATACGTGTTTTGTGGGGTGCAAACATCTAATGAGGGATTTGTTGCTCTCTTTAGGCTGTCCTAGCGCTTTAAAGGACATTGACTCGGCAGACTGGGCTCCTACAGTCAATCTCGGTTACTGGAAAAGTAAGCCCGTGTCACAGACGTTGTATGCCTCCATACTTCTGTATGCTTTCATTTGTTGTTTTGAGTAGAAAGAGGTCTGGCGAACAAGGTAGTTGCTAATATCTACAGTCTTGATAGCCGGCAAATCTTTCAATTCAGTTGAAAAATCGATATTTTTCATAAGATACGGATCGTGTCCAACATATTTACATATTTTCTGTTTATATCTTCCTCTTGTAATAACGTCTAAGATAGCACAATACGGACTGTCCTCTATCTCATCCATAGCTGCTGTTCACTTCCTGCCCTCCATCTGAATTTTGCGCGTCACCAGGAACGGAAAAAGCAAAACTCTGTCAAAACCCGACAAATCAAGGAGGAAAACTGTCTAATTCTGCTAAGTCATCAGCCAATGTGGAAACGTGATTCCGTTTTCGTTCGCTGGAAGGAACCAATCACAGTCGAGCTTTTATAGCCTGTTCAGCTTTTGCTTTCTCTAACTCAAGATGGGGGACGCTGACTCAAGTTTAGTTTTGATAGCAGAAAATGCAAACAAATCTCCTCGTAAGGGTTCAATTAGGAAGCTCCTCAACACTGTCAAAACCTGTTAAATTTCCACTCCACTTTCGAAACCTGCTAAGTCAAAACTTTGTGTTGCAAAATCAAAGTCATTTCTTTAAAAAAAAATAATGCATTGCCTCATGGATTATGTCTGCAAAGCTAAAAGTTTCAGAATAGTTAAAATTGGTATCTATGGAAGATAATTTTTATGCCTCCCAAAAATCAGACTTTTTCTAAAAATTGGACCAACTTGACTTAGAAGGCTTTGCAAGTGAACTCCTCAAATGTATTCATAGACAGTGAAATGTTTCGAGCTTGTTAGCTTGCAGCCTCCTTTATTCTTACTGGATTCAAGACGATAACCCAACCGAACTAATAAGTTTTAAAGTAGATGACGTTAATTAAAGTATTTAGCCAATTCCGACAAACAAAATTACTTTTAGCGCACGTATGCTCAAAGCTTATAAAATCCATCCATTCTCTATACCGCCTCTTCCCTACTAGGGTCACGGGGGAACTGGAGCCCATCCCAGCTGACTCTGGGCGAAAGGCAGGGACCTACCCTGGACAGCTCGCCAATCCATCGCAGGGTGCACACACCATTCATAAAATCCATCCATTAAAACTTTTTTCATCAACCATGTCTACAGAATGGATACAATTTCAGAGTTTTCTGCCTAATAGCAGTTTTTAGTATCTATAAAATATTGGCCTTAGGACACATCTGTTTTATCCTCCTCTTGTTTAAGTTAACATACACTGGAGCCCTTGCACTGGAAAGAATTCCACATATATGCTGCGCATGCCCTCGCAACCCAGTGTGTCATCAGTAACATAGCTGCTGCCTTTATATGCTATTACCATGTTTATCAGCACAAGAAATTAAACTCTGAATTTTCTTGACTAAATGCATGCTTGATGTTTTTACACACCCGAATGTTTCCCTGGGTAGTCAAACATCAAGGTAAGCCGGAAAAGTGCTTATTTTATTCTATATTAGTGCAGTTTGAATATGGAATTATTTCCCTTCCCCTTACACAGGATTAGTAAATTCGTAAGTCCTCACATAATCAGCGGCCCAGGTATAAAATATATATAAAGTAGATCTTCGTTTTGATCTCATCGGTTTCTTTCTTCTGGGACTCTCTTATTTTCTCTGCGCAGATGGAGTTCAGCCGCATCAGCGAATCTTCGCAGCATCACTCCATACACTGATGCTGCTCACTAACAGTGTGTCGCTCACATCTCATCTTATCCGGCGTTTCCAACCCACTCAACTCTTCTAGCTAATAAAGGCTGAACTACAAATACTGTCTCTGTTTGTGCAGCGCTGTCATGCAAGTTCGGCGCATGCATAAAATAATACTTCATATTTTATATATCTTAAAAGTTGCCGAAAAGTTACGACATCAAGTATTCACGTCTGCTATTGTTTTAATAATTAAGAATGTGCATGCAATGGTAAATAAATGATTAGCTGTGCAGTTTTTTGGGCTGAATTTATACCGTGTTAAAAGTGCACATTTGGACGTAATCAATTCTACTAATTTAGTAGCCAGCATATAATACATGAAGCTGCAAAACACAGTACCGTGAATCGGTGTAGGATATCCAAAGTAATGGAAATATACAGCTCAGTTTAGGTGTATCTAGAACATTTTTATACAAAAAAACTAAGTAAGTGTTAGCTACATGCACGATTATAGGATGTCACCTTCAATAGTTACTGAATACACGCCCGTTATCCAATCTTAGTTAACCAAAAACAGCCTTTGCAACCTTACTATATATTCTGTAATGTTACATTAAAGATAGGTGTAGCAGTCGAGTTGCTACATAACAAAGCCATTCATTAAATACAATGGGCCTAAATGAAAACATTGGTGTCGTTACACCTGCTCAGTTAACCGACTTGGTAATAACGTAAGCCGACGGCACGGAATCTCCTGACCAGTGCTACACACGCAGAGAACCGCAGGTGCTTCACTGCTTATGAGAACGCGCCTAGAGACAAGGTCCCCTTGTTGTTCACGTAGTCTGAATAAAAATAAAAAATTGTGTCGCTGCCGTGGAAAAAGGCACCAATGATTTAAAAGAGAAAAATCATCATATTATATATTGATCATTTGTGGTAGGCAAAAAAAATGTATTCATGGATTTATCAGAGTTTCTTTTTCAATTCAGCCCCTCAGAACAATAGTGGTCTAACTCCGATTTTCAAATTTTCCGAGTTAGACCCATATTTTTCATGCTAAAGGTAAAATCCATTCTTGCAATAATAGGCCAGAAGATTGTTAGTTCCACCTCTGAAATATAGATAGTAGTGCAAGAGTGGTCTAACTCCAAAATTCTTAGTTTTTAGCGAAACACGCAAAATTAACATAAATCATGAACGTTGACAACAAAATACTTTCAGACCATGAAAGCGAAGATTCAAAGGATGTCACTTCAAGACAGGTCTAAATACTTACTGGCATGCTGAATTTGACAACGTCGAAACTTTGGGAGCTGTTTTCTCAAAATGATAAAAAAATGGAGTTAGACCACTGTTGTTCTGAGGGGCTCCATTATTCCCTATGGAAAAATTTCTTTTTTTGCCACCCATGGCATCACGTGACTTGCAATATCAGCTTGAACGCTAAGCTCTTGTCGGCGTGCATTTCAGACCTGGTTCAGTATCCAGTTCTTACATCCATGGTGAAACCCACTTGATTCAAGGACGTGCCAAACTGTCTGCTTGGTGCGAAAATTCAATTGGTGACATCACCAATTGATGAAAAAAAATGGCCTGAAGTGATTGGGGCATTTCAGTCAGCTCTGGAGCAGTGAGTTTTGCGGCAGAGAGCGCTTCTTCTGGAGGTGACTTTGAGTTGTTTTCCAACTCAGACCTTTTAAATGCACATAAAAACGATATGATTCACGCTACGACATTAAAATCATGAAAAAACATAATAGATGCACTTTAACATAAAGTAATATTTTGTGCTGGAGAGGAGAGAAATAACATGATTTTTAAGTCTCATTATAAGAAAGACTCTCTTGCAGTGTATTTACTGTGGTCAGGGATTCCTCTGGGAGATACATAATTAGCCCTGGGAGTGAGAGCTATAACTGCAGTTCACACTGACTCATCTAGCCATATGACCATCCAGTAGGTAAGTGTGTGCATGGTTCTGATGGCGGGTCAGAACTGTGCCTCGGAGAACGTGTGCTAGCATTCAGCATGACAGAAAAATACTGCAGGGGATTGCAGAACCCTGCAGGTATAACTGGTTATTTCTAATGTGGAAAACTGGGACACATACATGTACAGACATGAAGACACACACAGACACACACATTTGTGCTCACAAATGCTCTTCACCCACTGCACACACTTATTAACTCCTGGGGAAAAAATGGGCCAAGTCCAAAATTGCAAACTATGAAGCTTTTAATGGTCTTAGCAAGAAATCACTGGTCAGAAACTTACCAAGGATTAAGCAAATGCACTCCTGAGACCTTCTGTGCCACCACTGGCTTGTTAACTTATGCTGCAGTGGACCATTTGTGAAAAAAATATATATAAAAAAAAATCTGAAAACTGCTTCACTGTGAAGTTAAGCTGCTTTACTGTGAAAAGTCACTTAATGCTTTGTAGTACAGAAGAATATTGCGAAGGCTTGCTTCCCTCAACTGAAAAGTTGTTTTGTAAAGAGGAGCAACCGGATGTTATTTTTGGGCTCCTTTTTCTGTAAAAAGCTGTTGGCAAGTTTCCCCACAGGGCTTAAACTTTTGAATAAATCAAAGCGAAACGTTATCCGTACTAAGTTTATTTACTTTTTGCCATGTTGGGCTCGGCCCTTCTTAAGCGCAGGAGTGTTCAAGGACACACATTCACAGGCATGAGCACTGCTTTCACTCTTTCCTCTAAGCTTGAACTTCAGTTTTTTTTTTCTCCTAATGGCTCCCTCAAATCAAAAAAAAAAAAAAAAAAAAAGTTTTCAAACTGTGTTTGCAAAAAAAAAAAAAAAAAAAAGACATTATTTCGAACTCTGCATCCAAGGCCTTCTAAAACTGAATACCCATAACTTACCTACATTCATCAACACACCATTTCTGTTTTCTTTTCATCAGAATGGTCAAAACACTAGCCGTATAAAAGCTTTAGGCCATCATTTTAAGACCCTGCCACTTAGAGAGCAGGACTATACTTTGTAGCTGGATGAAGAGCCTAGCTATGGTCTTGCCACGCTCAAATAAAATTGTTACCAAACCAATCCAAGCAAGGAGAGGAATGTTTATCTGTTTCACCACCTTCTCCAGAAGATATTCTCTCTTCTTTTTGGGCTAAGCCATGTTAGTGTTGTCTGAATTTAGGTGAATGGCTTCCATGAGTTTCTTTTGTGTGCAAGTACATTCACTCATTCAGGAGAGTTATATGCTGTCTACCATCTGCCAAGGTGTGGGATGGTAAAATATACCCATTTCCTACTGAGTGCTGAGTTGGTGAGTTTTCATTGTTCTTTAAAAAAAAAAAAAAAACAACAGATGGACCCTTCAGTCCTTACATACACACACACAGACTCAGACACACAACACACCACACACATGAATGCAATGCCAAAGGTACTGTAATGACAATGATGGAGTGGAATTTTTTTTTTTTTGCTGACTTTATACATGTAAGGCAGTTGGAGGTGGGAATATAATACAAGGCAAACGTCAATGAGATTTATTTCATACTATTTTCATGTGAATATGTTTCATAGTTTTGTAGAAACTGTTTTTTTTTTTCCTGTGAAGTCATTTTTGTGTGTACATATTTGTGTGAGAGTGTGCAGGGACCCCAGACTAAATGCAAACACAAATAATATAAAGGTTTAAATTGTAGTATAGCTAAACACTAAAGCTAAATGCATGGATTTTTGGATTAATTTCTGTAATTTTATTGTCATGAATCAGCTCTTCTTCTTTTTCTTGCCAACTACATTATAAATCACTGAGACCCCAATCATTATTTCTCTCCATAGGTCACTCCAACCAGCTTTTATCTATGTAAGTCAACGGCAGTATCTTTTCATAGTAAGCTGTTCTGGTCATTGGTTCCCACTGGGACAAAACCTAACTGAAATCGAGTTTTAAATCAAAATATAACAAGTCTCGCTGAGGCTGACTTATTTTTGCAGTGGTGGCTATACTTAAAAAGCACATGCTTTGCTTATCTGCGATGCACAAATGCAAAATATGAGACTCCATTTACATGGCTGGAGGCAGCTTCTCATGAGCATTTAAGCTCGGCAGCTCCCACTGTTCTGCCTTCCTCACATCTATCGTGCGAGCCATTAAGCCAAGGTCTGGACTCGCCATGGTCATTAAAATATCTCCTTGCACTTCCAGCAGGGGAATTCTCTCGTGGACTGGCCTAATTCCCAATCTGAATTTCCTGGTCAGGCCATCAGTGGACACCCCCAATCTATCTGGATGAATAAATCTATGCTCCTCCACATGATCTGATTTGCCATGGGCACCCTGACGTACTCAGGTTGATAGTACACATCTGTGTTGACTGCAGTTGACTGCTTCCTCTTAGATGGCTGTGATACCGTCTAAAAACGAGAAACATGCACTTTTGACGGAAATCAATTATTCATCACCTCCTATATTGAATATCTATTCTGGTGTCCTGCTTGACTGAGGAGGAGCCCTGTATCTCAGTTTTAGAGTTGGGGTGGATAGATTGTTTTACAACTGCCCCAGTATCTTGGACTACATACAGTTCAATCAGGACTGACCAATGAAATGTGTGAAGGTAATCATTTATTACAGATTACAGAATGAACAGATTAATGGCTGTGATGATAAGGCCATATAAAAAAAAAAAGTTAATGATCATCCATTGGGGCATAAAAAAAGTGAGGCGGGGGGGGTGTCTTTTTATTGTTAAAAAAATATACAGTCATCCCAGTTGAATCGAAATACCGCAAAATTTGAATCACTGACGCACAGCTTTTCACGTTTTTACGCGACTTTAGATATTTTTTCAATAAAAAAAAACGATAAAAAAAATAAAAAATTGGGTCAGCACCGTTTTTGCCAGTCAGGCGGGGATGATCACCAACTAATTTTTTTATATGGCCTAACCTTAAAGTCTTTGGCGCTTGGACTCAACAGGGAGATTTTGCAATTGAGGAGCCTCTGGCCTGAGGCGCAGCAGGATAAATCCCCCCTTGGAGTCTTGATACTGGTGATGGTGATGGCTGATGACTGATAGGCTGATGAAGATGATGAAGCAGATGAACCAACAAGGGCTGGGCGGTGATGGGGAGGTGGAGGGTGCACATGACAGCTGTCTGCCTGTACCAAAAGCAGAGAGAATCATGTTTAAAAAGACAAAGGCGAGATGATAGGCTAGCAATGCAGGCGTGTCGCAGTGATATTGGATGGATGTGATCAGCTGATGACTCAATTTACAGCCCCACATGATTGCAGCAGGAATTATGAGAGCATGCATTAAAGGAGTGAAAGCAGATTGAATGTAAATAAATGACTGGCTGAAGAATGTGGAAGTAGTCTTCCTGACTGAACTTCCGCTTGAGCTCCATTTAAGTATGGAGTATTTGGACAATGACTAAATTTTTTGTAATTTTGCGTCCGAGCACCACCTCAATGAATTTGAAAAACAAAATGAAAAAAAAAAAACTGTCAAGATGTGATTAAAGCGCAGACTTTCAGCCTAAATTCACGGAGTTCCACAAAAATCTCGCATTAACTGTTTGGGAATTACTGCTTTTTTAAACATAGTGTTCAATTATCAGTGGCTCAAAGGTAATTGGACAAACTAACACAATTATAAATATAAGGTTTATGCTTGATACATAATTGAAAATCCTTTGAAGTCCATGACTGCCTGTAGTCTTGAACCCATGTATGTTACCAAACGCTGAGTAACATTAGTTTAGATGCTTTGCCAGGCCTTTACTGCAGCCGCCTTCAGTTGCTGCTTGTTTATCTTTTCGCCCTTAGTTTTGTTTTCAGTGAGTGGACAGCAGCTTACTTGTGTTGAGGTCAGGTGGCTGACTTGGCCATAGAAGAATATTCCATTTCTTAGCCTTGAGAAGCTCTTGGGTTGCTTTTGCAGTATGTGTTGGGCCATTATCTATCTGTATTGTGAAACACTATCAGTTTTGAAGCATTTGGCTGAATCTGAGCAGATATTATAGCCCTATACACTTCAGAATTCACCCTACCATTTCTATCAGTCATATCATCAATAAACACTATCGACCCAGTTCAATGAGCAGTCATACACACACAGATCATAACACTGCCTCCACCATGTTTGGATCTGGTATGCTTTGGATCATGAGCTGTTCATTTCCTTCTCAGTACTCTTCTCTTCCCATCATTTTTGTACAAGTTGATCTTAGTCTTATCTTATTCCAAAGAATCTTGTTCAAGGACTCAATAGGCTTTCTGGAAAAGTCTAATCTGGCCTTTCTGTTATTGAGTGTTACCAGTGCTTTGAACCTTGTGGTAAACCCTCTGTATTTACCTTCATGAAGGCACCTCTGGATTGTGGACTTTAACAATGATACGACTTCCCCCTAAAGAGTGTTCTTGGCATGACTAGATGTTTTGAAGGGGTTTTCTTCACTGAGGAAAGAAATCTGCGATCATCCACCTTAGTTGTCTTCCGTGGGCTTCCAGGTCTTTTGGTGTTGCTGAGCTCTCTAGTGAATTCTGTCTTTTAAAGACTGTACCAAACTGTTGATTTGGCCACTCCTTAAGGTTCTGCGATCAGTCTGATAGTTTTGTTTTGGTTTTTCAGCATGATGACGACCTCCTCCAGTAACATTTACAACTCTCTGGACCGCATATTGAGAGTTCCCATGATCAGCTGCTAAATGCAAGTTCAACACTTATAACAAACTCCAGAACTTTTATCTGCTGCATTTGTAATGAAATAATGAAGGAACAGGCCACACATGGTTATTAAACTTACCATCAATCAGTTGTCCAATCACCTTACAGCCCCTGAAAATGGACATCTATGTATAAAAATGGCTGTATTTCCTAATCGGTTAATGCAAGATTCTTGTGATACGCCTTAAAATAAAGCTAACCGTCTGCACTATAATCACATCTTGATGGTTTTGATTCAAAATCCATTGTGGTGGTGTACTGAGGCAAAATTAGAAGAATTATGTCAGTGTCCAAATACTTCCGTACCCAACTGTAACTTCCGATTTTTCATGAGAGCTGTGAATGTCATATTCAAAAACATTGTGATGTCATGTCTTATTTCCTTTGACCATTACTGAAGAGTGGACGAGTACAACATGGCTTCGATGGGTCTACAATGAAGCATTTTGCTGAACTGCTTCAAACGAAGCAGCTGCAGCAGATATTGGTGTACCACTGAGTGAAATACAAGGCAAAATTATGCCTGTTAATGGGGATAATTTGAGTCTGATGAATCAAGCACACAACATATACTACTCCCATAACCAGATGTTAATTAATTAAATTGATTTAATTAGTAGACTGGCACAGTGAGTTATATGTAAGAGGCAGAACGGGGCTGATTACAAATACCACCTGGTCTGAGAAGCAGTAATTATAACTTTTGCGTTTGAAGCTCCCGTCAGCCCCACAGAATCAAAACAGCTCCTGAAAAAAAAAAAAAGATTCTACTCATTTTTGGCTCAAAATCAAAAGTATGTTTCTTCCATATTTACTTTGCTTTTAATCATAATTGTGTTCATTCATATAATCTGGACCTTTCCCTGCTGTGTTGGGTATAACAGCACTGTGTCAGTTTGACATACTTCTATGTAAAAACATGAGCTATTTTAGCAGATGTCTAAATTTAAACTACTGAACCAGATATTTTGACCTAAATCTTTTTCAAGTTCAAAGAGACTTTTTTTTCCCCCTGAACTGAATGGCAGAAAATAGGTCGGCCCACTTATCATTTTAGAGCAAATTGATGGAAGAATGTTTTCTTTATCATTGCCTCATTTAATCATCATTTATGCTTTCATAAATTATACATACAAATACAGATTTGTGCTATTGAATAAATATTTATGTTGTCGTGAGACTACTCATTAATGGGTGGTATGGTGAAGGAACAAATTATTTGGTGATTACTGGACTACATTTGCAGAGATCGGTTGAGAAATTACTGCTTACATGTTGAGAAGACAATCACAAAAGCAAAATAAATCGGTATCCAGGCAATACTCAGTGAACAGAGTTTGCCAGCAGTGGCTCATGGTCAGGCAGTAAACAACACAAGAGGCTTTGCCCACTGCGACAGGAGCATTCTCCATCTAACACACAATTAACGGGCCAGTTCCAGTGTGTTAATTATTTTAAACAAAGGTTGTATACAAGGTTGATGGCCTTGTGGCTAATTTATCATGTTTGCGATGTCCACTGCTGAGTCAAACCAAACACTGTCAAATGAAAAATTTTAAAGTTCCAGGGAACTGAACTCATAAATTCTCTTGTATCCTTTTTCGTCCTTGGGGATATATAATTAATACGCACAAAGCATGAGAAGATTACCAATGGTCCCCAAATAGAGTTTCAAATCTAAAGATTTTCCTTTTCTAGAGCCTAGATTTAAATTTGGCATGAACCTTTTCATCCCAAGATGACATCACATTGTACTAAAGCAATCCATTTAGTTTAATTGGTTAGGAGCTCAACCAATCACACAGTTAGAATAAATCACCCCCCTCCACCTGAAAAATTAATTATGGCCACACCTATACAGTCCACGAGAAAGCTCTGGTATGTTTTTTCAGCTATGTTTATGGCATATTTTATCAAGTGTAAGTTAAATTTTTTTCTATTTAAAATTTGGCGGATGCTGCTGATACAGAACAAATAAAATTTTGAAATGTGATATCAATTTTAAAGATCGATTCTGTGGTCCCAGGGACTAAAAATATTTTGTCCATCTCTTTGCTTAAGACTTGCCATTGCAATTGACCTTTGTGTCCTGTCAAGAGCTGGAACTTCAATGACAAGCTATTTCACTGCACATGTGACCAAAGGACAAGCTCTTACCTCATCAGCCATATATATCTCAAGCAGAACCTTCCTCCTTTGATACTGTGGGTCACAGGGGCGGGCAATTCCAGGCCTGGGTGGCCGACGTGTATGCAGGTTTTCGTTTAAACTGATTACCATCACTAACTGAGCTAACTGGTTGTATACACAAACATGGATTTGCTACATGAGATCAAAGAACTATGTTTAATTTTCAGAGATGAGAACAATTTAAAGAAATGCAGCAGACATGTCAGATTTCATAAATGGTTTGGCTAATTAGTATAATTGACTGATTAAATGCCAGAAGTTGATGAGGAAACCAGGCACAGATACAGCCCTCGTTGCACACCTTTGCTGCGGGAGAATACACTAGACTACCACAGATTATGTGGAAATAGAGGCTGTTCAAATCCAGCTGGGTTTCTTCCTGCAAGGCGTGCATTCGATTTACATACAAAATGCATGTAGAAGGCTAGTGGGAACAGCGCGAAGAGCAGCTGACAGGCGTACATGCACTGGCACCGACATGAATAATGTGGCTAATTTAAACCGCATCTGTATGCCTTCATAACCACACACTGTAGAGCATGATGCTTTTCAATGTAATTAACGCTCCACTGGCTCAAGTCCTTGAAACCACTTTTCATTCTTTTGTCGTTTCATTTTAATTGAATGTTGTTATTTACGTCCTGGGAACCATGCAATAACACCTCTGCAGTCAGTGCCGAGGGACAATAAAGAGCCCAAATAATGATCAAATTGGCCTGAAAAATATATAACAGTATAATGTGGACTACATTTGTTGTAAAGTGCATGCTATTTATTGCATCTTTATGGCATTAACATGTGGCATTTAAAACATTTTAGTGACAGCTGGAAAGATATGCATGATCATAATTATGATATTGAGGAATTATCCTGGGGTCTTATTTATAAAAACTTGCGTGGATTTGAAGCCTAAATATTGTGTGCGCTCAAGAAAAGAAAAGGGCAAATATTTTAAAAATACCCTAATTTATAAAACAGCAGGTATGATAAACTACTTGCAATTTTAACTTATCTAATCAGGACTAACTTGGAATTTCGCCTATGAATATAATCTTATTAATTTGCCATCTTTTTTGAATTCTTAATTTTTCTTCATAAACCCAAAATCTGCGAAGAAATTGGCATGCACACTATTTCTGTGGCTACGCACGATTTATAAATGAATCCCCTGGAGTGGCAGTTTGAGACATCTTAAGTGGACTGAAGGTGCTTCTGAAAAATTACAATAGCCACTGATTGCAGAACTTCAGCCAATCAATTCATTGTTTCCTGACCTTTTTATGGGTTCAACTGAAACAGTTATTGGCACTGTTACAACTGACAGTGTAATGTACTGCCACTCTTCCTGCTCCTGCGTCAATGAACACTTCATGCTGCGCTTGCAGTGCCCTACACTAATACTGACACCTTTGGTAAATATTAGGTAGTAATGCAATGGAAAAAAGTGCCAACCCTTTTGTTGATTCAAAATATAAACAAAAATTGAACCTCCATTTAAAGAAAATTATTGAAGGGAAAACTATATACCCATCTTAAAATACATTTTTCCTCCCAAAAATGGGTGCCTCTATTATTGGCACCCAAATCTTATAAAATAATCTAATTTATGAAATAAAAAGTCAACTTACCTTGGTCATCCATCACCGATGTTTAACAAAAGAACATGGCAGTGATGTGTGAGAGGAAGTTGTTGAGCTAGAAGAGAATAGCTAAAAAGTTGAAAATATCTATTTCCCTTACGGATAATTCAGGGTAAGGTAAATTGAACTCACTGACAAAGATCATGACTCGCAAAGCGTAATTACAGTTCATTCTTGTGCCTCCTGACCTTCCAGATAAAGCAGGCCTGGATTAACACACACAAGACTCATCAATGGATGATCCTTCCTGAATGGCAGGTTATAATTGTGAACGGATCTCACATCCCTTAACCAAGGGATGCCATATCAATTATCAGACTTGAGCCACAGAGGCTGTGAATTACCTGAGAAGCAGGCTGATGCACTTTAGAGAGAGAGAGAGAGAGAGAGAGAGAGAGTGAGAGAGAGAGAGAGAGAGTGAAAGTGAGAGCAATAATACATGCCGAAGGTTATTTAATTAATGTTTTTATTATTACAGCCTGCTACTCATCAGCCTCTCATTAGCACCTAACTGCACCTTCTGTGTTTTTCTCCCTGTTCCTTACTGCCTGCCCTTGCTTTAGTCAGCAGCTGTCTGCCAGCTCTTATCTGCATGTTATCTCAAAGACGCTCTTAATTGTGGTGGGGAGGCTGACTTAGGGCCGGATTCACAAAGATCTTTTGCACATGCAAAATCTTTTTGCCTTGACAAAAGCAACAACATGGGCAGCAATTGGCTAAGGTATTTTATTTTTATTTTTTTGCACCAACCATTGGTGATGCTGCTGGTTTTGCAAGGGCAAAAACCTTTTGCATGTGCGAGAGGTCTGAGTGAGTCTCCGGCCCTTAGGCTTCAGTGGTCGACAGTTTTAGACCTGATCTATTTATGGCCTTTCATTTCAGAGAAACCATGGCCTTTATTAAAAAAAAAAAAAAAAAAAAAACTGTCACCAGGCCCAGCGCTCAGGAAGATGAGCAGCCACATGCACGTCCTGCAGCACGTGAGGAGGAGGTTCGGTTTGGAAACCCATGGAGCGTCAGCTTGCAAATTCTGGGTGAGCTCTCAATAGTGTAGGAGTCATAAAAACACAGCTATCTGGTCCAATTTCACTTTTTTTTCCCAGTAGTGCTGTACATCAACAAGGCTCTTACAACTTCCACTTCCTCTGCGGCAGTAGTTTCCATTGTGCGTGCCCTGTTAACCCTGATGCTCGCAAAATCTCATAGGTTTGTTGGATTTTGCTTCATGACTGCTTTGCAATAAATAGCATTGCTGCAATCTCTCGCTTGGTCCAGTTCCTCCTCGGTGACTATGGATAGTAGCCGACTGCAATACAGATCACAAGCCTCCAGTGATGATGAGTCCAAGTGAAAAGTGCATTCCACATGCATGGTTCTGTGTATGAGGTCTGTGGGACTGCTTATGTGATTGTTCGGCTCACGCTCACTCTCTTATCATTCGCATTTGCCACGCTGATGCAAGCCAGCATTTGCGATGGTGAATCGCAGGGTTTATTTTCAGGCCAAAAAGCAAATTCACGCAAAACTACTGAACACCATGCACAAAATTTAAAAAATGCTTTAATGTGGATGCCCCGGCTGCTTTTTTGGGCTCAAATGCAAATAATAAAAAGACCGAGAAAAGTGTTGTCTATCAACTTTGTTCAGCTGGAAAAGAATTTAAATGCCTGCTTTTTCTATCCATTATTTTGGCAAAGGCTTTGCCACTGTGTATAGTTTTTTTTTTTTGTTTGTTTGTTCTTTTTCAGAACAACAAAGCAAATAGGGGATATATGCTACATTTTCTGTGATCATCCTTTGATCATATCTCGTACATACTAGTCTGGGTCAACTTTTTCTGAGAGGTCAGTCATATAAAAAATAAAAATGCCAAGGCTACAATGACCAAAGAAGCTGAATATGAGCCTTACCAAAGGTGCGGAAACATTTATGTGATGCACAGCATAGTAAAGTGTCATTTGTTATTAAATCACATGTATTATTAATAGATTAGCATTCATCTAATGCTTTAATTCAGTGATTGCAGCAAACGTGATCACTCACCAAGATTCTTTTTTTCTCTTTTTATTAGTCTGACCAATTTTTTACTTGCTTTCCCTCCTACAATTTTACAGTGAGTGACTCCAAATCTAGTTACACAAATTTGCCTTGCTCCTGTGCAGTGTGTGCACACTTTGTGTTTAGACAAAGTGTCTGGAGCAGTTGCACCCCGGGGGTGCAGTTACTCGGGGTACAGTACACCCGGGCCCACGGTTGATGGAGGCCCGTTGCCACAGTTGAAGAATTGTTATAGCCCGAAGTCACTACGGTTTACATATTGGCAGTACCAACACTATTTCTGAAAAGTGCCCCGCTGTTTTAACGTGTAATCTACCTACATGTCTCCCATTATAAAAAGCACCAAAGCCAAATGAATACCTTTCACGGGGACTGAAATATAATGTTTTCGATCAGTCTGTGTTTAATACTCAAGTAATTATGTAGGGGCTTATGTTAGACCTAGATGTTGAATTTTATTTTTTGAAATTGATGGTGTTTAGACTGCATAGTTTCCATTAATATAATGAAAACATCCTCCTCCTCGTGCCTCCCCTCCATGGAGAATTATGGGAAATATGACGACTAATCAAATGTCCAAATTGGCTACTTTGGTGAGGCAGCCTCTCTCAGAGGCTTCACTGAAAATGCAGGCAGAATAGGAGCAAAAAAATGAACATAGAGAAGAAGAGGTGGTGAGTGGAGACCTCAGAATTACAGGGTTCTAACTAACATTTACGAAGTTTTGAGGAATTTGCTTGGAAAGTTTGGCCACTCAGTGAACACTTAGGGAACTGGACCTTTGTAATTCTGATCTGAACCCAATTTTACAAATGAGTTGAATACCCATACTTAATTATTAGATAGAACTATTTATTACCAATTATGTGCAGTAGTTAACTCAGTTTTGACCAAAATGTCAGTTAGAACCCTGTAATTCTATGGTCGCGGAGTGTAGAACTGCCTAAATTTAATTCGTATTTTTCTCTTCTTGTGCGATATACTGCATAAAAGTGCTGAGGAACAACAGATGGGAAGTACGGGTTGGTAAGCTGACATACATTAGATAACTGTTACCTTAGCTTGCAACTGTGCTATCTGTCTAGCTAGCTAACCAATCAACTGGCTGCCATGACTAGTTGCTCGCACCCAAGCATTGGACTTTTTCTTTAATGCTGCTGGTTTATTATTCCCAGCTAGATCATGAACCTCCTCAAGACAGGTGGCTCGGTGGCGCAGTTGTTAGCACTGTTGTTAGCACTCTCACCAAGAAGTTTGTGAGTTCAAATCTGGTCTGGGGTCTTTCTGTGTGGAGTTCTCCCCGTGTTCGCGTGGGTTTCCTCCGGGTACTTTGGTTTCCCTCACCTGGAAAACCATGCATTATAGGAATACTCCTGACCAAGCAACTGGCTTTAGAAGTGGAGTTGGTCCCTGGGCGCTGCTCTATGGCTATCCATTGCTCCTAACTATAGGATGGGTTAAATGCAGAGGACAAATTACCCCATGGGGCTCAATAAAGTGTATCTTATTATGTAGGTACTTATCAAGCACCTGGTTTTTGCACAAAGTTTAGGTGGTTGCTGAATTTGAGACCTTAGATTTAAAAAAAATACATTAATTAAATGATGAAAATATCTGAGTTTTACTTAATAATTCAGGGTGGGTCTGAAAATGCCAAATCTGGGTTCTACTTTGAATAATTCCAAATGTTATGCAGTTGTCTCAGTGGTAACTATGCGAGATACGCTACACAATTATAATGAAAGTAACGTTGGCTAATAAAACAATTTACAATTGTGTAATTAAATAATAAATCGTGAAATGTTTAAGTCAAATTTTTGACTTTCTTAAGGTTCATAAGAAACGATAATAACTTATATTCATTTTTATTTGATGGCTGGCCAGTGTAAGATTTCGGGAGGCTGTTTTACATGGGCCATTTACTTTACTCAAAACAGAGGCACATCATTAAACATTTCATCCACATTTTTGCCTTTCCTTGTTACACAAGCTGATGCGATACCTCCACATTCTAGCAGTGTATTGCTGTTAGTGGGTGCATTAGTATGCACAAACTAACAGCATTGGATCTGGTGCGTATTTTGTGAATGAGTGGGCTTGGGGGCCCAAAAATAATTCTTGCACCCCGGCTTATCACCACATACTGCAACCACTGCTTTCAAACATTATGTAATTTTCATTTTATTATGTTTCTTTAGTCTTTTCTATTGCCAGCTGTATGCGTTTCCAGATTAGAAACTGTATTTTGGTAGACACGCAGACTGCTGCCACTCGTATGGATTCAGCTGCAATTGCTGTGCATTTTCTGAAGGACATCAGGCCTTGACAATAAGCCTTGTTTTGGGAACATGCTGGCCCTGAAAAATTTCTATGGGCCTTGATGTTCTTTAATGGTGCAATTCGGTGCATTCTGGTGGACTCTGGGATTGAAATGAACATTTTTTGCATGGGGGTTTTGACGATGTATATTGCCTGAAATAATAGGATATCATGTCTTTCAGTGTTCACTGTTTTCTTATTTCAGAATTTACTACTTCTATGTGATGCCTTGTACACAGCAAGATTTCACCAGAATGCATGATGATGCCTTAGCATTCTATTTACGTATACCAGTCTAACCTGCACCGCGTATAATAGCAGCTTTGCCCTAAACCACCATGTTTTGTAGTGGTGTAATGTTGTTGCATGATTTCTAAACTTAAAGATAAACAGATGTTTCGTCAAATATTTCCCTAATTAGCAATAAATCATGATACATTGAGAAAAATAACAACTGACTGAAATCGCAGAAAAAAGTTTTCTCTGATAGCGGTTTTATTGGGAATTTTGTACTCAAAATCAGAACCCAGAAGTGAATATCTGCATGCATTCTGATGACGTCATACTGAGAACAACAGAGCCGGTACTGGCCCCAGAAGTGACTGAGTTGCGTCTTTTTCCCTCTGAATATTCAATAATTTTAAAACTGCTGCGACAGTGTGTCGCGATGTTCTGCGGACACAAGGACAATAGGCTGTTCGAGTTTCCCAAGGACAAGTTGTCAGTGAAGAAATGGGCCGGGATTGTCGAAGCAAAGCGGGCGTATTGGGAGCCTTCAGTAACCAGCATCGTTTGCTTCAAGCACTTCGAGAGAGGTTGCTTTGAGATCATTGCTCAAATTGAAATGAAGTGCACCAGCAGGTAACTATTACAAAATTTTTCTTCGATTTTTTTTTTTTTAATCAGTGAGTGTGATCATCCCCTCTGACTTTAGCCTCTTAAATGGAAAAGCCCATTGTATCGGGGACAAGCTGCACATATTGGAAGAAACATCGTAAAAAAGAGCATTATCCACTCTCAACATGCTCATGCAGCATATCCACTTAGCGGGAAGAAACTCGGCAAAAACTTCATGATGACCATTTTTACCTCAACAAAATACCAATCAAGTATCAAGCGACTAAATGAGCATGTAGGAAAATGTGAAATAGAATATCAGAGTGCGAACGCAAAAATGGCGCTAGCAATGGAAAGGAAGTTGGACACAAGCATGTCGCCTGGCATGAGCTTGTATTATCCTGTGTGTATTTACGTGTTTACATTGACTTTGAATGTAATCTATCCACGCAAAAAATTTGTTTAGCATTTGGTGGAAATGCACCCTTAGAATTAAGACCTACTTTTTACACTCTGCTGGTGCACAACACTCCAGGAGCATTTGCATGTGCATTTTTTTGCGATGGGAGAATTTAAAAATGGTAAAAACTGAACAAATAAGCTAATATTTCACTGGCCCGGCCGACCAAGTGACGGACACAATCAACTAGCCGGGAACCTTCGCAAAAGACCGTCAGCCGGGGGGCAACTAGCAATGTAGGGCCCTGGAAATGCACTTGTGATCTTGTGTTCGATTTAAGACCTTGAATCAAATGCTGATCATGGGGAAGTCAGATGTACAATAAGGCACCATCTTCAATCCCCCAAAACATAAACAGCATTACTCTCAGTGCTATGCACCTCTACATAAACAGCATTACTCTCAGTGCTCCTCTAACCTGGCACCTGCACAGTCTGGGGCAGTAGCTTCAGCTGTATCCTCTGATTTTCTCCTGAGTGTGAAAGGTAACGGCAATTACTGAAGCATACCCATTCAATTCATTGCACAGCCCATCTTTGCGAGACAATTATTTCTAACCTGCAAGCATTCTTTTTCAAGTCTCACTTTGTTATAAAATATGCCGTTATCAGTGTGATGACAGCCATGGCCACGTACGGCTGGAGGTTTACTGCAACGAAGTTATAAAGCAGCCTCCCCGTCACAAGTGATGCTAAACCCAGCAATTCGGTTTATGCTGGGGGATATGGTCTGGCTGTATAGCTGCAAATGATTGTGGTGCTTCAAGCTGAGCCATTGGGATCAAAATAAAAGAAGTGCTTAGATAACCCAAGCGGGCTAAAAATAACACTCTCGGCGTGGGGGGAAGGGCCACTTCTTGCGCTTCAAGCAATTGGGGGATTTTTGCTCTCGGCGCAGTTTTCGCCGAGCACAAGCGTCCCTAATGAGCGAAATCCTATCAAACGAGGAAAAAAATTTGACTGTATACAAAACCGACTCGTTTTCTAAAATAATGTATTGCATAACATGCCACATCTGACTCTAGAGAGACTTTTGTGATGAAGTATTCAGTCGAAAAACACGATGTAGTGCATAATTGTTGTGAGAACTATTTTCGCACACGTTACAATTTTGATATGTGCAGTTATGCTTTGTTTATGATGAATATATTGCGAGGGAAGAAACAGTAAAGATTTTGGATAAACATACATACAAAGCCTGAAGCACTTTTATGGTAGAATTGCACAAACAAACACTGACAAACACACAGAAAATGCAGCCCATAACAGAAATCTTAAGAACATGTTATTGAAAAAAAGAATATTTGGTTACTTGAAGAACAAATTTAACTGAATAAAAGATTTGAAAGAATTGAAATGAGATAGAGTGATAATTAGTAATTAATGATGCATTTTAAATACTTGATGATGAGGGTTTTTCCTTCTGTTGTTGCTTAGCAACAGTGTGCTGCCACCGAATCAAATTATATTCTCAGTGTAATAGAGGGACTCGTTTATGTATCTCGCTTTAAACCAAACAACACATGACTTTTCTAAATGAAAAATATACAACAACTTACAGTTCGTTCAGATGTTGATATATTTATTGGGGATCACTCTTAATATACAAATATTTTTAATTGCCCGGAAGGAAACTTTCAGTGCTTTTCAGGAAACACTTCTCCTCTCCAATGTCCTTTGATAATAGCAAGCTATTATCCAGTCGTTTGGCTCATACACGTATTGGTAGGGTGCTATTGCTCTTTCTTGCTTGTAGGATATAATACAGCCCAAGCCCCCCCCCCGAGACTTTCATCTTCGTTCCGTCTCTTTGAGTTTATACAGTAGACTGTATCCTGTATCCTGAGATGCAGGTCCAATGCACAGAAGAGCTGTATACCCTCCGTCTGCTGCCCCAAGAGAAGGAATATCTCTCTCTCTTTTTCTCTCTCTCTCTCTCACGCTGTCTCTCCCTCACTCGCTCCTTCTCTTTTTCTCTCTGTCTCCGTCCCTCACCCACACTCTCTCACGCGCTCCCTGACTCGCTCCTTCTCTCCGTCTCTCTCGCTTTTGCTGTGACTCTCCCTCCCTCACCCGCTCTCTCTCACTCACTCACTCTCTCTTTCTCTCCCTGTCATAAGTGTGTGAGAAAGATTTCGAAACAAAAACAGATGGGTGGGCGAAGGATGCGCTGCTCAAAATACACATGCTCTCATTGTGTATGCTTGAAATGGATTAGTCCTATGCTGCCCAATGGGCAAAATATATTGTTTTTCCAGTGTGAATGTTTGTTCTAACATGATGAATTATCTTTGTAAAAGACAGTAATATGATATCTTCATAAATGTAACAATGTAAATATGTAAACAATCCATCTGCGTTTCTTGTCAAGCTATCTGCTGCCACGTATCACAGTGTGTACAGTAAATTCTCATTTTGCCATTACAAACAAGACTATTATTCTTCATTGTGTCACTTACCTCATGCCCAAGTCCATAGTGACTTTCCGGGCTGGAGATGCGCTAACAACAAATAATAATAACAAAAAAAACTTCAGCAGCTCATTTCATAATCACACAGACTGTATTTTCATTTAAACATTTGCTGAGTTACCATGACAACAGTAGCAATCTCAGAGGAGACGTTTCAAAGCAATGTGTCTGCTCTCAGATTACTTAAACCCTGGTCTCAGTGTAGGTCCACATTCAGCTTAGGGCCTGAAAAATGACCCCATTTAACCCTGCTGCTTTTAAAATCGCAAGCTGTGTTTTTTTATTATTAAAAAAAGTACTTTTGATACCAGCCCACAGCAGCATTTTTGCAGCTATATAGATTCAATGTGCTTGCATTAGTAAGTCATGCCTACGTGTGCCCTTTAAAGTGTTCTTTTGTGATGTGACCCCCCTCTCCCACACATTAAAATTTGATTACATGTATCCCTGAGATTTATCTGAGATCCCAGGCATGCACAGAACGCTGCATGACGAATACAGTAAAGCAAGATTGTCAAGTCCAAAAACTGCATTTAAAATGAGTTGTGACATTTTGCTCAATACTACCACTAAAGACCAGGGCCCGTATTTAGTAAGCTTCTCAAAGTACCATTTTAGTCTTAAGTGCTGTGAATTTCTGAAATTTACTTCTACTTTCAAACTTAAGTATAAAAGCAAGTTATGAAATTTCTTAATGCTAAGAATCACTCTTACTCTCCCAGTTATTTAAGACAGCTCAGGAGGTTTCTCAAGTGGTTAGGAGTTGCCAGTAGGGGCCCGCGATGGCACTAAGGAGGCAGAGACGTGTACAAAACTTTCAGGAGTGGAAGAATGTGTTTGAATTGTTTGACGACAATGCTTGGATAGAGCAGGTATCATCTTTGTCACAGACTTAGTGAGGGACGTAATCTCACCATCCACTTTACGCAGCAACGCGATCTCAGCTGAATTAAAGATAGTGATGATACTCCATTTCCTTGCCGCAGGAAAAATGCAGCAATGCAATGCTGATGATTTGGGGCCATCACAATCATCAATTAGCCAAACTGTTATGGAAACAATTATGGCACTTACTGCTCCACACATTGTTACTCGTTCCATCGACTTTCCAACAACAACCCCGTGCTATCAAAGAGAAGCAAAAACAGTTCATGCAAATAGCCGGCTTTCCAGGAGTTGTGGGCGCAATTGATGGCACTCACATAAAGATCATCGCTCCCAGCATAAATGAGGATGTGTATGTGAACAGGAAGAGGTATCACAGCATCAACACTCAAGCTGTGTTTGATGCAGAATACAACATTTTGGATGTGGTACCCAAATGGCCTGGGTTTACCCATGATGCAGATTTAAAATGAAAGTGGCCTGAAGCAGCTCATTGAAAGAGACTTTGTACCATGGGGATGTCAACTATTAGGTGATGAAGGATACCCTTTACGCCGGTGGCTGCTCACCCCTTTCCATATGCTGCTGACAGAAGCCCAAATCAACTACAACAGGTTGTCCATTTTTTTTCTTTTAGCTATTTACAATGGCACCCAGTTGTTTTTCAAATTATTAACACATTGCGAGAATAATCCAAATGTGGGCTGTAATTAAGGTTTTAATTTAATATCCCTTCACAGGAGCACCGAATCACAAGAAGTGTGGTAGAGAGAGGGATCGGCCAATAGAAGCGCCGATTCCACATTTTACACTCTGAAGTTTGGTACTCCCCCGAAAGAGTGTGCCGTATTATAATGGTATGTGCGATTCTGCATAATATTTCCAACAGGCGCAACATCCCACTCCCACCACAGGAAGACTTTATACACAGAAGTCAGTCAACCGCAGTAGTTTCAAATTTGTTATCAAGAAATGGTTGGAACAAATCGGAAACTGTTTGTCTTTAATTTCCAATGTACATAATATAATTTATTCTTTTGAAAATTCATTATTGTTATATGTGCATTGAATGAGAACTTATCTTGGGACTTTCACTATTCATTTTGACATTTCTAAGAGAATATTCTTAAATAAGAAATTACATTCAGTAATTGGTCCTTGCCTGGGGTTTTCCAATCGCGTCATCTACAATCCTGTTTGTAGCACAGCAAAATGTCGTAAAATCAGCTCTTAGAATGACACTAAAGATTTGGTCCTACACTTTGCTTAAAGTGAGACTTAGATGCTTGATAACTAAGTTTAAAGCACAGCTTTGAGCCAAGAATTTTTTTACTCTTAAGTCAATTCTTAGCAGCATTCTTATGAGTAATTCTGAGAAGCTTGATAAATATGGGCCCTGGGCCCATATTCACAAAGCATCTTAGCGCTAAAAGCAGGTCCTAACTGCCAGATTTAGGAGAAACTCCCAAAAAAATGGGCGTATCAGTTGTAAATTTAGGACTCCTAATTATTTCTACTAAGTGTTATTCACAAAGCATTTTAGGCCTAAAAGTAGCTCCTAAGTCTGGGAGAGCATAAAAGTAGTCAAGAGGACTTCTAACTCACTAAAACCTATTCACAAAGAATTGGAAAATGGCTGCTGCTGTTGAAAGATGGAATGACTTGGAAATTCGGAATGATGCGCAGTTGTTGAAAAGATATCAGATCGACGGTGAAGGGATTTTATTTGTTGTTGACTTAGTGAGGGAGAAAATTACGTCTCCAACCATGAGAAACAACCCAATAAGCCCCGAAATAAAATGTTTGACAACACTTCGTTACTTGGCCACCGGAAAAATGCAACTTTGCAACACGGACAATTTAGGGATTTCACAATCATCTGTCAGTCGCTCAATTCAACAAACAATCAATGCGCTCTGTGAACCAACAATACAGAATCAAACTTGAATTCATGCACATCTCAGGTATGCCCGGTATGATCGGTGCTATTGACGGGACCCATATTAGAATTATTTCTCCGACCCAAGATGAAGAGGTATTTGTAACTAGAAAAAAGTTCATTCCATCAACACCCAGATAGTATTTGATGCCAAATACAATATTTTGGACATTGTTGCGAAATGGCCAGGATCCACGCATGACTCGCATTTTAATGGAAAGCGGCTTATGCCAATTATTTGACAGGCATTATGTGCCTGCGGGATGCCACTTGTTCGGGGACAGTGGCTTTGGTGCTGTACCTTCTCCTGCTATGCATGAATTATTTTATTAGGCTATTGAGTGAGGGTTACATTTAATAGATCATCATAATAATGCCAGCCTATGTCATATTTTGTATGCATATTTAAATTGTAGGCTATAAATTACAAACCAAGCTTAGTATGCTTTCCTGTTTGAACGATAGCCCGTTTATAGGCTGCAATCTCAGACCTTCCCTGCGATTGCAGCTCATACCACCGCTTCTCGCGTCGTCTGCCATCCGAGACACAAGGGGAATGCAGCATTGATCTGTTGGTTGATACTATCCCATGCATCCCGATTGGATTTGCTGTTCACCCCCGAGCCAAATTTCCCTTGGATAACATGCTTTCGCTCCAGCACCAACTGGGCCAGCAGCAGTAACTGGTCGTGGCTCCAGTTGGGCTTTTGCGTCCTTTTTGAACTTTCATCCATGACAGTTTAGGGCAAACAAACTTGAACAGCCCGACATTTAAATGATCGCAACATATTCTCATTGGGTAATAAGTTGCTAATTATCGGGGTAAATGACGCGTTTTATTATTGACTCGTTTTATGCTATTGGCGTTTTTACAACTATCTCTTTCCTATGTATGTTTATTTGCCTAGAGCGTGATATGTGGGGACTGCGCATAGTGCATTTTCAGGAGTGCTCAACATGTTGTTATTTTATGGGACAAACCAACCGCTTGGACTATTTCCTCATTTTTTCCTCCATGGGTTGTATGTGTGATATTTTTTTCAATGGGCCGCCCTGTCACCAAACAACCAATCACCGTGCTCATTGTCCCAAGACTCATGCATGAGAATTGACATCATCCATAGCAACGGAGATTTACTCCCACCTATCTCAGAGCTACTCCTAGTCTAGGAGTTACCAGTTTTCTTAACTAAAAGTTGCTCTCAGCGGCATTGTGAATAACTTTTAAGATTTTACTCCTACATAAAATGTTTTAGCACGACTTAGGAGTATTCCTAGCGGTAAGATAAGATGCTTTGTGAATACGGGCCCAGATTGTTTGTTGCCTTAGAGCAGTGAAATTTCCCAGATATAATCTGGATCTAATCATGCGATGGGCGCAAGGCAGGAACACACCCCAGACAGTTTGCCAATCTATCACCAACTATCACACACTCTTACCAATCGGCATTTCAGAGCCTAGCCTGATATCAATGTTTTTGGAAACTGGAGTACCCAGTTAAAAGCCATGCAAACACTGAAAGAACATGCAAACTCCACACAGAAGGTTCCCGGGCCAGATTTGAACTAACAACCGTCTTGATTTGAGAGCCCAGTTTTATCCTGGCTTGTCATATAGAGACGCTACTTGACCAATCGTCAATAAGGAGGCTTTTGGCGTCCATATTTGATACCAGTTTAAAACGAACCCTACCCCCTACCCCCTAACCCCTAACCCTTAACCCGAGCCTTAACCCTAAATGTCAAATAAGGACACCAAAAGCCTCCATTTTAGTTGTATATCGACGCTTAGTCAGGTAACATCAGCATATGAGGAGTCAGGATGAGAATGTGTTGGCTTTTGAGGCGACAGTGCTTAGACTTTAGAAGAATCAAATAAACTCAAGTGAATCTGCAGGAGTCTGTAATAATGGTATAAGTAAGCATGTAATCATAGTCATTTTCCGGCTATCAAGTCGAAGTAGCTCTCTTGAGAATTGCATTCGTGTAATACAATATGAGCCTTATAACAGACTGCTTTACATGCAGATCAGTTGAACTATTGAATTATTTGGAGAGTGAGACTCTTTTTGGTGGAATATTCTAACATATTTAATGCATAATATGACAATTAATGTAAGATTAAAAGAAAGGGTGTTGAAATTCGAGATATACATCCATATATTGCCGGGGATCCTCTTAGGAGTTCGCAACTTTTTTAGCACACAGTCGTCCCCGTGTTATGTCATGATAACGTTGACGAAAATAAATGCTTCTTGGCCATGAAGGGGGGTGTTTAAGAACCATTAGCCCACGCACAACAAAGGAAATAGAAGGATTACTGGTGGTGAATTTGTTTCTGGACAAATATTGTCTTATGATTTATGATATCAGTTTATCAAGTGTCCTTTTGCTGTCTTCAACTGTCATTTTTGTGAATGCAACCCTCTGAGGAAAAAAAACTACACAAAATGTTTATTTCTGTATGGTAATGTCATGAGATTTTAAAAAAACAAAAATAATTGAGCTTTTTTATTACCCTGTGTTTGTAATATTTACAATATTCATGCTATCAAAAGGCTTCAAGAATGCCCAATTTATTTTGAGTAGTTCAAAATGTGTCAAAAAAGGGGTGCAACAGAAAAGGTTAACTGTTGCAATGAATCATAAATTTAAGCCTTTAAGCTGCGGATAGTGCTGCCGAGTGAGTCTGACCAAAGAAAGTGGCTTTCAAGAAAAAGTAAAAAAAAAAAAAAAAAAAAAAATGCTAATAAATAAAAATCCCCTCAAGTCCTCTTGCAGGGCTGAAAACTGACCTTCAAATATTGTTTTACTTCTGTCCTTTTTTATATCAAGAGATCTATTTTTGCCATACAGGAGAGCTTTAAGGTCACAGAGAATCTATTGTAATTGGTATCGAATATAGAATAGATGGAGCTCCTGAGACACCTTGACTTTCATGACAATTGAATGCAGTTTCATTTAACCCACTCATCCCCGGTCATGTTCTCAGGGTCTATCCCAACACTGGCAGGTGAACCACCCTCCAATAGCACCCTGTACAGGCCGCTAATGCATCGCATCACGCACAGACTCTACAAGAATCAAATGAACTCAAGTGAATCTGCAGTAGTCTGTAATAATAGTGTAAACATGTAGTCATAGTCATTTTCTGGCTATCAAGTCGAAGTACAGGCCACTTATATATCACATTACACGCACCATTCATCCATATATACACTGCTGCTGAAAAGTTTTTGTACACCATTTACAAGCAGTTAGAGATGGAGAAATTAAGTATGAACTCTTTTTTTATTAAAAAACAAAAAAAAACATTTACATATTAAAATCTTTGATTGATAAAATTAGACTGGTCAAGTGAAGCAAAAAACTGGTGAGCAGATTCAAGGATTTTTTTTTCTCTAAAAGGACAGTCATATGGTTAAAAGATTTACACTGTGCCCTATTCTGAAAGGCCCTTATGAAAAATTATCACAAAATACTACAGTAAAAATGCTATAGTTTTCTATAGTAACTGGTATTTTTGCAGAATTACTATAGATATAATATAGTAACTCTGTAGTTTACTATAGTGATGCTAAAGTAAATCACAAAAGTCAAACTCTACCATAGTAAGCTATAGCAATGATATTCAATTACTATAGTATATTTGCAACAAACTATAGTTTACTGTAGTAAAGTGTAGTTCACTTTAGTTTACATCAATTTTACTGTAGTAAACTATAGTTAACTATAGTAAATTTTTATAAGGGGGTCCCAAGGATACAATGCATTTGTGGTTTTTTTTTTTCAGTCCCATTTAAATCAATCCAGTTTGGTTTTACAATCCTTCATAAGATAATGTAAATAGGTTGCTAACCTGTCTATTTTGCTGAATACTTTTTTTTTATAAGCACCAAACTTTAGGTCACTATCCTGAATTCACATATCCTTTTTAACTTCTCACTATTGACATATTGCATTGGGCTTATTTGATGTCACTTAATTGAATTAAAACTGCTTATATTTTTGTAACGGTTGTGCTCTGCACACTGTTCGGGTGCACGGAGGACAGGAAGTTGGGGACTGGACTCAGGTGCAAGGATGGACTTAGAAGAGTTTATTATGTCCACTGCGCAGCAGAGGGGCACAGATGAAGCACGCACAAAACAGAATGGGAATCTAGGTTCCTGATGAACAGTATTAGTAATACAGACTTTGGGCGTAAGCTACAGTAACAATGTAATACAAATAGGGAAACAACTAGGAAGTTAAGTTCCTGAATAAAGTGCTGGTTAAAAATAATAACCACACTAAAGTTTTACGAGTTTTAGAATATATACACGATACCCGGGGAATATGTTTGTATAAGACTGGAAATACAACACAGGCATGTGGTTACGTGACTTTGCAATAAATGAGTGTGAAGTTCAGTCTTATACAGGCAAACACTACTACACAGTGGAAATAGGAAACAGATGCATGCAATGATTGCAGCAGTGAAGAATGCAGTCCGGGTCTTAATAGGCCGGTGAGCTGGAGGCCTGGAGGCATGGTCTTACAATTTTACTAAATGTGGAAGAAAAACAGTATAAAGCAGCAAAAGAAAATTTTTGCCCCATACTTTTGGAGCCATTCCATTAAAAAATAAATAAAATAATAATAATCATAATAATAATAATAATAATAATAATAATAAAAGAGAAATAAACATTCCAGGCCATGATTCAAACCTCTGAACTTCTGACTGCAAGGTAACAAAGCTCAATGAAGACAAAGAAGTCTTCATATTGTCTTGGTCTAAACATAAAATGAACTACACATCTTATTTTCAATCCTGAAAAAGTATTGTCTTCTGATGCCAAAGCACTGCAAGACTGTTGCATTTTCTTAAAAATATCATTTTCATGGTAAAATGAGCAGAATAACATAGCCCTGGATTAATTTCTCTGGTTTCCATAAACAGCTCAGGTCAGGGAATTTCAGCTGGAGCTCTCTCTGTCTCTTTCTCTCCTGAACTGTATTACAAGGAAGTTTGGCCAGTCAGGAGGAGAAAAGGTATTGAAGGGTTATCCTTGGTTTAGGGAGCAGAGTGTCTTCCCATACACAGGAGGACCAAATCAAAACCTTATCTGAAAAAGTCATATCATAGCTGAGTATGTGTGGTATTGTGTACAGTATCTATGTGTCATTCAAAACTGTCTCAATGTGACTGGAACTGCCATTGAAGTGACACAGCTGTACAGTGCCCTGACAGTATTCTGTCTTGCTCATTGTTGCATTAATGTTTCTCACCACCAATCTACCCATGTCGGTAGTGTATGAATTGTGCTTACAAAAGGGGAAAGGTCATTCTAAAGTGGTCACCGATTAACCAAATTTATGTCGAGAATGTTGAGTACGTTTGCATGTAACCCTTGTGTTTTTGTGGGTTTATGATGCATTCCCCGGTTTCCTCCTATAGCTCAAAAATGTGTTTAGTATGTTAATTGGAGTCTCTAAATTGCCCATAGATGTTAGAATAGGCGTGATTGTTGTGTGAGCCTTGCAATGGATTTGCGAGCTGTCCAGGGTGTGTTCCTGCCATTTGCCCATTGTCAGCTGGAATAGGCTCAGCTCCCCCAGGACCCTGATTCAGAAAAAGCGGGTTCAATAATGGATGAATGGATGTAGCATAACCAAGTAGCCCAAACTCACAGGACATTTCTCATGGATACAGTCCTTGCATCTGCTCTTTCTTGCAATTTTACCGAGTTTTAGTGTCTTTTTTGCTGTGAAAAAAGTGAAAAGTCTTTATTGGTTTTAAAGCTTTACTGGTTTCCACGAACAGTTCTGATCAAATCCTACTGTGGATGGCATTGTGCCAGAGCAACTGACCCCTTAAAGTCTAATTTTTCACTTAAAGGTGGCCCATTACGCTGTTTCTTTACCCTGTAGTAATATTAATATATGGCCAAAAGGAAGGTAAACAACATTTTTGGCAAAAAAAAAAAAAAAAACAAAAACAAAACAAAAACATAAAAATCCATGATTATTTGGTAGTTTGATTCCTGACATTCCCAACACTGGAAAAACAGGCTGTTCTGAGTGGGTGTCTCCTCTATGAAATGAGTTCTTTTCTGACTGCCTAGCAAACAGAGCTATTGGCTCTGTGTGTCAACAGAGCAAAATCCCTCGGCTACTGGCAAGTCACTAGATTCAGAAAAATGAATAAGTTGCTTGCCAGCTAGTTATTTAACTACTCAGCGAGTGTGGAAAGGTAACATCTGCTGGCTAAACAAGGATGGGAGTTACATTCACAAAGAAATTCTGCTTGCTGTGACCATTGAATTTTAACCTTTTATACCCAATATCTTCATGACTTGCTATAATGCTCAATGACTCCAAAGTGGTTCTCATTTACATTTCCTAATCATCAACCAAACATTAATTTGCTCACTTGCAAGGACGAATTGGTAGAATTTGTTTTTAGGGGCATTATTGCACAATGCATCACATAGGCTAGGTATCAGGCATTTTCCTATCCACATTAATGATGACATAAAACAGAAAAATATCTTTCAAAGATTCTTAATTCCTTTTGTGTCAATTTTGCATGGTCCTAGGGTTTAATCAGCCTCAGAGGATGTTTCCACTTTTAAATGTATTCTTTTTTATAAGGAATGTGCATTTTACTGGATTGTACAGAACCCTGCGATGTGACAACTGAGAAGCCAACATTACAGCATGAGGTTGAGGTGCTGTTTGTAAACTCAGTATCTGCTCAGAGAATGAAGCCAACTTGGAAAGGAAATGCCTAAATTATTCCCACCCAGCCAGCATAATTTGACATGTATGGTAGCCAGCTAGCTAGCTACAGAGCAACATGAAAACAGGCTGCTGAAAGCCACAGTTTTCATGTAGCTCTGTAGCTAGTTAGCTGGTTACTGTAGACGTCAAATGAAGGTATAAGCAAGTAAAGTCACTGCAGTACACTTCAAGTGAACCATAAACACAAAACAAACATCGCTAGCATAACTATTTGTGAAAATGAGCCTTTATCAGGCTTTGACTGAATCACTAATAATTTTATTAAAGTGCTAGCTAGCTGATAGAAGCAATGTACAGTCCTACTGGATTGTACGGGACCGTGCAATGCAGTGAGATTTTGCATATTAATTTAGTATGATGCAACTTCATGGATTCAACCAAATTTTAATCAGCTCATCTGCTAAACTATATGTATTAATGTGCAAAGTTAGAATGCTATGGTTAGTACCATTCTTGAGATATTGACTATGAAAGGATCGTGACTCACTCACTCACTTCCATTATGGCCATATTAGCCCCTATCACGGGGAAAAAAAAGAAGAGAAACGGAGGGCACACCAGAGTTTGGAGAGTTGCTGACCTCGGTAAAATTACAAATATGGAAAAGAGCAGTTGCACACCTACAGCTACTATGCAATAATAACCAATTTGCTAAATTATTCAGTTATCAATGCTTCGACATGAAAATCATTGGTAATTTATTAAATAATTAAATATTATTAATATAATTTTATTATTAATACAATTATACATGTATAATATTAATGATATTAATAATATTTACTAATATTAGATATTATAATTAAATAAATTATTAATAAATAATCATTGCAGGGCGGCAGGGTGGCGCAGCAAGTAGCACTACCTCCTCACAGTGAGAAGGTCCATACGGCAGAGATGTTCAGCAGTGCAGCAGGCCAACAGCGGACATGCCCAATATTGATTTGTGCAATTTGGACTATAACCCTCATCCACTTTATCATCTGTGCCCCCATGAAATTCTTCTGTGTATATTTCAGTCTATCAGTGATGGAAATTTATTATAATATAGTCATACAATCTGTCAACACCCAATGTAAGTACAGTGAGTTTCTGAGACATGGCCATGTGTCTCAGAATCTGAAGTGTTCCCTTTATACTTTTGTTCTGGGTTGATCTCGGGCATCATTCTATCCACATTTCCTTGGACATATTTGGGATCATTGGCACCCTTGGTATCTCCACCAGAATTTATAATAGGCCTGAGGTTCCACAGGTTTGAATACAGCAGCTGGATTTGACAATCCTGTAAATGGGTCTGTAAGTTTTATAGGGTAGTTAATGTTCATACTTGTCTTCATGATCACCTAGACAGCATGCACAATATGCAGTGAAAAGCGCATAATTACAAGCCCAGATTCAATATGACCATAAATGTGTTTGTAAATGCATGTCTAGTCTTTGCACACAAAAAGAGTTTAGCAGTCACCATCCTTCACCTTTTATGAAGAAAAAAAAAAATACATCAGATGTATTTTAAGCACCTCTTTTAGTCTTATTGCCCAATGTAGATGAAAAATAAGTCATGTTTTTAAGGGCCATATACTGTATTCAGACCAGCAACTAAAAGTTATGACAAAAGGTGACAACAATCAAGTACAATGTCATGACTGAGTACAATTTTTATGTGAGCTTTTGCAGACACTAAAATTAGCAGCAGGAAATTCAGGCAAACGGTTCAACAGTAAGTCGGAGTGATGTATGCATATGGTACTTGATTAAAATTAAAGGATTAGTTAAATGCTTTCGCAACAAGATTCTATTCATTACTTCACCATCCAATTTAACGTAAACAAGATCAGCATTTTCAAGCTGAAATGAAATGTTATCGAATTATGCGTTACTTGATTATATATAAACAGATTTATATACTCGAGGTTTTCATTTTGGATACAATGGATTTTACATGCAGGCATTTATGCTGCATGCGAACACATTGACGCACATGCTTATTTATTTTTTGGCATTAATTATAAGGTTCTCAAAAATAAAAACAGTGGCCTTTGAACAGGAACCACGCCACTTGTCTGGCACTGCGGCCAGGCAATTAGAATCACCGGGGGACATTTAAGCCAAATCATCTGGCTGGAGGATCGACTGCATGCATTGCAGCTCCACATAAAACACACAGCCCATCTGTTCCTCTTCATTTCGGCACTTCAGACCTACAATTATGTTTCATTTACCTCAATCAATAACATCGTCAGCACACAACAGACTGGGTTTTTTTTTTTTTTTTAAGCAGGGGTGGGGGCAACAGTGACACTGTGGTGCCGTTATCTTCTGTAATAGTAATGGGGGTGCCTGTTTTCCACTTCTGACTTTTACCCAATAAACCGGATCGCTTTTTCAATATAAGGCTGCTCACAAGACCCATTAACAGCACACACGTGTACAATTGTGCGGCCACAAAAATCACAAAGTAACATTTACTGTCACGTGTTAACCTTTGTACTGACTGTCTGTTTTTCCCTGGGTGGAAATAGCCTGCCATGTGGCTCAGTGGCTCAGCTCAGGGCCTCTTGAGTCCAACATGCTGAACATAAACCAGAGACCAAACTATTCAAGCACCTCACATCCTCTTCAAAAAGAGGGAGACGAGAAAAAAGATCACGACACCCAGCTTTCCTGACAGTTGAAAACCAGGGAGTCCACTGTTCTTTGACCACTCAATCATCCTCTTCCGGAGTACCACAGCAGACACTAACACCTGCCATGTCTTCACATCGAGCAGCTCAAGCATTAACCCTTTCTCTCACCTCCTGAGGCGCGCAGCAATTTAGCACAAGGCCTTATGTTATCCCACGCCATCCTGAGGAGGGCAAAACAAAAAGCTCTCACGTAAACAGCATGTAAACCCTCTTTCACAATATGATTTTACCTCAGGGATCGATTAAATGGTCCCCCAAAATAATGCTGGTGATAAACATTTCATTGATAAAGCACCATATCCTTGTAAAAGCACTTTTAATCTCAAGCATTCTCCTCTCCAGAAAGGTCTGTGATATCATTTCTGGCTCCTCTACTATCAGAAAATCATTTCAAAATAACAGATGATTAAATAAAAAATTTCAACGTTTTTCTTGAGGTCTTCTTGCTTAATGATTTTTTTGAAACCAAGTTTTGTGGATTATTATGATCCTGGAGCACTCATCCAGGGAATGTATTTGGGATATGCAGCAAATTGTAGTGAGTGAACACTGTGATTGAAACGTTTTGATTAAATAACTTTATATTTTAACCAAAACAAGGACGTGGTTATCAAGAATGGATGTCTCGAAATAATTCTGAATGATCATTTTAATGTGTTTTTGCATATTATAAATCAATATATCATGAAATTTTTCGGACTTATGCCCCCTTAGCACCCACACTACCTCTAGCTTCTTGAAGGTTCATATTTACAGGGTTTTAGCTGAATGTATTCGTCTGCCTCACTAAGACCAAAGTCTTCGCTTCCACAATTATAATTTGATCCAACATCACTCTAGTCTTCCAAATTGGAATACAAACTCTTGCTCTGAAATCCACTGTTTGCAATACTTGATATACTGGCGCGTGTCCTTGTGGTCCATCCCTGACATAATAGGTTACTCAGTATGGCTCAGGGTGAGGTCAGGAGTTTGCGTTCCAAGCTGTCAAAAATATTGATTATCTTTGATTAGGGATTGATTTCAGCAAAAAGAAATGTATATTTGTTTTCTCTGATATGTTCCAGCTTTTTACAATGTTGGTCATGTCGTAGGGTGTAAATACCCTCGACACAGTGCAATGGAAGTTGGCAGAGCATTTTACTTTCAGTATTTAAAGTACTTCTAAATTAAAAACTGCATTTTTGCAGGGCAGGGATACATAAAGTTGAGGGGTATGTCCAGAGTTAGAGGTGGGACTAGCCCTGCCTGGTTTTGTTGATTGGCAATGGCTAACAGGTTAGTGAGAGATGGGGGTAGGGCAGTCTAAGAAAGTTTCTGCTGTATGATATCACAGCCTAAGAAAACTTCTTGCTGAAATCAGATCTTATGGATGAGATTTTTAATAGTAGGAAAATCACAGCCCACATTGATGAGATATTGAGAAGAGAGCAGAATTTTCGCGAGGCAATGATGTCGATGGTTTGAACACGCTAGTTATGACCTTTTGCACCCACTTTAAGATGATAAAAGTCCCGATTTGATTGGATTGTGTCTTCACACATTAAAGGGGACCTATTATGCTACATTTCCAGGTTTATATTTTGATCTTTGACTCCCCTAGAGTACTCCTGATCATTCAAAGTCCAAAAAAGGGTCCTTATTTAGCTCATACTGCCATCCTCAAAAAACCCCATTTGTAGTTCATTGTAGTCTCTGCCTGAAACGCTTAGTTTGGGTGGCTCTTCCGCTATGGCCCCCCCCCCCGTGTGCCCACTTTCTTCTGATTAGCCAGCTCTGTGGAGGGCGGAGCTGGGTGGGACTCGGCAGAATGCAGTTTTCCGGGTCCGCCTCCCCAGTGTGAAATGTGAGACGCGTCTGCCATCTGAGCTAAGCAATTGGCGGGGTAATTCCGCAATCAAACAGTACATGTGTATAGATCTAATGAAATGAACTTGTTCTAATAAACGCAGCGGCAAAGTGGAGGATGCAGTGCGAAAGTCTGGCAGCTCAAGCTTTAATTTGCTATCTACCTACAGCTACTATGGTGAGTAAACCGGTGTTTCTACTCTATAGCTAGGATTGAGGGAAAGCTAGAATCCAGCCCATACAGACACATTTGTAGAACGGGTCGACATACCCAAGTGTAGACCGGAGACCGTAGAAATCCGGTGGGTCTGAGTTTAAAGGGAAACATGGACACGGACAGTGAGGAGCAGCAAAAAGTGGACCAACAACTTATGGACTGCTTAGGTGTGTATTATAAGAACCTGCTGGTTCGTATGCATAACTATGGTGTGTCGTTAGCGTGGAGTGACAAACAGCTTCTGCACTGGTATATGATGGAGGGGTGAAAGCTCCAGGCTAAACGGCCTTTTTGGAAATTGCCCGTGGTAATGGTTTACTTTTTGCGTCGGAATGACTATTGTTTGCTTTCGCGGAAAATGGGCGCGATAAGCCGCTTTCACACGGACGTTCAAACAAATTTTTCGCGAGGCAGATTACATTCAAAGTTAATACATTGTCTTTGCATTGACTTTGAATGTAATCTGTCGTCTTGAAAAAATTTGTTTCAAAAGTTAACGCCCCCCATAACGCTGCGGTATTCGTCTTTGCATTGACTTTGAATGTAATCTGTTCCGCGAAAAATTCGTTTTGCGTCCGGTGTGAAAGCGGCTAAACGCGCCCATAACGCGTGTATTCCCGTCTTTGCATTCACTTTGAATATAATCTGTCGCGTGAAAAATTCATTTTGCGTTTAAATCGCGTCCGATGTGAAAGCAGCTTTATGGATAGTGCGACAGCTAGAGAGAGCTCTGGTTATGTTATGAACATAATACAGGTTTTACAGACTGTAAGTTCCGTTTGTGTGGACAGTTGCTTATGTGGAGCTAGCGAATTGATCACTTCTACAGGAAAGAATTTCCTATTCAATCTCCGTCTTTTTCGGCTTTTTATTAGCCAGAACAATTTCTGAAGGGGGATGAAATTACGCCAGAAAAATCGTTTGTTATACCAGACACCTTAGAGCTTGTGCGTTTTGCGATTGCTTTCACGGTAGCATCAGAGAACTAGCCCAGATACTGGTGAAGTATCCGGCTGATCCGGCTTATGGATAAGTGAAGCGATCACAAGCAGCCATAGACAAACCCAAACACATATCCCAAGCTCTGCAAAACCTACGTCTGGTCTAACTGCAGCCTTTTCAGCCCAGCTTTGCAGACACATACAGCTCCTCTCCAATTAGCTTCAACTGTAGTGGCTACGATCGGGCAATGTTATGATGAAACTGCCACAGTGATGCTTACTGAAGTAACGCAAGCGTACCGATCAGAATTACTGCATATAAGTTAACCAGGAGCATTTTTAATTAGCAAGGCGGCACGCAAACTAACATGCAGTAGCTGGTAACCGAGCGGTCATAACAACCACAGAGACAAACCCTTGCAATACAAGTTTTACAGACAGCAAGTTCCGTTACCGTGGACAGTACCAAGCATCCAAATTACAAACAAGTATAAAAAGTTAGCTTCAAATGAGGTTTATGTTCACACTGTTGAATTTCCGCTGATATTACTCTTGCAAATTTAGGAAACAAACATTAGCAACAGTAACTTAGCTACGTTAGCCGCTGTGCTACAGCTACAATCAACAGGCCATCACGTTAGGTAGGCTTATGCCGTAAAAGCAACTTACAGCTTCCGCGTTGGTGAGTCACGGACAGTCGCGACCAATACAGGCTTTATCTTCAGATATTTTACAAAGCCTGCGTTTGAGGCCAGTTGTTAGTGCTAACTATCGTTAGTGGTCCTGCTAGCCACTCGTAACATGTTAGCTTCACGTACATTATTTGCTGTTATATCGTTACTTACAGCTTGTGGCTCCGAGCGTTTGATCGATGCAACTGCTTCAGGTTTGAGAAGGAGCTAAGACGCATATCCATGTCGAATTATCCTTTATTGACAAAGCTGTCTTTGGTGAAATGCTGAGCACAAACAGCTAACATTCCCTTTGGCCGTGGCTGTTTGCTGTCAGCAAACAAAAAAGCTACCCACTGATTTCTGGAGGCATCGTTTTTTGGAAGAGAAATAGGTGCTTTTCTTTGCGTCCAAAAGTAAACGGACGAGCAGCTTTGGGGGAGATACTGACAAAACTGCACCTCAAATGATCTGCAGTTCTTCTTTTGTTTTTCTGGAAGTGTAGATGCTACTAAGGCATTGTATGATCCACGGTCGTTTGTGCCTGCCGGAATAGTTTCCGGTGTGGGCAGGTCCAGCGCCGTGATTGGCTCTGGCTGGGTCTGTATTAATTGGATGGCACAACCTGACGTCAGGTTTTGCATAGATCTTGTGGAGATCTCAGACGAGTTGTTCAGAGAGGAAATCGCGTTCACGAAATCACGTTCTTGGATTACGGCAAAACCCCTGTATCTTATGTTTAGAAACTTTTCAGAGGTTGAGTATGGACATCCAACATAACATTACTTATATGTATTAAAAGAAGGATCAGCATAATAGGTCCCCTTTAAATATATGTTATCAGCTCTGAGATACACATTCATAATCTGCCTTCACATTGAGTTTCATCGACTCCTGAGTGAATCTGCTTTTGGTAGAGGAGAAAATTTACAGTGAAACTAAGAGAATATGTACATATTTATTGCAACAGAACAGAAAAGTAATTAATATATCTGCAAGCAGCAATGAGGGGGCCAAATAGTCCAGAACGGCAGAATCGCCATGACAACAGTCATTAGCCAAAACACATTTTTGAATATTGCAGCGCCCTATAGTTGTCAAGCGGATCTGAGTCCATGCACCCACTTTGGTTTCGATACATCAAAGCATTGTTGAGATTTGACCTTGCTTTTTGGCAGCTTTGCCACCCATTTCATTTGACTGTGATGTGTGAAGTTTTTGAAAATCAAAACTCCATATAGTTGCCTTTGTGAGACTTGGTCTGACGATCATCTGTAGCTTATTTGGTGAAAAAATTGAAAAAAAAAAATTGACTTGTAAAAAATTTTTTAACCTTTTAATAAAATCTAATCTGGCCATAGTGTCAATTATGCTGTCATGATAAGTTGCCATTTTTTGGCCATGGGACTACGCACAGTACACCCAGACAAGATTTTATTTTTTTTTTTAAAGGTAAGCACATTAACCGTTGTTTTTACTAATATATTTTTGCTTACTGGAGTGCTTCCTCAAAGCGGGGTCCTAAATCTGTGTTTTAAGTGTGATTTGGATGTATAAATGCGCTGCGGAGATATGACTTCAATTCCAGTTTGGCTGCTTTGCTGTCAATTTTTATTGACAGTGACAGGTGACAGCTTTCGAAAATTGAAAACCCATCTTGACATTTTTCTGAGGCTTGATCTGAAAATTGTCTGTGTCAATTTTGGTAAAAACTGGACAAAATTTGCGGCCTAAGATTTTTTTTTCAACTTTTCCAAAAAAAAAACAAAAAAAAAGCAATATGGTATGGCGGAAAATCCAACAATTTGCACATTCGTCTTATAGGGTGTACTAAACTCTGCTTGATCTAAGATAATCCAAAAACCCCTTGTTATTAAAAATTTGGAATTTGGTTTTAAAGTTACATGCCTAAATGCACCTACACCTTAGACGTGTTGGTGGCGCTACAGCACTCAAGGAGAATACATGAAGCTTGGTTGAAAGAATCAGGGAACTGTCCCCAATCAGTGTGCCTAATTCCAAACATTTTTTCCGTACATTTCTTGGGGCTGCTGTATACACCCTAGCAAAGTCAAAAAGAAGAAGAAGAAGAAGAAGAAGAAGAAGGCTGTGTTTGAATCATAGACTGTATAAAAAGATGGATGCAACGCCCGGGTCTGAAAACTGAGGCCAATGCGGAAATCTCTAAAATTTGCATTCTGTTTAATGGCCAGCAGATGGTGACGCCAGTGGTTGCAGAGAGAAGTTCAATCCTATAGAAGTCTATGAGAAAATGACCCTACTTTCCCACCTGATTTATCATTTCAGTAATGATTTTCCACATTATTTTATGGTATCTATCGCAGGTTTAAAGTCTCCTTCTATATATCATGATGTTCATTTTTGTAAGTTATGGTCCCAAATAGACTAGAATAAAGGATAAAGCCAGCATATGCTTTAGGGGCGTGGCTATCCTCTGGTCCCCATCTGATATGGTCAGGTCCACCCGTAGGTCCACCCCTCGCTCCTCCCTGGATATTCAATTCACGCTCTCGTCCAATAGCAATCACATGCGGTTTCAAAATGACAAAATGGCGCTATTCAAATTGCCAAAATCGAGGCTTCCTGAATGGTATGCTGAAACCAATGGGTGACGTCACAGTTGCTTCGTCCATCTTTTTATACAGTCTATGGTTTGAATAGTCTTCGCCCAATCTCTGATCACCCCCTGTCCCCTCGCCCTATCCACTCCCCCGTTGTTTGCCATTCACACAGAGGGTTCACCATGCTAAGTGTTATTCAACACCAAATAAAGTGGCGTGGAAGAGGATAATAAAACTTTCTGCAGCAAGTTCACACCAAAGTTGGCTTACAAGCCTCTCTTGAGTGCAGCATTTCTTTTGAGTCCAGGATGGAAGAAACACCACATCTACAAATGTGAGTTCCATGCGGCTATTTCAAAAACATAAGTAATAAATTGCCCAACCTTAAATGGACATTTCATTGACTATTTCAATAACACATCATGGAACTAAAGGATACTTTGTTATTTGGAATGAACATGCAGTTGTGTACCCAAGAAAACGTAAAGTGAGTAGTTTTTATTTGTTGAATCAATGAGAGGTCCTTTTTCACAATGTGCCATGTCATTACACATACACCTTCATCCTTGTCAATGCTACATATAAAATATCTTTTATAAAAACATATATTTAATTACCACATCCTCTCGAAAATATTTTGGATGAGAGGTGTATAATTATGGAACTGGACCATCTATGCCTGACAACCTCTGCTTCTCGTTGGATAAAGGGCAAGGGCATGCCATTGTTTACGTTTTAAACCCTCCCCTTAAATTAAGACCCCTCCATAGCTGCAAGGGAGGCCGCACACAGTAGTGAGGTGCTAGAGGAGAGGGAGCAGTCTAGGAAAGCGCCATTTTTTTTTTGCTGAGGGAAGTTCCTAACTCCGAGAAAAGGACTCAGAAGAGTTTGCATGGCAGCCATGATCAGTGCTGTTCGAATTCTCTAAATAATAAGGATAGTTCCTCAATGCATCCTAGCTTATCTCATTTAGCACAGGGTACACTGGACCATAATTTACAAAGACAAAGGAGATAACTCTATCCCACAATTTCTTGCAGCAGCAATATTTAAAACACCAACCATACCACCAGTCATAAAAATGAACAAACATGACAGGCAAGGGATCCATGATTATGTTGCTTAGTGTGTTTGTCATATTCTCTCGGCACCATGGTTGTCTTTCCCTCAGTCCTTTTGAATTTTTTTTTCACATCTTTCGTTAACCTCATGACATTTTCCATCGAGGTCATAGAAAAGTGATATGGAGTTAGATGATAGGATTTTTTTGACTATTCAAACACAGTCAAAGAAGAAGAAGAAGCTGGTGCTGCCGCTCGATAGGTTCCTAAGTAGGCCCCAAAATATCTCCCCATTGCAGTGCTTAACTTCACATCAAATCAATATCATCTTTTTTGAGCCACAAAACAATCCATTCATGTGTCATAATTATGTCAAAACTTTCACGGTGAGGGAATTTGAATGAGGTTTATTCTAATACAATTGATCCCATAAAGTGAGTGAAAAATAAGATGGAGATGTTAAGATGGCTGGATGTGGAAAAAGGGCCACTATCACATGCTTTTCTTTATGAAAATCAATCTAAAAATATTGAAATCTATGGAATGGCAATCAATTAGTCACTGTGGTGATGGTTGATTGGTATGATGAGTTTGAGTGCAAATATTGATTTTCTTTTAAGCGAACAGCTACGTGTAGAAAATGCCCTCATATTTTTTTTCTGGGGAGGGTGGTGAAGAAGAGGACTCATATCTTTTTCCTTCCAGAACCAGAATAAAACAAACTGCTGTGTGGGAATTTCCCTTCAGACTTCAACTAGATCATTACCAACAGGCAAACCAAGTCCCAAGGCAAACAAATGAATAAATAAAATGTTGATGCATTGAAATGATGGGTATATATTCTCAAAAATAGTTTGTCTTACGTAAGTGCTAGGGTCTTAGACTTCAATTTGCTGTAATATATCAAGTGGACACTCTATACATGCATATATAACAAGCGGATACAACACTGTTTAATCAACAAACTGCATCCTGCGCTTAAACAATACCTTTGGGGTCATGGGTTGCATCAATGCCAAGACACTTGCCTTGAGTACAGTGCTGTACCCCACAATTTGCTATTGACCTCTGACCGCATGAGTGCTGGTTGTGAATGACAGTGCCATGGAACAATCCTTGCTTGCTGTAGGCATTGCCAAGTGAAAGGGAAGGAGTATTGTGGTGGGTTAGGGGTGAATTTACTTCAGATCACAAGTGTCTTATCTGCTGCCCTATATACCAATGGACAACTGATGGATTATTTTTCCTCCAAAAGATGACCAATGGCTATTCAACTACATTGGAATGTTCAGCAATGCTTAATGGATTAATTTTTTAAGAAATTGTCTGCAAATATATGAAAAGAATGGCTAGTTTTTTTTAACCTTGCCAAGGTTTGAGCATAGACTTAATGGCAGCTACAATGTGAAATGTTTAATTTGTATAAATGTGCTCAATCATGTCAAGTATACTTACAAATTCAGGAAAGACATACAAATAATCATATAGTCAAGACATACATATAATCATATAGTGAATACAGTTCAGCGTTGAGGAAACAAGGATGCCTGGAAAAAAAATGATATGTCTCGAAGAATTTTTTTTTGCTGCAACGGCAAATCAACATGGAGGCAACTGTGCATTTTCCTACCCTCCAGAGCTGAGAAATCACATCTCAGTGAGGGAAATAGTGCAAAAATATGTCTGGACGCTCCCAAATGGGTAAAAATAAAATAAAATTAAATAAAAGCAGGAGTTTAAGTTACAGTGTAAAAGAAAGACACAGAAACATGCAAATTGAGGTCTGTATATGGAGCAAGCCTCTGATTATTCATGAGAATGGCATTTTGTTTCTGACCAACGGGCACACAAAACCTTATGTGATATTTTTAACGTTATGTTTGCACATATATTACCATTACATAAAGACCCACATTACTATCTGTAACAGGAAATAAATATATGTTATTGAACATGGTCATGATACATGTTGTGTTGAAATTGTCATGGAATGACTGTACAATCATGCCGAAATGAAAAAAACAAATAACATGGCAGCATTTGAAATAAGCGTACTGCACAGAGAGAATTGTGAACCATTTAATAATGCACGGTCATTCATGGTCATGTGAGGTTTTAGAAAGTGGTCTGAGCATATATTAACGAGCAATTAAATGAAAAATGGAAATGTGCATACTAGAAAAGCAGATTTAAATATTAGTCTTCTAAGGACTTAAACAGCAACTTAGTTCACTGTAAACTGCCGTAGGTCCTTTGAAGAGGATATATTATTTTTCCTGTTCCGAAACATGCAATTTAGATAATTAACAATGTCTATGTCCCCTGCACTTCTGCTGAAGGCCTCAGCAAAAACTTACCATGAGCCCCACATCTGCACTCATAATATCCCTGACCCAATCCCCAAACCACCCAGCAGCCCCTGATCATCTCACACTAAAATCATGCCACTGCCTAGAAATGGACTTCTGTTAGTCAGTGGAAGAAAGTATCATGTATCATGAAAGTATCAGGCTTAATTGTTCTTTTTCAATCAAACCCATTTCTTGCGGCTGACTCAGAGTACTCCTGAGCAAGGTTTTATCTACTGGGTTCCTCTCTTCTTTGTCCCAGAACTGATTAAATCTACTTTCAGCAACCAGATGATTAAAAAATAAATAAAAGAAATCCCTTCATATGAGCTGACAGCACCATCAGCCCAACAGCCTGTTATTATGATGGATGCAATGAGTTCAATAGAAAGTGCACATCCCATAATTTAATTGGATCTGGGACAGAGGGAGGCTAAGAGTCATTGAGATTTGAAAAATATACACAGTCCAATTGACTGTTTAATTAAATCATATAATGGCGGCGTATAGCGAATAGGACGACAGATTGTGCTCATTTTTCTTATTTTCATTTTTACGACGGAAAACGTGTCTGGAATCAATGTCGCGTCAACGTCAAACAATTTCTTTGACAAAAGCCATTCAATGTTCAATGTCTGGAAAATACAGGTATGCTGTTATTGAAATAAAAGTTGGCGTATTTGCAGTCAGATCCATAAATATTTGGGCATTGATTAAGTTACAGTTAGGTGACTAACAAAGTTGGATGGGGCTTATGTAATTGCCTGTGTTTGTTTTTGTCTGTCCGTGAACAAAAATTAACAAAAACTACGTGGTCAAACCTGAACCAAACTTGCCGGGTGGCAGGAAATATTAAGTGCTGGAAGTGAATTGTAAGGTCACGCCTCCAGCCTTCAGACTCACCGGTCTATTAAGACCCGGACCGCATTCCTCAGCTCCGCAATCATCACATGCATCTGTTATTCATTTCCACTGTGCGGTAGTATTGTACTTTTTAAGACCGAGCCTCGCACTTAGTCTTTGCGAAGTCTTGTAAACCACATGTCTGTGTTGTATTGCTAGTCTTGTATAGACTTATCCTCAGCGTATCGCATGAAAATTCTAATTCTCTAACTTTGTGCTGTTTATTGTTGATAACAGCACTTTAACTTTATCATTAAGAAACCTCATTTCCTCTTTCCTTTTTCTATTTTATAAATACATTGTTGCTGTAACTAAAGCCCTGTGTTTGTTTTCCTTATAGCTTTATTAAGGAACCTTGTTTCCTCTTTATTTTGTATTGCTCTGTATGTGCCTCTCTGCTGCGCAGTGGGCATAATAAATACAAGCAAGTCCATCCTTGCACCTGAGTCCAGTCCTCAACTTCCTGTCCTCCGTGCGCATCACCAGTGTGCGAAGCACAACCCTTACATGCATGCATTTTTGGAACGTTTTGACATACAGTGGGCTCAAAAATTACTGGCACCCCTGACTGGTAATGCTTAAACAATACTTTGAAAAATTCTAAAAAATATATTTATGGTGAAACTCTTTATAACAACATGTGAAAAATTCTGCACGATAGTAAGGTTTCAGTGGAACCAACCAAAATCATTCACTGATTTAATTAGAAATCAGTTTCCTCAAAATCAAGGTTTCACAATTAATGGCACCCTTAAAGATTATTGCAAATAACAGCTAACAAAATTAAACCAATCATTAAATTCCACTTATTTCAGTTTTATATAAGTGTTAAGGAACTACATTGAGCCATTGCATCACTTCCTGTGTCAATAGGGTATAAAAATGAGGTAGCACGCATGCAACATCCCTTTGTCATCCAGCAACATGAACAAAACAAAACAACTGTCAGTTCAACTGTCAGCCGTAGTGTAACATAGTAGTCCTTAGTTGGCTGTAGATTCACGTCAGATTTTTTGATTACAGGGTACTCTACGGCAGGCTACGGTTGTTACTACGGTAAACTACGTTAATAAAAATGCCCGCTACTGTGGCTATATTTTGAACATGCCGAACAGATAAACCTTCGCGTGCGGTTTTCTCACGTCAATGGCCAAGTTACATATTTCTACAGATAGCCACTGATGGCAACGGATCGCTACGGTGCACCACGTTAGGGTACGTTAAGCTGCGGAGGCTTCCATTAGGCTTCACTATGTTATTTAATGTATGTGTCACCACCCTTCAGAGTACTCTCCAGAACGTAGGTACACCGGTATCATTGGTAAGCCTCAAAATTTTGCCAGAACACATCTAAAAAGTCTTTACAGCTCTGGAATGACATCCTGTGGACAGAGGAGACACCTTGTACTGGAGTGCTGGGGAGAGAAGGGAATGGAGAGGGGAATGAACTGCTCACAATCTGAACCACCTCATTTGTGAAGTGTGGGTGTTTATGGCTCCCGGTGGAACTAGTTCACAATTCAGATGAACAATGACCAAAATTCATACTGCAAAAGCACCCCAAGACTTTAAAGTAAAAAAAGTGGAATGTTCAACAATCGATATATCAATCGCCTGACCTGAAGCCAATTAAGAGTGCATGCACTTGCTGGAGGCAAAATGCCCCAAAATAAGCAGGAACTGAAGACAGATGCAGTGACTGGTGGGCATGGCATCACCAGTGAAGAAAACATGTTTGTATTGATGTTCATAGGTTCATATGTTCAAGACTTCAGGCAGTTATTCACGGCAAAGCGAATTCACAATTAAACTCAAAAGTGTACTGTTCAAGCACATCTTGATTAATTCATTTCAAATTTATTTTGGTAGTGTACAGTGCCAAAAATGATGAAAACTGTGTTAATGTGCAAATACTCAACCTGACTGTAAATGTGTTGGTGGCCACTACTGATGCGAACATTTGCCCATGTTTGACTCTTAAAACCCCTTACTTCGCAGCCTTGTGATGACCTTCCTCTCTATAAGTGGTGTAAATTTGCTCATTCTGTCGACACAGAAGAATCCGAAGGCAACCAATGTAGAACCAAGATACTGAAAGCTTTCTTGTACAAAAAAATAAATAAATAAAAATTTCTTTAATACAAAATGAAAGTACTCCACTAATCAGAAACATCTGTTAAGCCATTGGCCACAAATATTATAATTTCCTAAAATGGAAGTCTTTGTGTAAGAAGTGCTGTCATTTCTAAATGCAAAAAAAAAAAAAAAGTACAACCAAAAGCTACTTAATAAAAAAAATGAAAATCTGCCCTTCACACCTTAGTATACATGCAAATTCATAAAAATTCAACATTTTCTGAATAGAGAGCCCAAAAAAGAAGACATGCTTTAGTCCTGTTCCAAGACCAATGGAGCCTATATATACATAATCATTTGAACTCTAAATTTAATTGAAAACAGTACAGAGACAACATGTCAGATGTCGAAACTGAGTAATTTTATTGTTTTTTGAAAACGTAATGCTCGTTTTGAATTTGATGCCAGCAACATATCTGTAAGGAGTCAGAACAGGTGCATGTTTAGCACTGGGTTGCATCACCTCTTCTTTTAAAAACACTCTGTAAGTGTTTGGGAGCTGAGAAGACCGCAGCTGTAGTTTTGAAAGCAAAATGTTTTCCCATTCTTGTTTGAGGTAGGATTTTAACTGTTCAATACTTTGCAACTTCCTTTGTCATATTCTTCATTTCATAATGTGCCAAATATTTTCAGTGGGTGTCAGGTCTGGACTGCACCCAGACTTTTTTTTTTTTTTTTTTTTTTTTACAATGGAGGCATATTGTTGTAATACATGGAGAATGTGGTGTTTGGCATTGTCTTGCTGAAATAAGCAAGTCCTTCCTTGAAAAAGATGTCTGGGTGGCAGCATATGTTACTCCAAAACGTGCAGATTCAGCCTTAATCGTGTCTTCAAAGATGTACAAGCTACTCATGCGATGTGCGCTAATTCACCCCTATACTATCATGGATGCCAGCTTTTGAACTGTGTGCTGATAATAAGCCAGATGGTCCCGCTCCTCTTTACCCTGGAGGATACGGTATCCATGATTTCCAAAAGGAATTCAACATTTTGATTGGTCAGACCATAGGACAGTTTTCCAGTTTGCCTCAGTCCATATTAAGTGAGTTTGGGCCCAGAGAAGGTGGCAGCATTTCTAGATCTTGTTTATATTTAGTTTAACTTTACATTGCAGGGTTTAAACTTGCATTTGCAGATGCAGCGACAAACTGTTCACTAACAATGGTTTATAGAAGTGCTCCTGGGCCCATGCAGTGGATTCAACTTCAGAATCTTGTCTGTTTTTAATGCAGTGCCGCCTGAGAGTCTGAAGATGAAGGCCATCCAATATTGGTTTTAGACCTTGTCCCTTGCTAACAGAGACTTTCCGGACTCTATGAATCTTTTGATATTATGCAGTATCAGGGATGAAATCCCCACATTCTTTTCATTTTTATGTTGAGAAACATTATTCTTGAATTGTTGAACTATTTGCTCATGCAGTCTATTCCAGAGTGGTCAAACCCTCGCCATTTTTACTTCTGTAAGACTTTTTATGTGCCATCATGTTACTGACCAGTTGCCCATTAACCCAACTGGCTATGAGATATTCCACCAGGTGTATTTTTTTTTGCCCCCCGCCGAGCATTTATCGCGGAGCAGGACATAGTATTCATGACCGTGGCCCCGTCCCAACTTTTTTAAAATGTGTTGCCAGCATCACATTCAAAATGAGCAGATATTTTTCAAAAACACAACAAAATTTCTCAGTTCCGATATTTGATGTGATGTCTTTGTACGATTTTCAATTAAATATAAGGTATAAGTGATTTGAAAATTATTGCTCTCCGTTTTACAGTGTCCCAACTCTTTTAGAAATGGGGTTGTATATACAGAGAGAGAGAGAAAGAGAGAGAGAGAGAGAGAGAGAGAGAGAACAAATAAGATGTTAAGTACAAACAAAACCAATAATTTAATTAAACAAAATTAGCAGTGGTGCGAAAAGCTCCTTTCACACGAATTCCCCTTACTGTACTTAAACTGCAGTCTCCCTCAGTAAATCACATTTCCGGTGTGAAGAATTACAGTGTATGTGCTTTCGAGGAGTATTGGGGAGGGATGTACTCAATGAGCCAGAATGGAGTCCGACAGAGCCTGCCTGCAGCCTTTGTGGGACCCCTCCTTTGGGTGTACGACACATTTCTGAAGAAAATATCTTTCATTAGCAACATACACACACACACGCGCGCGCCCACACACACACACACATCCCTGGAGACCACAGTCAACCCAATAACACTGCAGCCACATCAATACTTGACTGACTGTGTTTCTGACCAGGTCAATCCTAGTTGCTGGATAAAATTAAGTCGTCAGATGCAGAATCTGATTGTACACATTGATTACATGAAGTAAAGTCATTGATGTGAACTATGTGCTGATACAAACGAGTTTCCAGACAGAATGTTAAAAGGAGTTGACCAAAGACAATTTTGAGACATTTAATTAGCTGGTCACCAGGAGTATCAATATCAAAAACTAATAATGATGATTAAATTTTTTTTTCTCCCCCAAAGTCAATTTGGAACAAGCCTTACGCATAAACAAAGACGCGCCTTGCTGTTCTGGAACAAGGTTTTTGCGGAGCTGTGAGGGTAATGGTTTGATGTTCTCCTGACTGCGCTTGTGGGCTTGTTTTGTGAGGGGAGAATTAGCGCCCCCCCGTCCAGGGCAGCTGTCATGAGGGGACAGGGGGCACACAGAAACAGGGAAAGCCGGCAATGTGAGGTGGACTAAACTCCGGAACCTTCTACTGCAGAAGCCTACAGGGCAGCCAAACCTGCCACATCCACAGAGAAGCCATGCAAAAGAGCTCCAGAAACATCTGCTTCCACTGAAAAAGAAGTAATGTGCATTTCAGACATGACAGAACAAGCTCTCTCCTCTACACTGTGCAGCATTCTCTCTTCACTGGGCAGCAGGTCACCTCTGAATTCTCTGTATTTTTACCAGAGGCTTCTATGCATGTACGCATTTTCTTCTACGCATTTTTTGAAGTGTCTGCAGAATTTTAAAAAACACAAATCAAGTTTTTGTTTATTCTTAGCTTTGGAAGAGTCTGAATGATTATCACTCAGGTAGAGCAAAAATTACTTCAGCCTGAGTGACAAATATAATTGGTTTGTGTCTGACATTTAGAATTCATTCATTGGAAAATTATCATTTATTTCAGAGCAAGAGTGAGGTCAAAAATGTAATTTTGTTTGACATGAGCCGAGAGACATCTTTTCTTCTGCGTAGCACTTCAGGGGCTGTAAGTGTCGTATCCGATTCTAGTGACATTGCAAGTATAATTACACTGAATATTGGACTTGAATGCACACAACAGGCTACCATGTGTAGTCAATTTGGATTATCTGGAAACTCTGAATATGCTAGTCCAGGAAAAATTCTCCAGAATGGGCTGTGAGCATGGACATGAACGTGGATAGATAATACAAATTTGTCCAACTGCCAACACGTATTCTTGATGATGGTTCTTGAAGCATACGAAAAACTATAAATCTGAAAACACTAAAGTTGAGTATAATGCTGATGTAGGAAAACAAATTATTGGAAAAGTTGGGTTTTTTTTGAGAAATTAGGCCTGAAATCAAAGAACTGATCCAGTCACAAGTATCATCAGGCACCCAAGTTTTAGAATTTTGCCTTTCATTTAAGGAATAAGACAAATTAAGACAAATAAACTAATGTTTGCATTAATGCGCTCTAACGTAGAAATGAAAAATTGCTTGCGGTCCTTAATTAGTTTTGCTGTTTGCTGCGGGACGGGGGGGCATTCACCCCCATCATGCATGAGTGGGAGGTTACTGCTGACTAGGGAAGCCCCCCCCTCCCCCATTCAGTACAACAAGCAAATCAGTGATGGAGGCAGGAAAAGAGAGACATCGCTCAATGCACACAGCGAAGCGACAATGCACGGCCATTCGGCTCAGACCGCTCTGAAGTGCCAAGACATAATCATTCCTTGGAAGGGGGACTGAGCATTCTGTATATCCCTGTAGCATTCATATATTTCCTTGGATACCAAGCCATGTCAAACTACAGATCTACACTGCATTTGGAATCAACCAAATGTGCAAGCTAGCTATTAACTCTATGGATTAATAAGGCAGTGTTTATCTACATTTCATAGATATATTTTCTTTTGATGGCCAAATGATTGCATCAGAGCATTTTAGCTATGCCGTCCAGGCAAAAACAATGAATCATGTTTAAATGACTAATACACGTATAATGCTATGTGGATGCAATATTCTCACCATTGGAATTATCACTTTTGAAATGCTGCCACTTTTAGTCGACTGTAGATGAGCTTTTCATATAGTAATGTACTATTTAGTATTCCTAAATATACTGGCTTGAAATGACGCATATTAAGCATGCACAGTAGGCTATATTATACAGCCATTATTTGCACATTATATCAGTCGTTAAAAGAACCACTGATTTCATTAATGAGTGAATATGTTCTACTGAGTGGACATTCATTAGATTAGAATTGCATATCGGTGTCAGGGTGATGAACTCTGGCTGGGGTTCCCCAGTGTGACTCCCAGAGTCCGACTGTGTGCACGTGCGTGCTTTTCTCCGACGGAGCGCTCGGCTAATTAATGTAATTGATTAGCTGCTGGGCTCCCTCCCCTACCTCACACTAGCACCTCGCACTCCTTCACCCCACTCGAGAGAGGAATTACGGAGGCCAGGTGTGCGAAATAAAGAAAGCTTGTTACAGAAATATGTTACATAATGTGAGTCCGAGCCACAGCTGGCCTGCCTAATAGCGTGATGGCTGATTGTTTTGTGCCACACTCAGATAACACATTTAGAGGCCACTGGGAGCAGACCACAGGACGACAGGCGCAGTGTATTTCTAGCGAAGCAATAACACATTTTCCAAAAACAGGAAATCATTAACCAAGCTCAATTAAGACAGAGCCTTGGTAAGAAAAACAATACCATACTCTTAAAGTCCAGCTTAATGATCACAAAGACAACACCAGCACACACGACCACACTTGCGCTGTCGTGTGCCACGTGCACACACACACACACACACACACACCCACGCACACCCAGCACATGTACATGCAGACAAACACACAAACCTGTAGCGCTCACATCTACACGCACATGTATACACACAATGAATGCACACATGCATACACAGACCCACAAGCAATGGGTCAAGCAGTGCACAGCCACATTAAAACTCACACCCACACATGCACGCACACACACACACACACACACACACTCATATGTGAGTACACAAACTTGTAGTGCTCACATCTACACACTCATGCATGCACAGACCCACATGCACACACAGTGCGCAGCCACATTAAAACTCACACACACACAGAGCCTAACACTGCAATGAATAAACATACAGTATAGGCCTATTCCCTGTCAGGAACCAGATTATGGAGCAGTTTATCTACAAATAATTCTTCACACAGACTCCACCAGCAACAACATTTTTAATCTTGGGATTTATCACTGACACCCAGATGACCTTTTACATCAAACATAGTCCTTGGAATGTTGAATTAATGTGCTACTGTCAGAGACATTCTCAAAATGAGCGAAATTATTAATTACAAAGATGTTCCTTAGACAGCCACTGTATGCCTTGTAACGACTCTCAGATCATACAAGAATGTTTAATCGTCCTCTAATAACACTGCTTCCTGTGCTATTTTTAGTAATTGCAGGATCAAGAACATTGCAACAGAACTTCAAAGAAAGCCTGTGAAGGAAATATATGCTCACATACTCATGTGAAGTAAAGCATTCATGTACTTTTGATGTATGGGTCTAATTAGCTCAACAACAAAGAGGTTTCAAAAGGACATAAGCAGCCGTCTGCTTTCCCCAGAAAGAAAGAGAGAGAGAAACGCACCCTCTGAGACACACTGCCGCAAATGCCATCATCCAGGTCCAACTGAGTTTTTATACCACATTTTTACTGGCCAGAATTGTTAAACATCTGACTAAAACCACGTGCCGCATGGAAATTCGTGATTACTTCGCGCTCATCGTCTCCACACCATTAACGATTCTTTTACAGCTCTGTTCTCCGAGAGGAGTACATCGCATTTTAGCACTGCAGTCATTATTAGGAGGGGGTGGTGGGAACCCCTTGCGGTGATAGAATTCCAAACACACGTAGAAACTACATATAAACCGACGCCGAAAGGAGCAGCCTTTAAATTGCACAATTTCTACGGCGTCATAAATCTTTTAACAAACCCTACATGGAAATAGCTGCAGAGATTATTAAAGGCACCCACGAGATGTGGAAGTACAGTACATTGAGGAGACGTTGCTAGGAAACACGACTGCTGGGTGAGTCAATGAGCAATCCGCGGGCTCTCAGCAGCTACGATGCAGAAGACAGCCCCACGTCCGTATGATAATCTCAGCCTGCGCGGCCATCCAAATTATGCAAATTAATATTTTCTTTACCGGCACTCACCTCAGAAATAAAATAATAATAGTATTGATAAAAAAAATAAACAAACAAAAAAAAAGTATGTTGCATAACACCTCATTTTTTTATCATTCAAGATATACGCCCATTACACATCCACCAGCCACGATAACAATGGAAAGCTTTTAATAAATGGTAAAAGACAACACTAACCACCTCGTAAACTAACAGTAGATTTGAACTGGAGCAACACATCGGTCACCCTAGACAAAGAACAGCTGCACTGTTAACACGTAGCGTTCACTGCGATAGAACCAAATCCATGTACCATTTACCTGAATGATAAGGACTGGTGCAGTGCAACATTGACTTCCTACAGTATCAGTAGCCTATAGCAAACACACATATTAATGGGCATTAATATGATGAAGACATAGCGTGCAGTCATATCCAGAATTATTTGCACCATTAATAACAATGAATAGAAAAGCTGCATGTAAAAAATATAATAATCAGCGTATTCAGCTAAAATATAACCTACTAGTAACCACATACTTTCATTAAAATATCATTTGCTCAAACTTCATTGTTTTTTTATTTAATAGAATCTAATTTTTCTGAACTGCCGACACAATCTCATCCTGATTCGTCATTTCTTGACGCTATCTGACCAAGCGTCGATGTGCAACAAAAAAGGAGGCTTTTGGCGTCGGTATTTGACGGTTAGGGTTCGGGTGATGTTCGAGTCGGGGATTAGTGGGTAGGGTTTGTTTTAACACTGGCGGAAGGACGCCAAAAGCTTCCGTTTTTTATGTTTATTGACGTCTGGCCAGGTAGCGTCACTATATGGCGAGTCAGGATGGGACTGGGCTCCAACTGTACAGTTGTAAAAAATTTTGGCACCCCTCACAATTAGTGTAAATAAAATAAAAGTTATATTGTATTTTATTCTTATTCATTTAAGTTCACCTCAGATAAAAGGAACTACATTGTGTTATGCCATAACCTCCTGTTTCAAAAGGTTATAAAGATGCACCCAGAATCTCTGTCTCATTGATTATTCTGGAGAAAGAAGAAGGTCTTTCAATTCAAAAGAAAATGATAGCAGTTGACCGTCAGAAAAGAGGTAACCAGTCTAGAAGATCATAAATGGTTCAGAAATATTGCTTAGCGCTAAAGGGAAAAAATGAAAACAGCAAAAACATCCTGGAATGAAGGCAAGCTGGTCATTAGAAGCATGAAAAGGATGCAAACACATATTGTCTGCAGAGGCGCAAGGAAGATGATACAGGAGGCAAAAAAAAGCACACAGAATGTGGTTCAAGGACTGCATAAAAGGTAGCATGGAGAGACACGTTACAGAGGATAAACAATACAGAGCGCTTGGAGTTTGCAAAACATCATTGGAAAGGATACAAAACAATACAGAGCGCTTGGAGTTTGCAAAACATCATTGGAAATATGAATCGAAGAGAGCCCAACTTTCAGATACTATAAAGGAATATTACTGTCCTAGAACAGCCTGGTTGTATTTGTAGCAAGAGAGTAATACATTTGAGGAGAAGGACCTTACCTGTGGTTCATTTAGTGGGGTGGGGGGTGCGCCATTGATGTTTTAGGGTCATTTTGTTGCCTTTGGTCCAGGGGTTACTAGTTAATATCAATCACATGATAAATTCCACTAAGTAGAACATTTTGATAGAAAATCTGTTTTTTTTCTTGCTTGGAGACTGAAACTTAGAAGAATTTTTCAGCAAGACTATGACTGCAGAGGAGCTATTACTGCCAGGGGAGTAAACTATCATTAGTTTGAAAAATGAAACTAAGCCCACCAGACAAATGGCAACAACATTAGGTCTGGCTGAATCAACCACTTGGTACATTCTTAAAAAGCAACAATGCACTGGTGAGCTCAGGAGCACCAAAAGCTTGGAAGACCACGGAGAACGATGGTGATTGAAATGGATGATGGTTGAGGAATTCTTTCCCTGGTTAAAAAATAGCCCATCAAAATAGTTGGCCAAATGAAGAACACACACCAAGAGGTCGGCATTTGTCAGGGACTCAGATAACTCATATTCCCTCAGAGACTCAAGCACAGACAGCAGGTAAAACATAAACCAAAATTTTTTTTTTTTTTCAATCAGGGTCGTTCAGGCTGGATCAAAAAACTAAAGAGCAAGAATGCAGTACCAAATCACAATTCAGAACTGAAAGTCAAAAAGGCAGGCAGAGGTTCATAATAGATTGCGCACAAAGGATCAACTGGGCAGAATCTAAAAATTAGAAATCGGGAACAAACAGGGTCATACACGGAACAGGTAAACAGACAGAAACAGCTCATACAAAACAGGACTGGAATCAACTGAGACGAACTCACATAGACAGAAGATAAACAAGGTATAAATAAACACACCAAATGAACAAACAGGAATCAGGTGAGGGAAGGAGCATGAGGGATGCGCAGAGTGAATGGTGAGGTTACAAGACAATTATTCAATTAATTAAGACGAGACAAGAGACAGAGGGAAAGGCAAACAAAGGTACGCTGTAGAATTTCCACAGATGGAGCGTACAACAGTAATAAACTTCACCAGCTCAGCTGTGAGTGAAAACTTATCACTATGGCGTCACCAAATGTAGAATTCTCTCTCAGGTACACCAAAAGTCAGAAATATCTGAGGTGGAGGAATGTGTGTTGTCTAACCGTGTTGCCCGATTTAGAGTAATTTAAAACTTAATTGTTAAAATGATCTGACTCCAAATTAATTTATAATTAACCTTCCTCCGCAACAACAATCTGGGTACGTAGATGTGGACTTGCCTGTGGCTGATACAGCTGGCAATAACAATTCAATGTGCAGGCGAGTGACTACGGGGTGCAGATACCCAAAGACCTGTGCGTGCGTCAGCACTGAAAATCCATAGCTGTGAAGTGGATGTCAGTCAGGGAGGAATGCTTGGTTAAGATTAATATAATTTATTTACAAATGTATGAATCGCAACTTAAGCAACAGAATGCGGTGAGATAAATGACTACACGTGAATGACACGTAGGAGCCCATGTTAAAGAGTATCCCCGAACTGTTTTACTCTTCCAGCTTTATACCCAAAGATCAAAGGAAAACCATGTCATCAATTTAGAGGCCCAATGAGCAGCAAACAGAAACATCAATAATCACATGTGCTGAATGCTTACACATCCTGACATAAGTCATACAAACAAAGATGACCCTCCCACATGATTACACAAGACTCCGCAATGACTCAGAAAATGCTGACCAGCCTGAGGTGTTTGATAGAAACTTGCAGGAGTAGCATAATAACAGGGCAACAAGACATCATGACAAAACAACAGTCCCTTATGACCCCCGCATATCAACTTTGTAAACAGTCCCAGTTTCTCATGGGACTGACAAGGGCACACATCTGTAAACATCCTACAACGTGGAAGAGGAAAACAAAGTTGAACATGGAAATGAAGACACGAAAGAAGCCAAAATAAAAAGATGAGGAGAAAAAAATACAAGCACTGACAGCATATCTGTGCAGTCATCGATCAAGAGAAGACTTCACCAGAGAACATACAGAGGGTTTACCACAAGATACAAACCACTGGTGAGTCTTAAAACTAGGAAATTAGCCAAAAAAAATATATTAAAAAAAAAAAAGCCCGAGTAGTCATGGAGCATCATGGGCAGATCTCACAACGAATTACTTAAACCAGAATGATGGGATGAACAGAACACGGAGAAGGAAAAGACCTGCCCATGATCTGAAGCAAACCCCCTCATCTGCAAAGCATGGTCATGAGTGACACACACATGACCATTAACTGATGTGACTGTGGACAAAAGCACGAGTTCCAAACTGCACAGCTGTATGACCTGCTCAGACTCAGCCAAATGCTTCAAAACTCATTGGACAGCGCTTCATGGTTCGGATGGACAATGACCTGAGGCATATACTGTGAATGCCCTTCAAATGCAAAGTTAGTCATCGGACCTGAATCAAATTGATAATCCATTGCACTCAGTGACGGCAAAACAAGGCCGAACACCCTAAGAACAAGTAAGATCTGAAGACTGCTGCAGCAAAGGCCAGGCAGTGCATCATTAGGAAAGAAACCCAGTATCTGATGATGTCAGTTAGTTCCAGACTGCAGGCAGTCACTGACTGCAGAGGATTTGCAATCTATGATTAGAAACGGCCAATTATTTTTGTTTAGGTCAGTTTCTCTAATTGCTTTTGAGCTCCCAAAATTAATTGACAATATTTAAAAATGGTTTTACTTTCCACGCAGTTCAATACTTTTGACATAATCTTGAAATTAATGCTGAAAATCCTTACCTCTTGAACATCTTTGTCATTTCTCTCCAAATCTATTGCAGTGTGTCTCTATCAAAATATTTATGTCCCAGACAGTATGAAACCTATTTTTTTTTCTCCACCTGACAGTGCACAGATTTCGAAATATCCTGTGAAATTTTATATTCTTCTGTATTCATAATGTTTTGCATTGCTACAGGACAGCACCATTGATAGTCGATAGCCCCAGGTGTCCTGGCGAAATTCCAAGCCTTGCTCTTTGAACCTGACCTCTAATCATCCCTTGATGGGGTATGGAAAAACTGTCTTCTGTCTCTCCACCTCAGCTTATGTGTGGTGAGCGTTCTATGGCAAAATGCCTGCCGTGCATAACCCAGGTGGGTGCTTTGAGTACCTATGAATGAGCACTACATAAAAGCAATATTCATTCATTCATTCATTCATTATCAAGAACCTGGGTAAAACACATATGAATCTGCTCATCTAAATTCAATTTCAGCACAGAGTAATATTCTCGAGAAATATACAAGTGAGTACAATCAGGCAGGTTGGCCGATGAAAGTTGTGCAAACCTATCTTTTAGGAAGAATTCAGGATTTACATTTTGCTGGCATGAAGCAAAGAGAGCTCCTGTTTGTTATGATCTTTCAAACGTGGTCCAGAGGGCCACAATGTTTCATATTTCTTAACATTGCTTTGGTCTTTAGACTTTCCTTCGCTGCTTCAACTTTATATGTCCGAGTACAGTCTTGCATCACCTTTTCCTCTGCCTAGGAGCCTGCTCCGGTCTTTATAACAAATTTATAAATACTAAATGTATGCCTCTTGCAGCATCATTTGCCTCGGGCATGTTTTCACCATGGCAGACGTGCCTGAGAACACCATGCTTTTATTATGAAGTTAAATGGGAATAACATTTCACCATTTTTTTCTAGTGTAACACACAATTATTGCATTTGAAATTTGCGGATAGAATTAGTTAAGTTGCTATCTGTAATGGTAAAAGGCTGTGGTAGATCATCTTTAGTGTGCAAAGATCCCCCGTGCACTTTCAGGAAATTCCTACTTTTTTATGGAAAGGTGTGAATATGAAATGGAGTGAAGTGTTTGGAACAGTAAGGTGTGAATATGAAATGGAGTGAAGTGTTTGGAACAGTATTGCGTGACCAGCAGTGCTTTCATGTGAATGGGACACTTGAGTGCAATTGAAGAGTTTGGTTTCAAAATGCAAAATGTCCATTTTACTCATTTTGAGTAAATCAGCTTTTTCTATGTTGGTGCCTATAGAGCATTTTATAAAAAAAAACACAAACTGGGTTTTTGCACCATGTGTAAGAAGCGCAGGGATATCGCTCTATGGTATTATCTCAATTTTTGTAATTTTGGCACTTATTGCTTTTTGGTAACAAACTCTTCAATTTCAACTCACAGTCTCAGAGAGGCAGCTTTAATTGGCAGCCTTGAACTCAAGCCCCCCACAAGGCTGGTAAGACGCTCCGGTCTTTTCTGATCCGGCAGTTTTTCAGAAAGAACAAATAATGTTTGGGGAGTGCAATTATCCATATCCGTGGGTTAGGGACACTCTGGGTTTACATACACAGAAAAGGCTGGTCTTTGGGCGCACGGATTAGCTGCCACTCAGTGCACAAAACGGGGAACCCAGAGGACATCAACCCAGCGACTCGGAGTCTCAATCTGTGACAGACGAGCAAATAAAAAATGACACATCTAAACACTGCTATCAGCAAGGCGGTCACCCTGGGGAACAGTCACTATAAAGAAATTTTCAAATGCATGAGAGCTGTTTGTTTAATCCCTTGTTGCAGCAAGGATAGCTCCTCAACCAGACTAATCGCAATTCTCGACAGTGGAGTGGATTTATTGTGTGGGCAACTCTCACATTATCCTTAAAAATCAAATCTATGAAGTGACAGGTTTTAAATATTTGAATTAGCATTGCTGAATTTGGTGGATTGTGTCATATTATTAATTTCAGTCTTTAATGGAACTCTAACAATGCAAATTTCTGCTTACAGAGCAGCATTGCTCAGTAGCATTCAAGGAATCAGTTGAAACCAAAAGTGTCACAATGGTTAAGTTGGATCCAATTGATACTGGCATTAATTAATGTTGTTAGGCAAAAAATAATTTCCAAGTGATGTTACTTTCTGACAAGAATTAATCAGAAATACTGTAATGTTGTGTACAAAGCCAATGTTGTGTACAGTGAGCAAACACCATTTGCATTTTATTAGTTTTTGACACACTAAGGAACTAGCAAAAAAGTTGTATTCTATTCCATAATTATATCCCTCTCGTTTGACCAGACTTTAACTCCTTGGCCTCTGCATCCCAGGCGTACCATAGCATGATAGCAGTGTTCTCTTATTCAGCTTAGAACATCTTTGTGCAATCAAAAACAGGGGATGCTGTAGGATGGGCGATGGGTGGGGAGTGCTGGGGGGGGCCGGCAGGGTTAGCAGGAATAATCACATTCGTGAATCTCATTCCCTCTCTCCTGACTCTCCGGACTCCGGAGGAGAGCAGCCCCAGGAGACTAGAGGAAAAGGGCTGTTATTTGGAAGTCAATCATTAGTGGCGGAGGATCCCAGCAACAGCCTGGTGACAGAGGGCCAAGAGTGCGTGTCAGCAGCGGCGTCACCTGGTCACGGTAATCAACTCGCCTTTCTCACGCGGCTGCCAGTACCGTTCCTCTGCTGATAAGTCATACGCCGCTGCTCGCAAGATTATAAGGAGCTCTGCATCACCGTGCTTGAAATGCAGGGGTAGCTTTTGCAAGTCCATTTATAAAAAGTACACTCTCAGCCCCTGCTTATCTCCAGACAAAGTAAACCGGGCAAGGTTTTTTTGTTTTTTTGTTTCCGACATGTCCAACGCTGTTCGGCCTTGTGGCATGTAGCAAGCTCTCTGTTCACCAACAATGGCCAGGCCAATTAAAATTGCACCGGCCTGTCTTTAAAATATACTTTTCTACTTAACGAAGGCTCATAGTGTTCCCAGTAATGGCTCCCTGGAGGAAGCTTCTGTGTTAGTGACTTTCCATATTATCTCAGTTGGCGAAGCAGTAAGCTGCTAAGAGCAGGATGCTGTTCCCAGGTGTACAACCTGACCACTAATAACTTACACGCGGCATGGATCTTAGCCTGTTAGCAGCATCCATCTCCCACAAATTAAAATGCAATGGCTGTTATGTCCTAAATGATATCTGCAGAGTGATTGCGGCAAAGCCAGCAGACTAAGGAATGGATATTCTTCAAAACAAGGAGATCAAAGTCATTTTTCAAGTGGTCTGTCAGTGCATGATTTGCTTCTGTCATCATTATGTTATGAATGGGAGGCAAGATAGACATATGTATGAAGAATGATGTATTTTGGTGGATCATTCCAGTGCTTCCAATTATCGTGAGATAGTCAACTTAACTCTAGTCCCGCCGGTCACCTATATAAAGAGGACCCGCACTCGTTTCACTGTGTGCTGGTTGTTGAAATTTCATTCCCTAGTAGTCATTTCCCTGTGCACCGGTCTTTGATAAGAATTGGCCAAGAGGCAGGACTAGGCTTAAGTGCCGCATTTATATAAAATCGACAGCAGAGCTCGTGGCTATGTTCAATTGTGAAAGTAAGAGCATTTCTGCACACAAAATGCAATAAGAACTCCCAGGAAAGGGAATAAACAGCTGTGTGGTCACAAGACAGCCACTTGTTAGTAAGGCTAATTGGGGAAAAAACAACTGCAATTTGCTAGGAAACATAAAGATTGGACTTAGGAGCAATGAAAAAAGGTCATGTGGTGTGATGAGAGCCTAGACTTACCCAATTCCAGTGCCATGGGTGTGCTGGGGTATCAAAGGAAGCCCATGGAGTGATGCATCCGTCATGCCTCTGGAGGTGGAGTCATGATCTGGGGTTACTTCAATTGGTCAGGTCTAGGCTGAGCAACGTTACGCAGCAATAAAAAAATTCAGCAGGCTTCCTGAATGTACTGAATGATCACATTATCTCATCAATGGATTTTTTAATCCCCGACAGCATATTCAAAGATGACAATTCCAAGATTCATCAGGGTCAAATTGTAAAAGAGTGGTTCAGCAAGCATGAGGATTAATTTTCACTCATGAACTGGTCACGGCAGAGTCCTGACCGTAACCAATTAAAAGTCTTTGGGATGTGCTGGAGAAGGCTTTACGGTGTGGTTTGACTCTCCAGTTGTCAATATAAGATCACGGCCAAAAACTAAAGCAACTCTGGTTTGAAATAAATGTTGTAACATTGCACAAAATTGTCAAAACAGTACCACAACAAATTTACACAATGATCAAAGCTAAAGGCTGTCCAAAAAAAAAAAAAAAAAAAACTACTAGAGAGCAACTTTTTATTTGGCCAGGCAGTCTATCTCCAAAGATGAAAGAACTTCAGCTTTATTAATGTAAGAAAATAGTTCCCCCTACTGGCCACTTCCGGAATGAAATTGGTGTATTACTGGGAATAATCACATTTTGCTGTTGTCACATTTGGAAATTACAATTCCTGCTCCTGCATTAAAAAAAAAACAAATGAACACAAACATTTGCCCGACGTCCACACACACGAACACAACGCAGCTATGAATAGTCATATGGGTTTGGTATACAGAAGCACGTAGCACCATGGCTCGCCTGCTATTTGTAAACTTTTATATATATGTAAAATCACACAAGGGCCATTTGTTTCATTTCTTTTCACAGAGAACAGTAAAAGTGTTAAAATATTACTGCTGCCCTGTCACTGAGGCATGCAAACACATGCACACAGGCACTCATTGATGTACACACTAGCACGCTCCCTTGCATGAGTGCTCGCACGCACACACACACACACACACACACATTTGTGTTCATGTAACTAATGCAAACCATAATACGTCTGAAATCAGAATAAATCAGTGATGGCCAAACTGTGCAGTGAATTGAAATCATCAGTGTGACATGTCTGGAAGAAGAATTATTGCACTTATGGGCACTGAAACAACAAACCACCCAGTAGACTATGGAGAAACACTGCACTGCATCTGAAAATTACAGTGATTTGATACACTAACCACAAGTTACAACCCACTGGTACTGTAACCTTCAAGAACAGAACAGCCATGTTTCAGCCTTCAAAGAATATACGTGAAACAGCTAATACTGTATGTTATCAGAGCATTATAAATGTTTAGTTAACAATTACATGCCGTAATCGAAAGTTTTTGAGTCAGTTTGTAACACTGTTGAAAGACTCTGAAAAAGAAACTTCTCAAAATTGTTAAAAAGACAGAAATATTCTGAAACAATGTCTTGTGGACAGGTAATTTTTTAACCTGTAGCATAGAATAGTGATGAAAACAGGTAAGTATGGAGAAAGAATGGAACCGTTCATAATCCAAAGTAACCTTTATTTGATCTGAGAAAAGAAATGGAGGTCGTACCACAGCTAGGGTATTACATTTTAGTGCCGCGTGATAAACAAATTCTGAAGCACACAAAACCAAAAATCAGAAGGGTCTTTAATTACTGACGACAAAACTGGCAAAACTGGAGGGAAACTCAATCAGGAAAGTACAGGAAATTAAAACAGCTGCAGTGCAGGCCTGGCAGAGCATCACCAGGGAAGATGCTCAGTGTTTGCTGACGTCTATGGGACAGACTTCAGCCAGTCACTGAGTGGAAATCCTTTACCACCAAATTGGATTATTTGGTTCCAGATCATGTTCATTCATCCAATTAGTTCAGCTCCTTTACGCACACAAATTCTGATACGAGTCGCCCAATATGGATGTAAGTAACACTTCATGAGTAAAAAGGGAAAAAACAATAATGCCTAAACAGTAATACACCCAAACACCTCTCAGAAATGAAATTTGATTGGAAAAAACAAGCGCATTACTGCCCCCTGAAGGAGTGATTGTAAGATGACGTATTTTGTATTGATTTATTATCATTCTGCGGACATACAATAACTTGGCCGAGATCAATGGCAGACTTTATTCCATTCTTAGCCCAGACATGACAATACATGCACACAAATAACTAAAAATAGTTGCAGGTTATTGAATTAATTCAAAACATATTAGGATATGGTTCTTTTGGCAAAATACACAAACTTTGAGAGATACCTTATATTTTCAAAGGCAATGGTAATCCATCCATCCATTCACTTCCTATATTGGCTCTTCCTCACTAAGGACACAGGAAAGCTGGAGCCTATCCCAGCTGACTGTGGGCGAAAGGCAGGGACACACCCTGGACAGCTCGCCAATTCATCGCAGGGTGCACACACCTTTCACACACCATTCATTCTCACACTCATACCAATGAGCAGTTTAGTGTCTCCAATTAGCCTGATGTGAATGTCTGTGGATTATGGGAGGAAACCGGAGTACCCGGAGGAAACCCACTCGAACACGAGGAGAACATGCAAACTCCTTACAGAAAAGCCCCAGGCCAGATTTGAACCCATGACTTTGTGAGGCAGCAGTGGTAACCACTGTGTCACTGTGCTGCCTGGCTATGATAATATCAAATTAAAATGAGTCATGCATTGATGTGCTAAACAGTGGCAGGCCAATAAGTCTGCTGCCAGAATAAGCGCCCTTACAGACAACGGATACAAAGGTACAGGCCCATACTCAATAAGTAGGCCAATGCAACTCAAATTCTCAACAGTAGGGAAGTGCTCCGATTCAGACACTTATTACGAAATAGGTGTGGTTTCTGATTATTCTGAAAACGGTTGTTGGGAAGTGCATGTGATGGTCGCATAACTTAACTTTAAAAAATGGCGCGAAAATACAACCATCAAATGCAACGCAGCTTGGCCACTTAAGAACATTACGTGCATTTACACAGTGACAGCGATTTATTTACACGTCTGAAACCTACTTGGATAAATTCAAAAATTACATTAAAAAATTAAAGAAAATAGTTCCCCCTACTGGCCAAAACACCTCAAGAATAAAATTTGGTGTATTGCTGGGAATAATGACATTCTAACTTACAAGTCCTAGTCCTGCGATCACAAACAAATGAACGGACATGTGCTCAACACACGCAGAAACGTGATGCGCCTAAAAGTAGTCACAGGGGTTTGGTAAATAGTAATATGTAACACCATGGTTTGCTGGCTAATAAATAAGAAATATATATAATATAGTTATAGCAAAATGGAATACACCAACATGTGTAAAATACTTTATTAATGTTTGAGGGAAACAATCAAAATCATAACAATCACGTAATACAAAATAAATTTCAGCAAAATCAAGGTTTCATAATAATTGGCACCCTTCATTTAGTACTTAGTGCAAGCACCTCTGGCAAGAATAACAGTATGGTGCCTTTTCCTGTAATTTTTCACAAGGTTAAGGCACACATTTTGGGAGAATTTGGACCATTCCTGCACTCTTCAACTCAGCCCGCAGGTTCCCAGGTGGATTGAGGTCTAGCATCTAAGATGGCCATTGAAGAATGTTGATTTTGTTTACACTGAATCATTCTGTGCGGATCTTGAGGTACGCTTTGGGTTATTGTCCTGTTGGAAAGTCCACCTATGGCCAAGTTCCAGCCTTCTGGCTGAGGCAACCAGATTGTCAGCCAAAATATCCTGATACTTGCTGGAATTCATTATGCCATTAATCTTAACCAGTGCCCCTCGACCTCTTGAATTAAAATAGCCCCAAAACATGACTGCCCCACAGTGACGTGCCGTTGGAGGTCAGTTAGGGTAGGCAGAATCCTCACCGTTAAACAAACCATAACTCTATTACTTTGCTTGATTAGCAATCTGAGGATTGATTAACTAATTTACAAGACTAAACGGCAGAATGGCGTGCCAGTTCCATCCACGACATTATTGCTCAGTGCATCGAACTTAAAATGCTCACGAGACCGCTAGTTTGTTCACATTTGCTTAGAGGAAGCTAACACAATGGCATTAACAAATATTAAAACCTTTCTTATGCGGCGTTCAATGTGTGGTCAATATGTTTACGATAATATTTCCCCCCTTAAACATATACTTTTTAATGCCATTTTTAAAAAATAGGGAGTTTATTTTCAGTCTTCTTTCATAATCCGATAAACAAAAGATCAAAACAATATATGGAATTACTGAGAGAGTTGAGATGTTTTCCTAATTAATTATTAAGATTTACTTCCTTGCAGTCTCGAATCAAAGCATAAAGGTAAATTAATCTTTTTGTCACTATCACCTCTTAATCATTACAGGCTTAATTGACCAGAAAAAAAAGGTCAAATTGATTGATTGACAATCAGGTATAGTACGTGGAATCAGGTTGACAAAATCTAGGATAAAAAAGGAGAAGTCACTGCCTACCCTAACCGCACGTTCCCACTGACCCGCCATCAAATTTCACCATGGATATGAGGTACTTCTCCCTGTATGCATCTCTGTTCTGACGCCAAACTTGCTGATGCTTTATCTGACTGAAAAATGCAATTTTGGTCTCATCTGACCAAAGCACCTTGTTCCAGTAATAAGGGTCTGTCTCAGAAACTGGGCCCATCAGTGGGTACCCCTCTAGAAATACTTGTAGTTAATAAAATATTTCGTTTTGAATCGTGGCGTTTGTTTTTATTTGAAATATGATAATCAAATAAATAGTAAACACAAAAGTGGGTAGTTTAAGTGAATATTACATTCCGTGATTGGAAAAAAATAAACAAAATTCGTCGCAAAATGGCTGCTTGTACCGTGACATGGAAGAGGATGAATTACATTTCTGTTGCCTGAAATATTTGTGGTCCACTATAACATTCACAATTTTCATATAAGTTATCTTATTTAATTACTTTACACAATGAAATATTGACGTTTCCACATAATCATGTGAGAAATGTTAAAACCTTCGACGTGACATTTGATCACTTTTAAACCCTCATAAACTTTCCGGAGACTGTAGTTTCCGATTCCCTGGGAATTCTAATTTTTCTTCCGCAAATTTCGCCAATCGCCATTCCATCAAGACGCCCGTGTGGTCAACCTTCTCACTCGGCCTGACAAACCTCATCGGCACCTAGCTCGCATAAGTAACCAACTATGGCTGCTTCCCCTTGTTCCCCGACGTCTTTTCCCGTCCTGTGTTCTGAATGCAGTATGTTTTGTCACGACACTTCCACCTTCAGTGGCACTTACACATGTAAGAAATGCATTGCTTATGCCAGTTCAGCCGAAAAGATTCTGGAGTTGGAAGCTCGCATCAAGACTCTTCAGAATATTGGGACCAATGAGGAGTTCATTGACTCTTTTTCTGTCCAGCCTGATAGTTGCGCTAATATTAGTTCTCTTTCGGTTTCCCACTCCATGCCTGCTGTGGTAGCGTCTCCGCAGCAGGACACGTTCGTAACAGTTAGAGGTAAACGGAGGGGAAAGAAACGCGTACAGCCATCTGCTCTCTCTCCTGTCGAACAATTTAATTCATTCGCTCCCCTCGAAGATCGACAGTTGTATGAACGAGTGCCAGAAAACGCACTTATTATCGGTGATTCCATAGTGAGAAACGTTTGGGTGTTTAAACCAGCTACTGCAGTGAACTGTATTCCTGGCGCTCGTGTCACGGACATCGAAGCTAATTTGAAATTACTTGAGAAGGGTAAACACAAGTATTCCAAAATTATCATCCACGCCGGCACAAATGACATTCGTTTAAGACAATCGGAGATAACGAAGAGTGGTTCTGCGCCCAAGTTAAAGGGGACCTATTATGCTGATCCTTCTTTTAATACATATTAGTAATGTTATAATGTTGGTTGTCCATGCTCAACCTCTGAAAAGTTTCTAAACATAAGATACAGGGGTTTTGCCGTAATCCAAGAACGTGATTTCATCAGCGTGATTTCCTCTCTGAACAGCTCCTCCCGAGATCTTCACGAGATCTGGGTAAAACCTGACCTCTGGTTGTGCCATCCAATTAGTACAGACCTAGCCAGAGCCAATCATGGCGCTGGACCTGCCCACACCGGAAACTATTCTAGCAGGCACTAACAACGGCAGATCATACTATACCTCAGTAGCGTTGACACTTTTGGAAATACGAAAGAAGAACCGCAGATCATTTGAGCTGCAATTTTGTTAGTATCTCTCCCAAAGCTACTTGTCCGTTTACTTTTGGACGCGAAGAAAAACAAATATTTCTCTTCGAAAAGACGATGCCACCAGAAATCAGTGGGTAGCTTTTTTTGTTTGCTGGCAGCAAACAGCCACGGCCAAATGGAGTGTTAGCTGTTTGTGCTCAGCATTTCACCAAAGACAGCTTTGCCAATAAAGGATAATTCAACACAGGATAAGCGTTTCAGCTGCTTCTCAAACCTGAAGCAGCTGCATCGATCAAGCGCTCGGAGCCACAAGCTGTAAGTAACCATATAACAGCAAATAATGTAAGTGAAGCTAACGTGTTACGGGTGGCTAGCAGGACCGCTAGCGATAGTTAGCAATAACAACTGGCCTCAAACGCAGGCTTGGTAAAATATCTGAAGATAAAGCCTGTATCGGTCGCGACTGTCCATGACTCACAGACACAGAAGCTGTAAGTTGCTTTTACTGCATAAGCCAACCTGACGTGATAGCCAGTTGATTGTGGCTGTAGCACAGCGGCTAACATAGCCAAGTTACTGTTGCTAATGCTTGTGTCCTAAATATGCAAGAGTGATGTCAGGGGAAATTCTACAGAAGGTGTGTGAACATAAACCTCATTTGAAGCTAACTTTTAATACTTGTTTGTAAATTGGATGCTTAGTACAACTGTTCACAGTAACAGAACTTGCTGTCTGTAAAACCTGTATTGCAAGGGTTTGTCTCTGTGGTTATGACCGCTCGGTTACCAGCTACTGCATGTTAGTTTGCGTGTCGTGCTAATTAAAAATGCTCCTGGTTAACTTATATGCAGTAATTCAGATCGGTATGCTTGTGTTACTTCGGTAAGCATCAATGTGGCAGTTTCATCATAACGTTGCCCGATTGTAGGCTCTACAGTTAGTGATCGCTTCACTTATCCATGACCGGGATCAGCAGGATACTTCACAAATGTCTGAGCAAGCTCTCTGGTGCTACCATGAAAGCAATGCGAAATGCAGAAGCTCTACCGGTTTACAAATGAATTCTCTGCACTACCTTGACATAATTTCATCCCCCTTTAGAAATTGTTGTGGCTAATAAAAAGCCGAAAAAGGCGGAGATTAAATAGGTAATTCTTTCCTGTAGAAGTGATCAATTCGCTAGCTCCACATAAGCAACTTGTCCACCCTAACGGAACGTGCGGTTTGCAAAACCTGTATTATGTTCCTAACATAACCGAGCTCTCTCTAGCTGTCGCGTACTATCCATAAAGCTGCTTTCACATCGGACACGAAACGAATTTTTCGCGCGACAGATTACATTCAAAGTCAATGCAAAGACGCGAATACGGGCATGTCAAGCCGCTTTCACACCGGACGCCAAAATCGAATTTTTTCGCGCCGACAGATTACATTCAAAGTCATGACCGCCTTTCAGCTACTGCATGTTAGTTCCCCTGCTCTGCTAATTAAAAACGCTCCTGGTTAACTTATATGCAGCGATTCTGATCGGTATGCTTGTGTTACTTCGGTAAGCATCAATGTGACAGTTTCATCATAACGTTGCCTGATTGTAGCCACTACAGTTGAAGCTAACCGGAGAGGTGCTGTATGTGTCTGCCGAGTTGGGCTGCAGTTAGACCAGACGTAGGTTTTGCAGAGCTTGGGGTGCGTTTTTGGGTGCTTGTGAAACGATCCCTTTACTTATCCATGACCGAGGTCAGCCTGATACATCCCCAACGCTGAGCAAGCTCTCTGATGCTACCGGTGAAAGCAATAGGGAAAAGCACAGGCTATAACGTGTATGGTTATCACAAACGATTTCTCTGCATTGCTGTCGATTGAATATTAAATCGGTGACTGAATATTAAATTATTTCCTGTAAAAGTGATCGATTCGCTAGCTCCACATAAGCAACGGTTCACGCAGACGGAACTTACGGTCTGTAAAACCTGTATTATGCTCATAACAATACCGGAGCTCTAGCTTGCTCTCGCACACAATCCATAACGCGTCCATTCTCCGCGAGGAAACGCTTGTCATTCCGACGCAGTAAGTAAACCATTACCACGGGCAATTTCCGAAAAGGCCGTTTAGCCTGGAGCTTTAAGCCCCTCCGTCATATACCAGCGCGGAAGCTGTTCGTTGCTCCACGCTAACAACACACCACAGCTATGCACACGACCCAGCAGGTCCTAATACACACTGAAGCAGTCCATAAGCTGTTGGTCCACTTTTAGCTGCTCCTCACTGTCCATGTTTCCCTCTAAACTCAGACCCACCAGATTTCTACGGTCTCCGGTCTACACTTGGGCATGTCGACCCGTTCTACAAATGTTTCTATATGGGGTGGATTCTAGCTTCCCCTGCATCCTAGCTAGGACTAGAAAAACCGCGGTACTCACCAACTGTTGCCATAGCAAACTGTAGCCGATAGCAAATTTGAGCTTGCGCTGAGAGATATTCGCACTGCGTCCTCCACTTTCGCCGCTGCGTTTGTTAGAACAAGATCATGTCATTAGATCTATATTCAAGTATAACGTTAGATTGCGGAATTTGCCCGCCACTTCCTTATCAGATTGCAGACGTGTCTCAGGTTTCACTCTGGGGAGCCGGACACGGAAAACTGCGTTCTGCAGCCTCGTCCCGCCCAACTCCGCCCTCCACAGAGCTGGCCAGTCAGAAGAAAGTGGGCACACGGGGAGTGGGGGCCATAAGGAAGAGCCACCCCAGTGAGGCGTTTCAGGCAGAGACTACAATGTACTACAAATGCAGTTTTTTGAGGATGGCAGTATGAGCGAAATAAATACCCTTTTTTTTACTTTGCGCGATCAGGAGTACTCTAGGGGAGTCAAAGACCAAAATATAAACTTGGAAAAATAGCAAAATAGGTCCCCTTTAAGAAACTGTCGCGTTCGGTAACTGTCTCTGGTCCATACCCGATCCGATGTAGTGACGAAATGTACAGCAGATTAGATTCACTCAATCGCTGGTTGTCCGAATGGTGTGCAGGAAATAATGTTGGCTTTATAGATAATTGGCGAACTTTCTGGCGCAGACCTGGCCTTTTGAGGAGGGACGGTGTTCATCCTTCTCGAGAGGGCACCGTCCCTTTGTCAAAAAATTTTGCCTGCAATTTAAACCAGTGCAATTGACTGCCAAGTATCCACCCTAGATCGCAGGCATTTAATACAGTTACTCTTGATAAATCTTTGTTTAGGTCAAATTTAATAGAGACTGTGTCTGTTCCCCGAATCCCAATAAAATTAAAAAGGAAGAATCGTGGTGTGGTCCACAATAACTTGACCTTCATTGAAACAAACTATATCAACTCCTATATGAATACAAAACCCTCTCTCAAATTTGGACTACTTAATATAGGATCACTTAACTCGAAAGCTGCTCTTGTGAACGAATTAATCTCTGATTATAGTCTTGATGTACTATGCCTTACAGAAACTTGGCTGAAATCAGATGAAAACACCTCTTTGAATGAAGCTTCTCCACCTGGTTTTATATACGCTCATAACTCCTGTCTTGACCGGAAAGGAGGGGGCGTTGCTGTTATTTATAATGACTCCTTTCACTCTGTGCCCAAACTGCAACATAAATTTGATTCATTTAAGGTACTATTAATGAATTTTTCATTTCTTGATGCAAGTATGAACTCCATCCCTGCTCAGTCTATTGCTCTGGTGATAGTCTATAGGCCACCTGGTCAATGTTCTGGCTTCATGCATGATTTCTCGGAATTCCTTTCTGAATTAGTTTTAAGCTATGATAGAATTGTTATTTTGGGTGACTTTAACCTGCATTTCGAGGGGGTAGATGATTCTTCAACATCCATCTTTACTAATCTTGTGGAATCGGTTGGCTTCACTCAGAGTGTCATTGGCCCAACACATATTCATGGTCATACTTTAGACCTGATCTTAAGCTTTGGTGTTGAGATTGCCAAGGTTGACATCCATTCACACAATCCCAGTTTATCGGACCATTTTCTTTTAACATCCTGTCTACAATTGGCCCACCCTGTATTATCAGAAACTAGGATGTACTGAAGTCGTACTTTTACTGCCACGTCTTCACAATTCATTGAAGCACTACCAACTTATCTTGATTATCCAGCCAGCCCCCTCTGTATTGACGAAATGGCAGATAAGTTTGCTAATGCTCTCTGTAGTACCCCCGATGTAGTTGCCCCATTGAAATTTAAAAAGGCTACTCAGAAGAAGAGACCAGCCCCATGGTACACTGACCAGATGCGGACTCTAAAGCAAAAATCCCGTCAACTAGAACGCAAATGGCGCTCCACTAAACTCCAGGTATTCCATTGTGCTTGGAAAGAGAGCCTTGTTGTGTATAAGCATGCTTTGTCTGTTGCTAGGTCTTCTTATTTTGCAAATCTTATTCAGGAAAATAAAAATGACCCTCGATTCTTGTTCAAAACAGTGGCCAAATTAACAAACAACCATGCTGCAAGTACCCCTCAAATTCCAGCCACCTGCAGCAGTGATGATTTTTTAAAATTCTTTGGTGGCAAAATAATTGAAATTAGAGAAAACATCATTGCTTCCCTAGCAGTTGGTGAAGGCCTTAACTTAAAACCTCATGCTATGCATATAAACCAATTTGATTCATTCTCTCCCATATCCCTGAGCGAACTTGGCAAACTAGTCACTACTTCCAAATCAACAACTTGTCTCTTAGATCCCATCCCAAGTAAGTTACTGAAGGAACTCCTGCCCATTCTTGGCAGTCCAATTCTGCACATAATCAATTCTTCCCTGATTTCAGGTTTGGTTCCGACTTCATTTGAGATGGCTGAAATTAAGCCTCTACTCAAAAAACCAAAATTAGATCCAACAGTTTTGGCTAATTATAGGCCGATCTCAAACCTTCCATTTCTATCCAAGATCCTTGAGAAATATGTTGCCCAACAGCTTATTTTCTTCCTGCAAGTGAATAAGGTACATGAGAGGTTTCAGGCTGGCTTTAGAAAACATCATAGCACTGAAACAGCCCTCACTGTAGTAATGAATGATCTGCTTCTCTCCATGGACTGTGGTCGCATCTCTGTCCTTGTCCTACTTGATCTAAGTGCTGCCTTCGACACAATAGACCACCATATTCTTCTTCACAGGCTAGAAAATCTGGTTGGTATTTCTGGACTCGCCCTTTCATGGTTTAAGTCTTATCTTTCTGATAGATGTCAGTTTGTTAGATTAAATGGTAATTCTTCCGAGTATTCCAAGGTGAACTTTGGAATACCTCAAGGATCTGTTCTGGGCCCTCTGCTGTTTTCCTTATACACGCTTCCCCTCGGAAGCATGATAAGTAAATATGATGTGAAGTACCACTGTTATGCAGATGACACACAGCTTTATATGTCTTTTAAGCCAGGTGAAATTGATCCACTAACTAGATTAGAGATGTCTTAAAGCTGTTAAAGCATGGATGACACAGAATTTTCTCTCTTTAAATCCAGATAAGACTGAAATATTCGTAATTGGTCCCAAATCGGTATACAAATCGGTATACATTTCGCCCTCATTCTGAGCTTAGAAAACGTTATACAATAAATGTATCGAAAACAGGTGTCAGCGGGCGAGAATTTCGACGGAGTACGGAAGCCCTGCACCGCAAGTATGAAAAAAAAAAATTACGTGCCTAGGTCGTAATCTCAAGATAATATCTCGAAATTATGACTTAATATTGAGATAATAACTTATTGGGCGGCATGGTGGCGCAGTGGTTAGCATTGCTGCCTCACAGCAAGAAGGTTGTGGGTTCGAATCTGGCCTGGGGCCTTTCTGTGGGAGTTTGCATGTTCTCCCTGTGTTCGCGTGGGTTTTCTCCGGGTACTCCCAGTTTCCTCCCACAGTCCAAAGACATGCATATTAGGTTAATTGGAGACACTAAATTGCCCAAAGGTATGAGTGTGAGAGTGAATGGTCTGTGAATGGTGTGTGCGCCCTGCGATGGATTAGCAAGCTGTCCAGGGTGGGTCCCTGCCTTTGCCCATAGTCACCTGGGATAGGCTCCAGCTCGCCCCGCGACCCTAGTGAGGAATAAGCGGGTATAGAAAATGAATGAATGAATGGTCCCAAATCGCTCAGAGACACATTCCTCAAGTTTTCCCTCAACGTTGATGGACTCCCGGTTTCTGCCAAAGCTGTTGTCAAAAACCTTGGTGTCACCCTTGATTCAGAACTCTCTCTCCACTGTCATATTAATAACATCATAAAAGTGGCTTTCTTCCATCTTAGAAATATATCTAAGCTGAGAAAAATGTTGTCTCTTCAGGACGCCAAAAAAATGGTTCATGCATTTGTGTCCTCTCGGCTGGATTACTGTAACGTTTTACTGTCAGGCTGCACCAGTTCTACCCTGAATCGCCTTCAATTAGTGCAGAATGCTGCTGCTAGGGTTCTGACCAGGACGAAGAAATATGACCACATTAGCCCAGTACTCAAAAATCTTCACTGGCTGCCTGTCATTTTAGAATTGAATATAAAATTCTACTGCTTACCTACAAAGCCTTAAATGATTTGGCCCCAGAATATCTTAGTGCACTTCTCATTCCTTACTCCCCTCCAAGATTACTTCGTTCACAAGGTGCTGGATATTTGAAAATTCCAAATATATCTAGAGTTACATTTGGAGGCAGAGCATTCTCCTACAAAACCCCAATATTGTGGAACAATCTCCCAACAAACATTCGGGCCTCAGACACACTCTCTGTGTTCAAGAGTAGGCTTAAAACTTACCTTTTTAGTCAAGCCTATGATTAGTTCATGATTAGTTATGTATAAACATTTACTTGGCTCTGATGGGACTGACTAAAACTTAGTTTCATGATGGGTTCACAAGATATTGGAAGCGAGAGTTAAGTAAATCCATGTGGAACCAGTGGCACTGAGCATGCATTAGCGGTGCCAGTGGGGCTTGCTATAGCCTTAGTCACCGGGGAGGTCCATATGGTACTGGTGGTAGTGTTAAGCAAATCCATGTGGAACCGGTGGCACTGAGCATGCATCAACGGTGTCAGTGGGGCTTGCTACAGCCTTAGTCACCGGGGAGGTCCATATGGTACTATTGTTTAGAAAATCAAAAGTGATCTAACAGCCTGGTGTAAGTGCTGGGCCTCTGTGCTGCAGGAAGTGGATGGAGGGGTGTTGACTGTTTCCTGACCGGTCTGCTTATAATTTCTCACTTGGCACATGACACAGGATGGTATTTTTATTAACATGCAGTAGTTTTATCCAGTGCCTCACACCCCTTTCTTCTGTGTCTCTTTCCGAGGATCTTTCCGTCCACTACCCTGAGTCCTGGACCGTATGAGCCCTGTCCCTCACCATGAGCGCTGGCTGCTGCTGTCCTGCTGTCATGATCCGGTCCTGGTCCAGTCCTGCACCATCCTCGACTTGCCACTTCCTGGAGCTACCGATGCCACTGTTCAGATGAACTTAAAAGGAACTCTTTTGCCATTTCATTCTATTTTACTTTTTTGTTATTAATTAGCTAGCCCGCGGAGGATGGGCTTCCCCACTATAGCCGGGTTCCTCCTGAGATTTCTTCCCACTGGGGAGTTTTTTCTCTCCACTGTTCGAGGATTTTTCTCCCCTTCTGGGAGTTTTTTGCCTCATTTGCTGAAGTGGGGAATAGGCTGGGCACTGCCCTTTCATTTATTTAATCTCTCACTGTAAAGCGTCTTTGTGACAGTCTCTGTGAAAAGCACTATACAAAATAAATTGAATTGAATTGAATTGAACTTTCGTAACGCCTTTTTTCCGACCAGTCTTACCCCACGAATGTGAGTTTATTTACTCAAACGAGAAGCCTCGATGTCATATTATATACCTCATCCAAATTGCAATTGAAAATCACTACACTTCATGGAATTTAAGTTATAATCATGCAGTTTTGTCTTTTGTGGCAGGTGCTGAAAGTATGTGTTCCGTGTATGTTTTCTAGATATTATGTTACGACAGTAGACCATCTTCCCCGTATTAAAAAGGATATATAATTATTAGGTGATAATTTCTCACTGTAAGGTGTCCTTTTTTTTTGCGCGGAAGGATATCAGTTAACATTCTGTGTGTCTAGACTGGAATTTCCCCTCGCGAGAGGTCGTGTTTGTGTATGTTTCCGCACGTGAGGTGGCTGTTTCGCGAGTGATATCGGCGGTTATCAAGTTGGTCTGCGACAATATTAACACGTTAAAGGTGAGTTTTTCACTCGTTATTTTTAAATTTCCACTACATTTATGGAACAACAGCGCTTATTTTTTCATTTTGCTTCCGTGTTTGTATGGTTTACTTATTTATCCACAACAAAAACGTATTCGACTTGACTGTCGAAACTATCTAGCTGTTCGTTTTATGTCAGTGTCGGATTGATTTTGAGATCAGTGGCTATTAAATTGAGTACACATTGAATAATATAAGCCTTAATAAGTAACGTTTAACGACCATATGAGTAATACGCTGATGATGTTTCTTTGTTACGTTAGTGATGACAAAGTGTATTACTCAAAAATTGACATTGGCTATGCATAATGATTTCAAATATACATGTTTATATATCAATATCATTATGACTTATGATCTAGTGCAAAAAAAGGTTGTACCTCTAGGACCATCTGCACACACACAAAAAAATAAACCCAAGAAAAAAGATGAATATTGATGGACCTCTGAACTTATGATTAAATTTGAAGAGAATAATGATAACAATGTTAAGTATATATTTTACTTTAATGTCTGCTAACAATGAAACAAAAATATGTACAATAAAAATTATATAATCGTTATTAAATAGACTTTTTCATTCCATTTTCGTTTCCATGTTATGCGAGTGATCTGGTAACACGTCATTAATGTTTTCCACATTGCTGGTCATATAAAACAAGATGCTATGTTTTTCTTATTAAACACGAAAGAAGACCCCTAGAGGTATATATAAATACCCAAAAACCTGATATTTTTGAAAATTATTTTTTAAAAAATAATGTCACAATTGAGATTCCAGATTCTGAGACGGACCCATAATTTAAATGATGTTTGACAAATTCTAAGTGCTTGCCTCTGTGTCTTCTGGTCAGAAAATGCTTTCTTCTGGCAACCCTTCCAGAGAGCCTGTGGTTGTGGTGGTGGCATCTGCATTTTGAAGCCTGGTGACCCCAAGATTCCATCAAGGCCTGAAATTTCTTCACAGTGATTCTTTGGGATTTTGTTGCTTCTCCCACCATCCTCCTCAGTATCCTGGGGGGCAAAATGCAGTGGTCTCCTGAGTCCTCTACCCTTGAGGTTTTCAACAGTTTCATATCTTGGGAGTTTTGAAATAATTGCTCTGACAGTGCTCAGTGGCATATTCGATTATTTATGAATCTTCTTGTAGCCACTACCAGATTTATGAAGGTCTATGACCATCTGCCTCTTTTGAACTGACAGTTGTTTTGTTTTTTTCATATATTGGATGATAAAGGGATATTGCATCTGTGTTACTTCATTTTTATACCCCTCTGAAACAGGAAGTGATGTACAACCCCAATTCCGAATTAGTTTGGACGAAGTGTAAATTGTGAATAAAATCAAAATGCAATGACTTTCAGATCACATAAGCCAATATGTTATTTACAATAGAACATAGATAACATTTCAAATGTTGAAACTGAGACATTTTACATTTTTATCCACAAAATGAGCTTATTTCAAATTTTCTGGCTGCAACAGGTCTCTAAAAAGTTGGGACACAGGCAAAAAAGGGCTGAAAAAGCAATTAATATATTAGAGAATCAGCTGAAAGAACATTTAGCAAGTAATTAAGTTAACTGGCATCAGTTGTGTAACATGATTGGCTATAAAAGGGATGTCTTAGAGAGGCTGAGTCTCTGAGAAGTAAAGATGGCCAGAGGCTCTCCAACCTGTGAGGGCTTGCGTAAAAAAATTGTGGAATACTTTAAAAACAATGTTCCTCAACGTCAAATTGCAAAGGCTTTGAAGGTCTCATCATCGACAGTGCATAACGTCATCAAAAGATTCAGGGAAACTGGAAAAATCTCTGTGCGTAAGGGACGAGGCCGAAGACCTTTACTGGATTCCCGTGATCTTTGGGCCCTCAGACACCACTGCATCACTCACCGGCATGATTCTGTCATTGACATTACTAAATGGGCCCATTAATACTTCAAGAAACCACTGTCTGTAAACACAGTCCGCCATGCCATCCACAGATGCTACCTAAAACTCTATCATGCAAAAAGGAAGCCATTGTTGAGCATGATCCAGAAGCGCCGCCGTGTTCTGTCGGCCAAGGCTCATTTAAAATGGACTGTAGCAAAGTGGCAAAGTGTCCTCTGGTCAGACAAGTCCAAATTTGACATTCTTGTTGTAAATCATGGGCGTCATGTCCTCCGGGCTAAAGAGGAGAAAGACCACCTCCTGTTATCAGCGTTCAGTTCAAAAACCAGCATCTCTGATGGTATGGGGATGCATTAGTGTATATAATGTGGGACACTTGCATGTTTTAAAAAGCACCATGAATGCTGAAAGGTATATAAGGTTTTAGAGCAACATATGGTCCCCTCCACACGACACCTATTCCAGGGAAGGCCTTGTGAATTTCAGCAGGACAATGCAAAACCACATACTGCAGCTATTACAACAGCATGGCTTCGTAGTAGAAGAGTCCGTGTGCTGAACTGGCCTGCCTGCAGTCCCGATCTTTCACCGATTGAGAACATTTGGCACATAATTAAACAAAAAGTCCGTCAAAGGAGACCCAAAACTCTCCAGCAGCCGGAAGCCTGTATTAAACAAGAGTGGGATCAAATTCCAATGGTTAAACTCAAGAAACTTGTCTCCTCAATGCCCAGATGCCTCCACTCGGTGTTAAAAAGAAGAGGGGATGTTACACCATGGTAAACAGGCCCCTGTCCCAACTTTTTTGAGACCTGTAGCAGCCATAAAATTTGAAATGAGCTCATTTTGTGGATGAAATTGTAAAATTTCTCAGTTTCAACATTTGCTATGTTGTCCCTGTTCTATTGTGAATAAAATACTGGCTGGTGTGATTTGAAAGTCATTGCGTTTTGATTTTATTCACAATTTACACTTTGTCCCAACTATTTCGCAATTGGGGTTGTAATAGCTCAATATAGTTCCTTCACACTTAGATAAAACTGAAAAAAGAATTGAATACCTGGTTTTATCTTGGTAGAAGTTATGTACAATAATCTTCATGGGTGCCATTAATTGTGAAACCTTGATCTGGAGGAACCTGATTTTAATGAAATCACTAAATATCACTTAATATCATATAGTATTTCTCACACGATGGTACTTAGAGTTTCTCTTTAAATATATTTTTTTAGAATTTGTGCACAGCCAGTCAGGGGTGCCAGTAATTTTGGAGCCCACTGAACATAAAACCACACAAGGTTCATTTGGCCCATTTGTTCTCACAGAGAACAGTGAAAGAGTTAAAATATTACTGCTGCCCTGGCACTGAAGCATGCAAACACATGCACACTGGCACTCATTCATGTACACACTTATAAGTGTGCGCACTTGCATGAGTGCTTGCACTCACACACACACACACACACACACACACACTCACGCACTCTCACACACACAAACACACACATACACATTTGTGTTCATGTAACAAAAGCACACCATGATAGGGGTGGAATTATAATAAATCAGTGATCGCCAAACTATGCAGCAGATCAGAGTCGACATTTTTCAATCAACAATGAAAATATTTGCTTTGAGAAAACAAAAGCATTACTGCCCCCTGCTGGAGAGATTGTCTGACAACGCATCATGCATTGATTTATTTTCACTCTGCAGACACACAGTTGCAATCAAAATTATTCAGCCCCCATTGCAAATTGGGTTTAATTGCAAAATTTACAAAGTTTCAGCTGTTTGTGATAAACAGATTAAACAAGAACATTTTAAATAGCTCAACACAACTAAAATTACAAGTGGTTTCTCCAAATTCAGCACAAAATACCATTCTTAATGACTACTGCAGTCTCAAAATTATTCAACCCCCTGAATAGAATCCCTCAAAAGAGTATATTTGCAAATCAGGTATTGTCTTAAGCACACCTAATGCAGCTAATCAAGAGCTTAATTAGTTGCATCAGGTTTGCTTGAGATAGAACACATCAAATACTTGCACTCACTAGGGGTTTGTTGACAGTGACATTTGATTACATGTTAGAAATATGGCTGTCAAAAGAATTGTCCAAAGAGCTAATAGAGGAGATCATTGTCTGGCACAAACAAGGAAAAGGATACAAAAGGTAGCACAGCCACTGAATTTTCGTAGAGATACAGTTGGAAGCGTCGTTTGCAAGTTCAGAGTTAAAGGAAGAGTGGCTACAGTCCCAGGATGTGGCAGAAAGAGGAAGTTATCAATGGCTGTCACCAGATCCCTGAGGAGACGGGTGGTCAAAAACCCTCGAGTGACTGCAGGAAACCTGCAGCAAGACTTGGAGGTAGGAGGCACTGAGGTTTCAGTTTGCACAGTAGGGCGCATACTAAACGTTGAAGGTCTCCAAGATATACACCACAACTGATCCAAAAGCACAAGCTCCAATATGCTCAAAATCATATAAATGAGCCACAGAAGTTTGGGGATATTGTTCTGTGGAGTGATGAAACAAAACTGGAATATTTCGGGCTTATGAATCAGTGGTATGTCTGCAGGAGGAATGAAGAAGCATATGCTGAAAAGTACACCCTGCCTATAATGAATAATTGTGGGTGCTTTTTGATGCTTGGCGGCTGCCTTGCTTCCTCTGGCACTGGAAATCTGCAAAGTGTAGAGGGCAAGATGGATTCAGTCAAGTACCAGGATATCCAAGGAGAAAATGTCATGCTGTCTGTAGGGAAGCTGATGCTTGGGCATCATTGGACCTTCTAAAAGGACAATGATCCTAAGCATACCTCAACATCCACCAAGGCTTTGTTTCAGAAGAAGTCTGGGAAGATTCTTGAGTACCCATCACAGTCGTCTCACTTGAACCCCATAAAAAATCTCTGGTAGGATTTGAAGAACACAGTTGCAGCACGCAAACCCAAGAATATTAGTGAACTGGAGGCCACTGTCCATGAGGACTAGGCTAAGATTCCTTGGGAATGCTGCCAAAAGCTGACATCTGCCTATGAATCACATTTCCAGCAGGTCATAGCGGCAAAAGGGTGCTCTACTAAGTATTAAAGATGCTTGTCATGAAGGGGTTGAATAATTTTGAGCCTGTAGTAGTCATTAAAAAGGGAATTTTGTGTTGAATTTGGAGAAGTCACTTGTAATATTTGTTGTGTTGAGCCATTTAAATTGTTCTTGTTTGACTTGCTCATTGCAAACAGCCGAAAGTTTGCAAATTTTGCCAGTAAACCTAATTTGCAATGGGGGTTGAATAATTTGATTGCAACTGTAACTTGGCTAAGTTCAATTATAAATATCGCTCCATTCTTAACCCAGTCATAACAGTACATACACATAAATAAATAAAAGCACATCACTAAATTAATTCAAAATACATCAGGATATGGTTGTTATAGCAAAATACACAAACTAGATAACTTATATTTTGAAGACTTTGAATATCATCAAATTAAAATGAGTCATGAAGTGATGTGGTAAACAGTGGTCGGCAAAGTTGTGCCGGTAGCCCGAATAAGCTCACTTTCAGACAGCGGAATACAAGGTGTAAGCCCACAATTAGTGAGTATGCAACTCACCACTCAATAGTTGGCAAGTGTTTCGATTCAGAAGGGACCACACTGCTTACGTAATACATGTCGCTTTGTCATTTATTTTATAACGGTGGCTGGAAGCGCGTGTGATAGTCGCATAACTTTGCCTGAGATACAACCCCAATTCTGAAATAGTTGGGACAAAATGTAAACTTTGAATAAAATCAAAATGCAATGACTTTGAGATCATATGAGCCAATATGTTATTTACAACAGAACATAGATAACATTTCAAATGTTGAAACTGAGACATTTTACATTTTTATCCACAAAATGAGCTTATTTCAAATTTTCTGGCTGCAACAGGTCTCAAAAAAGTTGGGACACAGGCAAAAAAGGGCTGAAAAAGCAATTAATATATAAGAGAATCAGCTGAAAGAACATTTAGCAAGTAATTAAGTTAACTGGCATCAGGTGTGTAACATGATTGGCTATGAAAGGGATGTCTTAGAGAGGCTGAGTCTCTGAGAAGTAAAGATGGCCAGAGGCTCTCCAACCTGTGAGGGCTTACGTAAAAAAATTGTGGAATACTTTAAAAACAATGTTCCTCAACGTCAAATTGCAAAGGCTTTGAAGGTCTCATCATCGACAGTGCGTAACATCATGAAAAGATTCAGAGAAACTGGAAAAATCTCTGTGCATAAGGGACAAGGCCGAAGACCTTTACTGGATGCCCGTGATCTTCGGGCCACTCAGACGCCACTGCATCACTCACCGGCATGATTCTGTCATTGACATTACTAAATGGGCCCAGGAAAACTTCAAGAAACCACTGTTTGTGAACACAGTCCGCCATGCCATCCACAGATGCCACCTAAAAACTCTATCATGCAAAAAAAAAGGCCATTGTTGAGCATGATCCAGAAGCGCTACCCCGTGTTCTGTCGGGCCAAGGCTCATTTAAAATGGACCGTAGCAAAGTGGCAAAGTGTCCTGTGGAAAGACGAGTCCAAATTTGACATTCTTATTGGAAATCATGGGCGTCGTGTCCTCCGGGCTAAAGAGGAGAAAGACCACCACTCTTGTTATCAGCGTTCAGTTCAAAAACCAGCATCTCTGATGGAATGGGGATGCATTAGTGCATATGATGTGGGACACTTGCATGTTTTAAAAAGCACCATGAATGCTGAAAGGTGTATAAAGGTTTTAGAGTAACATATGCTCCCCTGCAGATGACATCTATTCCAGGGAAGGCCTTGTGTATTTCAGCAGGACAATGCAAAACCACATACTGCAGCAGTTACAACAGCATGGCTTCGTAGTAGAAGAGTCCGTGTGCTGAACTGGCCTGCCTGCAGTCCTGATCTTTCACCGATTGGGAACATTTGGCGCATAATTAAATGAAAAGTCTGTCTCAGGAGACCCAAAACTCTCCAGCAGCTGGAAGCCTGTATTAAACAAGAGTGGGATCAATTTCCAATGGCTAAACTCAAGAAACTTGTCTCCTCAATGCCCAGACGCCTCCGCTCTGTGTTAAAAAGAAGAGGGGATGCTAGACCATGGTAAACAGGCCCCTGTCCCAACTTTTTTGAGACCTGTAGCAGCCATCAAATTTGAAATGAGCTCATTTTGTGGATAAAATTGTAAAATTTATCAGTTTCAACATTTGCTATGTTATCTCTGTTCTATTGTGAATAAAATACTGGCTGGTGTGATTTGAAAGTCATTGCGTTTTGATTTTATTCACAATTTGCACTTTGTCCCAACTATTTTGGAATTGTGGTTGTAAATATGGCGCGAAAATGCAATTCAGCTTGGCCACTTAAGGACATTAAATGCATTTATCCAATGATTGCAATTTATTTGCATGATAGAAACCTCCTTATGTAAAGTCCCATTTACATAAGTTACAATATATATTTTCTTTCCTTAAAATCCATGGCAAATGCCAAACTTAGAAAAGATTACATTCATTTACTTTATAAAAGCCAAACTGGTATTGAGTTAAACGGCAGATTAGCTAGATTGGAATCACAGTTTTTGAAGATTTTTGGAGGTTAAATTAATTAGCGTCTAGAGAGCGATAATTTCCCTGTCTAAAAAGTATGCGACCATTAAGGGCAGAAAAAATAGTGAGCTGCGAAAAACTTGCCATAGATTTCAGCAGAATAAGTTTTCATCATTGGTGGAGAAGTTAAAGGAGTTGTCCTTTGCGCGTTGCATTCATGAACATGATACGAGTGAAGTAGGCCCCCGGTATCGCGGCACACCGGCATCATTAAGTGATTAGCAAAATGGATAAGGGCCTCTTTACAAACCCATTTTCAGAAAAGTTGGGACACCGTAAAAAAATGTGAATAAAAACAGAATGCAATGAATTGCACATCATTTAAACCCCATATTTAATTAAAAAATGGTTGAAAGACAATATATCACATGTTGACACTGAGAAATTGATTGTTTTTAAAAAAAAAAATATTTGCTCAATTTGAATTTGATGCCAGCATTATTTTTCAAAAAAGTTGAGGCAGGGGAAAAAAACTGGAAATGTTGTGTAATGCTAAAAAATGCACCAGGTGGAACATCTCACTAATTAAATAACTTCGCAACGGGTCAGTGATATGAATGGGTATGAAAAGAGCATCTCAGAGAAGCTGAGTCTTTCAGGAGATGATGACTGCATGGAATAACTGTTCCACAATTTAAGAGTGATTGCAAAGAAACTGGGGGTTTAATCATCTATAGAATGTAATATCATAAAATTATTCAGAGAATCCAAAGAAATCTGTATGCAAGTGACAAGGGCAGAAACCAATACTGAATGGCAATCATCTTCAGGCCCTCAGGTGGCACTGCATTAAAACCAAACAGGATTCTGTTGTGGAAATCAGTGCATGGGCTCAGGAACACTTCCGAAAACCATTCTCAGTGAGCACAATTATTTACTGCATCCACAAATGCTAGTCAAAACTTTACTATGGAAAGATGAAAACCATAAATAAACAAAATCCATGGACACTGCCACCTCCTCTGGCCCTAAGCTCATTTATGATGGCCTGAGACAAAACTAAAAACTATCCTGTGGTCTGACCAATCAAAATTTGAACACTTTTTTTTGGAAATCAAGGATGCCAGGTCATCAAGGCTAAGAAGCAGAGGGAACATCCGCCTTTTTATCAGCGCACAGTTCCAAAGCCAGCATCCATGATGGTATGGGGGTGCATTACTGCACGTGACATGGCTAACTTGCATGTCTATGAAGACAGCATTAATGCTGAACAATATATACAGGTTTTGGAGCAACATATACAGCCATTCAGACATCTTTTTCTAGTACAGCTTTGCTTATTTCAGCAAGAGAATGCAAAACCACAGTGTGCGCATGTTACAACATCATGGATCTGCGGTAAAAGAGTCCGGGCGCTAAACTGGCCTGCCTGCAGTCCAGATGAGTTACCCATTGAAATCTTTGGTGCACAAATGTGACAAGAGTCTGCAAAAGTGTTGTAAAGGTGAAATCTAAAATCAAGCAAGAATGAAAAAACATTTTGCTTTCAAACCTACAGTAATTGGTCTCCTCAGTTCCAAAACACTTACAGGATGTTGTTAAAAGAAGAGATGATTTAACACAGAAGTAAACATGGCTCAGTCCCAACTTTTTTGAAATGTGCTGCTGGCATCAAACTTAAAAAGAGCAGATATTTTTCAAAAACAATAAAATTTCTCAGTTTTAATATTTGTTAGGTTGTCTTTGTACTATTTTCAGTTTATTACAGAGTTTAAATGATTTGCCAATCATAGCAGTCTTTTTTTTCTTTACATCTTACACAACGTCCCAACTTTTCTGGAAACGAGGTCATATACTGTGTATTATGACAGCTGCGTGGTGACGCGCCTTTTATTGCCTAAGAATATTTTCATTTGCAGCTCCAACGGGTTCTGCTTTGGCTCCTTTGGTGGGATTAATGGACCAGACAAACAATCAAATGGTGGGAAGCATTCATTCTTGGTTCTGACCTATTTGAAAACTCCTGGGTGTGGTGTTCACTCACATTACGTTTTATTACTGATTTTATAAAATTAAGATTATTTTGGATTAAATTCAACCGAAATTTCTTAAAAATTTTGTGCGGCCCATTTTTAAAAATGTATTTCTAAGCCTGAGAGTGGTCGATTTTATGATTTCTGGAGAAACTCAATTCTTGGCAAAAAAATCATTTCCCTGTATAAGACCACGCCTCCAGCCATCCAGTTCACTGGTCTATTAAGACCCGGACTGCATTCCTCACTCTAGTAATCATTGCCTGTATCTGTTTGTCATTTTCACTGTGTGGTAGTGTTGCTATATAAGACCGAGCCTCTCACTCATTCTTTGTGAAGTCTTGTAAACCACATAGGCCTACCTGTGTTGCGTTCATAGTCCTTGTATAGACGCATTTCCTGACATATTTTCTGTAATTCTAACTCTTAAAACTTAGTGCTGTTACTGCTTATTTCAGCACTTTACCTAGGAACCTCGATTCCTGTTTTATTTTCAGCTAATGCCCAGAGTCTGCATTACCAATAGTGTTTCTAAGGAACCTTGATTCCTGTTTTGTTTTGTGTTGCCTTCTGCTACACAGTAGGCATAATAAATACAACCAAGTACATCCTTGCACCTGAGTCCAGTCCTAAACTTCCTGTCCACTGTGCACCTGAACTGTGTGCGAAGCACTACTAAAAAGCCTATTTATTAATGTTTTCATAATAGTTAGGTAATTTCTGATTAATTTCAGCTCAAAAGCCCCAAAATTTTGAGTAGTCCACTTTTTTTGGAATATCTGGGACTTGTAGTGATGAATTTGTGCAAGTTCTGGGGACATTCACTACTTGGCAAATAATCTTCCAGATAGCAAGCACCTTAATTCCGGACCAGTGCCGGCCTTGAGCCGACTCCAGCTGATCTGTCTAGAAACTGGCCCGGAGTCGCCTGCTATCTGGGATACATCATTTCCCTGTCCAATAATTAGTGTTTTCCTGATAGTTAGGTAATTGCTGAATAATTTCAGGTAAAATCCTAGAATATTTTGCCCAGTGCTCTTTTTAATTTGGATTTCTGAGCCTCAGTGTAGTCAACTTCAGTAATTTCTGGGGAATCATGTTTATATGCAAAAAAAAAAAAAAATCCATGCCCTTTCACAAATGTTTTCATAATAGTTTTGTCATCTATGATTAATTTCAGGGAAAATCCCAGATAAATTTTACCAGTACACATTTTGGATTTCTAAGCCTGGGAGTTGTGGATATCACATGATTTCCAGGGAATTATGATACTTGGCAAAATTCATTTCCTTGCCCTCAGAAATCATGAGAAACAGACCATGCTGGGGCTTAGAAACCAAAAAAAAAAAAATGGACCAAACAAAATTCTTTTGGTTTTTAGCAGAAAATAATCTGATCTGATGGAAATACTCTGAAAATATCAAAGACCAAAACACAATTTTGTGCCAACGCATTTCCTCTAATGCTCCTTTAGCTCAAATGAATTAGAAATGACCCAAATCATGTGGAAACATCAATAAAAGAGCAGGAAAATGATTATATGGTTTTTCTCCAGAAGTGATGCAAAATCAACCATTCTGGGACTTTGAATCTCAAAAAACAGACCAAATAAAATCTTGGATTTCGCTGAAATGAATAAAAAATGAATTAAATAGTGTGAAAATATGAATAAAAGAGCAGTAAAAAAATTTTATGCCAAAAAAAAGTTTCTCCAGAAATCACGCGAAATCAACCACTACGGACTTACAAACTCCAAAAAAATTTACCAAACAAAAATCTCTTGGATTTTTGGTTGAAATCAATTAGGAATTGTCTAAATAATATGAAAACATTTATCACAGAGCAGGGGAATGATTTTATATCAAGAAACAAGTTTACCCAAAAATGATGTGACGTCAACCACTCAGGGACATAGAAACCCGAAAAATTGACCAAATTTCTCAGGTCAAATAAAAATTTACCTAAATTAATGAAAACAAACCTCAAGTTTCTCCAGAAGACGGTGTTTGATCGGCCTTGATATGGCAAAAAATGGACTGAAAATGTGATTTAGTATTTTGACTGAAAGTAATGAGAAATGACTTTCAAGAAAACGTGGAATTTATACTGCTCCAGGGCTGAGAAAACCAAAAATATTAAAGAACAAAATTTGCTAGTAATTTTGGCTGATATTAGTCAGAAATGTTCTACATTGTATTAAATCATCATAAAAAGTGCAGGGAAAAAAATGAGTTTACCCAGAAATTATGTGAAATCATCCAATCTAATGCTTAGAAATAAAAAGAAAAAAAACTGACAAAATAAAATTTTCCTTGATTTTTGCTGAAAAGTGTCAGAAAAATAATAACATTAATTAAAGGGCAGGTAAATTACCTTATGCCAGGAAAGGAACAAACACAATTTTGCTTGGATTTTGGCTGAAAATAATCAAAAATTACCTAAATACTAAGAAAACATCAAAAAAAAGCAAAGAAGTGACTTTAAGCCAAGAAAGACATTTATCCAGAAATCATGCAAATTTAGCTGTCCACGACTTTGAAACCGCAAAAACATGGACCGAAAAATGTTTTCTATAATGTTGGCTGAAAGTAATAAGAAATGACCGAAATAGTATGAAAACTTTGAGAAAACAGCGGGGATATTATTTTATGCCAACAAATGAGTTTCCAAAGATATTTTGAAAAACAACCCACTCCATGGCTTAGAACACGGGCCCCCCCCATTGTACATTGCATTGAACAGACTATCATTGGATTTTGCCTGAAATTAATCAGAAATAACCTAAACAGTATTAAAAAAAATTTAGTAAAATCAAAAATTTAAAATTTTTCGAACATCATTTTGATGTACTTTGACTGGAGGATCATCTTTGGGACCCGTCCACTAAAATAGGCTATGTATGGTGAACCATTCACTCCAAATACAAAAAATTTTCAACCAAAATGTGTTTTTGACATTTTATAAGTCCACTGACCTTGACCTTGAAGGTATTTTTAAGAAAATCAATAGTTCTTACAAGGTCATAGGAGATTCAAAAGCTGCAAAAGAAATTTCAATTTAGCAAGATTTAAGAAAAAATCGCTTGTAACAAACAGACAAACAGACTAACGGAACCGACCAACATATTGATTTTGGCAAGTAATAATAATATGGAAGCATTAATAACAAGAAAACGCAAAGGCGTCCCCGACTGAAACAATTGAAGAACAGGTACAGAAAGCGCATCATCATCTGCTATGTATGACCATTCAGGTCACCATTATAAACCTCTGTCAAAAAGAGCATAAATGGCTGCTGTGGCGGCGGTCGGTGGACCGAGCTCAAAATCAATAGGCATCATCCCTTATGTATGACCATTCATTCCACCAAAAATCATAAACCTCCATCGAGCGATATTCACGTTAGAGCGCGACAAAGGATTTCAAGATGCCTGCCGTGGCAGCCATATTGGTTGGCAGAGCGAGCTGAAAATCGAAAGGCATCATCCCGTATGTATGACCATTCACCCCACCAAAAATCATAAACTTCCGAAGTGGTGTTCATGTTAGCATTTCATGGCCTGTGGCGCCATATTGGTAGAACGAGCTGAAAATCATTCATCCCCAGCACCCCAAAAATCATAAACCTCCGTCGAGCGGTGTTTACGTTAGAGCGCGACAAAGGATTTCAAGATGCCTGCCGTGGCGCCATATTGGTTAGCGGAGCGAGCTGAAAATCGATAGGCATCATCCACTAGGTATGAACATTCACCCCAGCAAAAATCATAAACCTCCGTCGAGCGGTGTTCACGTTAGAGCGCGACAAAGGAAAAGTTTACGACAGGACGCCCGGACGGATGCCTGGACGGAACGGACGGATGGACGGGGTGAAAACATAATGTCCTCGACCGACTTTTTGAGGTCGGGGGCATAATAAAAATGAAGGGATATGACTTTATTCCAAGAAATGTGTATCCACAGGAATCGTGAAATCATCCATTCCAGGGCTAAGAAACCCAAATATTTGACTGAACAAAAATCTCTTGGACTTTGGCTGAAATTCATCAGAAATGACTGAATAATATGAAAACATCAATATAAAAGCAAAAAAATGATTTTATGTTTAAAAATGAGTTTCCCAAATGTCATGCCAAATCGAACATTCTAGTGCTTAAACCAACCCCCCCCTAAAAAAAAATAAAATAAAAGAATCAACTGAATAATATTTTCCAGGATTTTGACTGAATATAATAACAAATTACCTGACAAATATTAAAATATCAGATAAAGAGCAAAGAAATGATTTTTGAAGGAAACAAGTTTCAGCAGAAATTGACTCCACTGCCACCTGGAAACCACAAAAAAAAAAAAAAACAAACAAAAAAATAATTGACCGAGCAAAATTTTCCTGGATTTCAGCTGAATTTACTTACTGAAATTACCCAAATAATACGAAAACATCAACAAAACAGCAGGGAATATTTTATGCCAAGAAACTATTTTAGCCGAAAATCATGCAATATCGCCCACTCCGGGGCTTAGACAGGCAAAATAAAGAAATAAATTTAAAAAATAAATTAAAGCCCGATTTTGGTTGAAAATAATCAGCAATGACCCAAATAATCTGAAAACATTAATAAAAGATCAAATTTCCCCAGATATCATGCAAATTGACCACTCGAGGCTTTGAAACCCAAAAAAAAAAAAAATGACCAAGCAAAATATTCTTGAATTTTTGCTGCACATATCAGAAATGATATAAAAATATGAAAACATCAATGTAAGAGCAGAGCAGATTTTATGACAAGAAAAACTTTTTCCCAGAAAGGTTGTGACATCGACCATTCAGGGGGCTTAGAAACCCCAACACATTCACCCAACAAAATTCTTTTGATATTGCAAAAAATTATCAGAAATTACCTCAATAACATGAAAACATTTATAAAACAGCAGGGAATTTATTTCATGCCAAGAAACACATTTCCCCAGAAATGTTGTGAAATTAACCACTCTGAGGCTTAGAAACCCGAAAAAGAGAACCAAACAAAATTTTCTTGGATCTTGCTGAAACTAATCAGAAATGACCTGAATAGTATGAAAACTTTAATAACAGGGAAATAATTTTATGATAAGGAACAAGTTTCCCAGGAGATCCTGAGAAATTGATCACTCCGGGGCTTAGAAACCCAGAAAATTGACCAAAGAAATTCCACTTAGATTTTGGCTGATAATAATGAGAAAAGTACTTAATAATATGAAAATATCAGTCAAACAACGGGGAAATCATTTTACAAACACACACACACAAACAAACAAACAATTTTTCCCAGAAATAATGCAAAATTGACAAATTATAAATAAAAAAATTTGACCAAAAACCTTTTTCTGGATTCTGGCTGAAATTGATTAAAAATGAGCAGTATAGAATGAAAACATTCATAAAAGAGTGGGCAAATGACTCTCTGCTGAGAAACGAGTTTCCTCAGACATCCAGCAAAATTGACCACTCCAGGGCATAGAATCCCAAAAATAAACTGGATGAATTTTTCTTGGATTTTTCCAGAAAATAATCATACATGATCATAATACTTTGAAAGAATCAATAAAAAAAAGAAAAGCATTTACGCAGAATTAATGAGAAACCAAACTCTTTGGGGACTTTGAAACTGAAATATTGGGCCGAACAAAATTTTCTTGAATTTTAGATGAAACTAATCAAAAATCACCTGAATAGTATTAAAACTTCAATAAAACAGCAGGAATATTATTTTATGCTGAGAAACAAGTTTCCCCAAATATTATGAGAAATCAAACATTCAGGGCTTTGAAATACAAAAAAGATTGACAGAGTTTGCCAATCAAGTTTGCTCAAGTTTGTTTTTATGTATCCAAAATCCTCTCCGGTTCGTACGCATAATATCTGTGCCCTCACTCCATTGGTAAATGAGACCCCTGGTCCAGTCACTGCTGTAACTTCAGTTTCACTCATTCACGGCTGGAGGGCTGCCTACACCTTGTTTAATTTGACAAAAAAAATGTCTGAACTTTGGTTTTGTGCTTTTCAAATGGAATATTCAACAATTTTTTAGCAAATTTCAAAAGGAAAAAAAAAGAATCCATCCTGTTATATTAGTGTTATCAAACAGAGGTGCCCGGTTTCTACCTACGAGCCAGAATATTAAGACCAGCTGCGTCATGTGCTGTTGGTCCTCCGAAGCCAAAAAACATCTCTGACCCCCTGAGGCTGGCACTTTCCTCTCTCCGGCACCTTGATGTTCGCAGCACTCCCTCTAGGCGTTGTAAGTTCAGGCTTTTTGTTCCAGGACATTCCACTATTGCTCAGTCAGATTGAAATCTCAGCAAGGGATTATACAAACCCCAATTCCAATGAAGATGGGACGTTGTGTAAAAGGTGAATAAAACAGAATATAATGCTTTGCAAATCCTTTTCGACCTATTTTCAATTGAGTACACTACAAAGACAAGATATTTAATTGTTCAAACTGATAAACTTTATTGTTTTTTTTATCGAAATATTCACACATTTTGAATTTCATGCCTGCAACACATTCCAAAAAAGCTGGGACAGGGGTATGTTTGCCACTGTGTTACATCACCTTTCCTTTTAACAACACTATATAAGTGTTTGGGAACTGAGGACACTAATTGTAGAAGCTTTGTAGGTGGAATTCTTTCCCACTCTTGTTTGATGTAGTTGCTTAACAGTCCGGGGTTTTCATTGTCACATTATGCTCTTCATAATGCGCCACATATTTTCAATGGGAGACAAGTCTAGACTGCAGGCAGGCCAGTCTATTATCCGCACTCTTTTACTACGAAGCCACACTGTTGTAAAATGTGCAGAATGTGGCTAGGCATTGTTTTCCTGAAATCAGCAGGCGCGTCCCTGAAAAAGATATTGCTTGGATGGCAGCATATGTTGCTCCAAAACATGTATGTACCTTTCAGCATCAATGGTGCCGTCACAGCTGTGTAAGTTACCCATGCCATGGGCACTAACACATCCCCATACCATCACAGATGCTGGCTTTTGAACTTTACGCTGATAACAATCTGGACGGTCCTTTTCCTCTTTAGCCCAGAGGACACGACATCCATGATTTCCAAAAACAATTTGGAATGTGGACTCGTCAGACCACAGCACACTTTTCCACTTTGCATCAGTCCATCTCAGATGAGCTCGGGCCCTGAGAACCCGGCAGCATTTCTGAGTGTTGTTGATATTTGGCTTTCGCTTTGCATGGTAGAGTTTTAACTTGTTCTTGTAGATGTAGCGGCGAACTGTGTTAACTGACAGTGGTTTTTCCGAAGTGTTCCTGAGCCCACATGGTAATATCCTTTACAGAATGATGTCAGTTTTTAATGCAGTGCCGCCTGAGGGACCGACGGTCAGGAGCATTCATTGTTGGTTTTCAGCCTTGCCGCTTATGTGTAAAGATTTCTCCGGATTCTCTGAATCTTTTGATGATATTATGGACTGTAGATGATGAAATCCCTAAATTCCTTGCAATTGCATGTTGAGAAACATTCTTAAACTGTTGGACAATTTGCTCACGCAGTTGTTCACAAAGTGGTGAACCTCGCCCCATCTTTGCTTGTGAACAACTGAGACTTTCAGGACTGCTCCTTTTATACCTAATCATGACTCTCACCTGTTTCCAATTAACCTCTTCACCTGTGGAATGTTCCAAACAAGTGTTTTTTGAGCAATCCTCAACTTTCCCAGTCTTTTGTTGCCCCTGTCCTAGCTTTTTTGGAACGTGTTGCAGGCATCAAATTCAAAATGAGTGAATATTTCCAAAAAAAAAAAAACAATAAAGATGATCAGTTTGAACATTAAATATCTTGTATTTGTGGTGTACTCACTTGAATATACGTTGAAAAGGATTTGGAAATCATTGTATTCTGTTTTTATTCACGTTTAACGCAACATCCCACCTTCATTGAAACTGAGGTTTGTACACTGTGTTATGACACATTCCTCCCATAACCAGCATTAAAATTTTCTGCGACTTCTGCCACAGTAGTCCCTCTGTTGTTTTGGACCAGATGGGAAATCCTTGGTTTGTCCCAGCTCAGACCACCATCATTAGATACTGTACTCACCACTGCTGACTAGCCCTGCAGCTCCAGCCCAGTTATCTAGCCACAACAATCTGGTCCTTGTCAAAGTCTCTCTGGTCTTTACGACTGGCCATTTCTCCAGCGTCCAACACGCTGAGTGTTCGCCTACAGTCTAATGCAGGGGTGGGCAATCCTGGTCCTGCAGTGCCGGTGTATATGCAGGTTTTTATTTCTATCAATTGCCCTGACTAATTGAGCAAATTGGTTGCAAATGCAAATATAGATTTGTGCAAAGATTCAGTCAAAGAAAAATGTTTTATGTAGGGAGACAAGAACAGTCTTTGGTCATTCATGATAATTTAAAGAAATGCGCCTGAAATGTCAGATTTCATAAATAGTTTGGCTAATTTAGATAATGAACTAATTAAAGGCCAGAAGTTGGTGCGAAAACCAGGGACAGATACGGCCCTCATTGCCCACCTCTGGTGTAATGTATCTCAGAGTTGCTTCGTTGTGACAATATGATCAAAGTTATGCGCTTCATCTGTGAGTGGTCATAATGCTTTGGTGTATACTGGTGTACAGAATGGCAAAATGGTTTCACAAATCACATAAGCAAATGATATGCTCTGTGAATGGTGACATCATCCCTTATTCACACGAGCCAGGTACCAAAATGCTACATAAGCAGCCAGTGTCATCAGGATAAGATGTATTTTATTTCATATGTATTTGGCTGGAACAGTCCAATTCCATCTACATTTTAGCTCACACTTTCGTGTAAATATGTCAGATTTAACCAGTAGCCTAATTTTCAATAGTTGAAAATTGCAGAGGGTGGTTTTAAATAATATCAAGGATGCTGGGCTAACTGTGGTGTGCAACTCATGATGTTACGTGATATTGGTGTACAAGTGATATCGGCCCAATAGGGACTTGAGAATCCTGGTACAGTGCCACTTACCATCCCTCCTACAAACAGCGTGTCTCGTGAGTTTGCCCGAATGTTTAACAGTAAATGAAGAGCCTAGTGCTAAAAGTACTTAAGTCACATTTTCATACAGTGTGATAGGAGGATGAAAAAACACCTTTTATCGTTACATAATTTCATCTTCTCAATTTTTTCAAGATGAACTACATGTGACTATAATGCTTTTTGCAATGGGGTCTTCAATTAGCAGATTTTATGAATCTTTTATATATTCAGACCCTTTTTTTTCTCAAAATAGACATTTTGTGACTGAAGTACTTTTAGAACTAGGGTTCTCAAATGCTCTTGCATGCTCTTGGCTTCCAAGTTGTAATGAATCTTCAGTCTTCCCTGGCTTGGTCATACACTAGACTGCACAGTGATATCTTTATCTCAGTGGCACTTAGTGTTTTTTCGATGCTTTGATTGGCTGACTGGACTTGTGTACTTGTAGAAGTTTTAGACTGGACTTGGTCACTGCTAGAAGTAGTTTCTTGGGGAATTTCCAATTCACTGCCCATTTTATATTGTACTCGAGTGCTTCTTGGCCAAAATTAGCTTATGTGGCTTATTCCTCATCAAAGAAAGAATGGATTTGTCATGTTATTTGATTTTTAATGAATATGGACTTGAGTACTTATGGGAATAACCCCTTCATTTCTAATTACAAAACACTAATATTAATTAATATTTCCTTTCTCATTACAGATTTAGTCTTGATTCTTATAGACATGACAGTTGCGATGGACACTACATTTTCCAGCAACCAACCATTGTTGTGTTCAGAATAATTCCAATATTAATTCATTTCCCTACTTAAATTACAAAGTACATTGAATATGATTATACAAAACTGTATGTCTTATATTTGTCTTACAACATTTTTTGCAAGTGTTAAACATATAGACCTTTGGACACAACAATCTTCGCCTCCTAAACATTATGATGATGATGAGTTGTCACATTTCCATGACAGACATGTTGAGTGCTCTTATCAAAGGTGGTGTTTTTTCTTTATGCTATGCCCCAAATCAAAGGGGCACAATGTCGTTGCAGCATATGATGCCTCTATAGAACTTAATAGGGCCTGAGATGGTGATTTCAAGACAACGTCATTAAATAACAAGTTTTCAGTATTTGAGTATTTGCCTAATCTGGCAAAGAGAGTATCTGAAAGAGTGAGATATATCTTTGTTTTACAGTAACAACCTTTGAAACATGCAACAGCATAACAGCCAAAATGGTATATTTCACCTTTGCGTGCAATACTACATGGCTTAGAAGTTACACAAACATATACATATTATATATCACTGATCTTTATTTTTAAGTCACATATCTCTCACACATCCCAGGTATGTAAATGTTAATTGTGTTCTGATGGTGTTTTAAATTAATAACACAGGACACATGAAATACTGACACCTGACTGTTTCACCCATTAATGTGCGACCATTCATTTTAAGGAAACACATGATTTTTGCAAAATTACATTCTGTAAGTTTACACTTGTCAGTTGGCTGTCATAGTGAGAATTCAGGGAGCACAAAAAGGGAAAGTTCTGCAGCAATTTATTTGAATATAATCAAGTACCGACTCAGAACCACAATTTGAATATGGTTAAATGTAGCTTTGTTATCTTCAATTACTGTTAATAATGAATATTAAAAAGTAAATAACCCACTGAGAGTAATAACATTAGAGCAATGGAAATGCTATTCTTCATTTCAACATCATAATTTTGTAATCACCAATAATAAATGCCAAGATCATTTAAACATTTGCTCAAAGCCCTATTGGTGAATGAATTTCATGAAATTATGAAAAGTGTGTTTTTTTATAACCCCACAATTACATGATATTACATTAAAATCGAACCAGCGCTTAATTTTCCATGGCTTACATGGATTTTTTAGTTATGCCATTTCTCAAACTGGTCAAAAGAGGGAACCATTTCACTGTAAAAATGAAGGTTTCCAGAAGTGCCTTCACGTTTGGTATCGTTGAAGATTTTAAGACAGTGTATTTCCCATCCAGAAATTTTGACAACATTCATGTACTTGGTTGAGTCAGTGCAGCAATCCCAGTAGCTTAAAATAACCAAACTGAAAGGGTACATAGTGTCACATTTTTTTTTTTTTTTTTTTCAAATACGAAAAACTGTCTTCTTAGTTTACTGCATTTCATATTTCATAGGTAGTCAATTTGCTTTTGGGAGCTGTTTGGGAAATGCCAGAGTTCCACCACTAGATGGCTGTCCTGTCACGGTGTTTGGTGGTCTTGCGGAAAGCATCGCGCTGCGCGGCGGTGTGCCGGTCTTCATTTAGCCCGCAGTAGCCTTCCGGAAGGCCGACTGACTCAGCCCAGAGCTGCGATCTCCGTGCAGTTGCCCTCGCCGGCTCTCACCTAAATCTGTCACACAGATTTGACACAGCGTCATCCGCGCAGCACTCTGAGATGACACATATATAATGTGGAATATTGTGCACATTTACGGCCACGCTGTCCCTTAGAGCACGCCCCTTATTTATTTCGCTACTCATTTTGTGGGGCATTTATTGGAAATACAGTGTTAATTGTGAGTTGGTGTACGCTCTTATAATGAGGGAAATATTTGAATATGTTGCTATTTTCCAACACCCCTTTAGACTGCATAGTGTATTGAATGGATATAGTTGAAACCATTGCGCTTGTACTGTGCACTTGATTTATTTTGATCTTTCATTTAGCCTTTCAATGAAAATGCAAGTCTTTATTGTGTAGGTTATATATTAATATGCATAAATTGATCTTTATCTAAAACCTACTACAAAAATTCTATATTTTAAATATTATGTACAACGTCGAAGAATGCTGAGCATTGATTTTCATGTGTGTAATCACAAGTTAATTTGACTTGCTGCTGTGCAAACAAACATTTGAATAAAGACTTTCAGCTGGTTGTTTTCATTTTTTGGGTCAAGACTAGTTCTGTTTGTAATCTGGTTTCAAATTACAATAGTCGTCACTGCCAAGGGCTAGCTGCACTAATGTGTATTTGAGAGCACACACAAATGTGTGCACATATAGTCACACACTCACATAGTAAATAGAGTTTATGTTGTGAATTCAGCAACATTTCTTAGTCACTGAGTTGCATATAGGAACACAACATTAATATTCTCTGGCTTTTCAGTAGGTAATCCATGCCAGTTTACCAGCACTACAGTGTGTGCAATACCATAGAGCAGGCAGGGCAGTAGGATCACACTGCTCTCTCATTTCCTGTTCAAACACTTGTATATTTGCAAATGCTACCATGCACTTTAATTTTTTTATATCGATATGAGAAATTCAGGAGAAATTTTCTCTAGTAGAGTAGTGGATTTTTTTCTCTCTCTCAAAATATCACTGGTGTCTCCCCTTAAAAGAAACTCAGGCTCTGGTCAGAGTAAAAATAACACTAAATCACCGTAAGTGAGAAACGTTGGGTGTTTGCATTTGCCCGATTATGCCGGATCGACTGGCGAGGAAGCTGCTTTCGGCTCTACGTGTAGAGGAGTGCAGCGTTATTGGTTTTGCCATTATTCAAGCGCATTCGTCTCCGCGCTGGAGCAATAAACTGCCAGCCTGTTGTTTCTCATTGACAGCTAAATTATTTCCTGGGACATTCGCTGTAACGATTGGCTAATAATTTTTCAATAAATAAAAGGTCTCGGTCTATTCATGCTTATCTTTGCCGCCCCCCAGTCAGTGAGATACGTGTCTAAACTGCCCTGGTTACTGTTCCAAACATAGTGAAAACTTCGCACTGCAAACTGTGGGGGTGATGGTTTGGTGTCTGCAGTGCACACTGGCACCAGCCTCCTCCCCGAGGCTTTTAGTACCCGGTTGGCATTGCCAGCCCTCGTGTCCAGCGAAGGCAGTTTCGTCCCTGTTTGTTGTGGTTCCCCCTCATTCCAAACCACACATCTAATCATGCCATCAAAGTGTTTAAACTGGCAGTGTAACCACACGCGCTGTGAAACGTATAATTGTTGCCTCAAAAACCGGTCCACGTTTTTCCTTTTTTTCCTCTCCTCTCCTCCATAATCTGCCCATTTGTCCCCCACTGGTGCGAGCTCCCGCAAGAACATTTAAATCTCATGCATCCCTTCCCAAATTCAAATCAGTAGAAATCGGTCCCTTTGGGAATCTTTGGTAGTGTGTAAAGAGAACAGCGGTTAGGTCTGAAGAGAGAGCAGTTAGAGGGGCCCAACTGAACGGTCCCCTTCCACAGGTAATGAGTCTGATTAATTCCTGACCTTTCACAACTTAGCACTGTTCTTTTTTTACATATTTCCTCTTTTTATGCCTGAAGTTAATAAGGCTCATTTCCTCTGCCTGGCTCTCTAAACCGAGGAACACTCTAGAAACCTGGAATAGAGGAACAAATATCCCTCAGCACAAAATGGACCCCAGATACATTTTGCCCTTATTTTGAATTGGAGAACATGTTCTTTTAACCAAGAGCAAATTGTCTCTAGTTAGTGATGATTCAGTATTGAGCGTATGTTTCTCTATTTGTGTGTGCAATGTGAATTTTATTTCTGACTTGAACAGATTATGCCACTGTGTAAAGATTAGAAAAATGTAGAATGCAGAAAAGACATACATCATATTGTGGATATATTTGCTTGAATTTGCTGCTGCTATAATTAAAATCAATGCCTTACTATACTATTATTATTATTATTATTATTATTATTATTGTTGTTGTTGTTGTTGTTATGTCATTATCAGAAACATTAACAGTAAGTAGTAGCAGCAGTTTCTCTCAGTTGGCCTGCCAGGAATCTATCACCAGTCAGTGGAACAAAATCTTCCAAAAGGTCCATGCAAACCTGCAGCAGCTGCATCAGGCACCTGAAATACCAGGCCTACTGCACAGCAAGGACTACAGGCTGCGCCAAACATGCCTTGAGAACAGGGTACTATTTTCAGAAAGTATGTCAACAAGAGAAGTTCTCTGTAGCACGCTAATAAAGTGTATAGGGGAAAGGCTCGAAGCTTGATACCTGTGGATGCCCATCTCAGCTCTAGGTGCAATGTACTTGGACTGTGTTTTCACCTTGGACTGTGTTTTGAATTGAAGAATCATTTTTCTATCTTTGTTTCAATGCATAGTATTTGTTGATAGCTTTTTAATTTTTTGATATTTTGAAGTAACAACAGATAGTGACTGTCTGTAATAAAAATGAAGTGTGGGAACTTCTGCAGTGATGTCATCATTGCGGGTCCTTAGAAGACTAACCCGGAAGAGCAAAAGCATTGTTTCTTCACTGAAAATCCAAACTGCTCAATAAAATTAGAGCAAAACTCAAATAGACAGTTTTGTTAATTAATTCACAGTGTAGTTGAGCCTGTTCTTTCTGCAGGCTGGTAATGTTTTTGATAAATTGAATGCTGAAAGAAAATGTACAACAAATGAATGATGACTTCTTATTTGCATGCTGAGTTATGTTGTATATTCCGTAATATGCTTTTACTAGTGATATCAGAAACCCCAAAATAGACTCTTAATAAGGAAAAATGATCTTGTCTCACAGGCTCTTGATAAATACTCTGTGTTGATTTACCATCAGGCCCATAATAATACCTGTTAGACTAAACTACTCTATCAGCAGAGTTCTGTGCTTATCATTCACTTTGCCAGGTGATCACACTGCGCTGGCTTGACCATCTTAGCAGCAGGACTGTCCAGGGGTATGTTTCCTAAAGGCACAAACGCTAACTTTCATCGTTTGAACTATTGACTGTATATGGTCGAACTATGCTTTTGAGAAACGTATCCCAGCTTAGATCAGCAGTAGCCCAGCATTAACCAGCCAAGATCTAATATTCTATATATTCTGCATATGCTAATATTGCCCGGTTCTGTGATCCAATCCCGTGGTATGAATATTATTATGACTGCCTCTGAAGACCCTGGAAGTCACCAGTACAAGCATCTGCCAAAAAAGAATAATAAAAAAAAATAAAATGCTATGGTTATATTGCCATTTCTTGGCAAGTACACAGTCAAATATAAAAATCCGTACTATGCATAAGTTTTGCAAGCTTCAGTACAGAAAGATTTGTCCAAAATAAATGGTAATGGCTGAAAAGAAAGGAGCATTCCTGAGTCTGAGATTTGAGAGGTATGCACCAGAAAATTTGAAGGGCAGAAATCTATCTTTAATTTGTGAATTGTTCTAAATTTAGTGGAAAAAACTTAACAAACCAAAGGCCGAATTGATATTCTTCATGTGCATGTGACGTCATGCATATTTAGCAAACCCGAAGTCAGCCATGGTGGATGATAATCAAAACCAAGATTACGGTTCTTCATGGTGCTTCTAATACCCAATTCTGTGTCCCCCACTGTTGTAGAACGAGATGGTTCACACCGTTAGCGCTATGAAAGCGCTTATTTCCAATGAAATAAGATCATTGGAAGAAAGACATTTCAAATGATCTTATTTCATTTAAACAATTTAAACGATAATAAAGCACACGCATTGCTTCCAACCCCTGAGTAAAGAAAAGCGTAAGAAGTCCGGAGTCATAATCGCACGAGAAAATGATAAACCTCCATGCATAAGGACTTCAGTACTGCGTGAGAATCTCTTACATATGCATTGATTGAGTAATTGCTGACTACAGCAGAGGAACGTAAATATGCCACAAAAACTGACGATGAATGCGTGAGAGTTAACAGGTATGCGTTATTAATGAAAACTGGCCACGCTTGATAATGTTGAGAGTTTTCGAGGTTTCTGAAATGGTGATTTAAATAAATGATTAAAAACAGGTCATGACCAATCACTATTTTTAAGGGATGGGTTTCAGCCTCCCCTATCGCCAGGTCACCAGCCGCCACTGGAGACGGCATTGTAGATTTGTATATCATCCAACATGGCGATGGATGCTTTCATCTCACTATTTTGTCACATGGTTGCACACCAAGAATTATGAAAACACCATATTCTGACTTTATTTTAACTATTGAGTGATATTATTGAATTTTTTTGTTAAGTAATTTGGATTATTAAAAAGAGAATGTAATATATTTTTACATTGATTTTTGCATGTAGAGTTCACATAGTTTACCATGTCAGAAGCTGGCCTGTACTGTTGCAGGTACACTTTTGAGTCTAATTACAAAACCTGGTTTTGGCCCCATGTGCTCCCTGTTTTTGGTTCCGCTTGCAAATGTGGTGAAAAAAAAAAAAAACTGTATTGAGCAAACTAAACATTTTTTGAATGACTCTTGTACAACCATCTTTTCAAAATCTAAGTCTAACCTTTCCATTTATAATCTTTCAATCATAGTAGTGTTACTTTCTATCAATTTTCTTCTTTAAATTACATCATAAGCCATCAGTACAACAATGAAGCACTGAGTGCATTGCGGCCATACTGTAGTGCTAACTGTCGGTCAAAGCAGCTGAGTAAAACCATGCGAATGTCATTTTTGCCTTTGTTGTTTAATTTATCATGTTTTCAAAGTGTGGGTGGGTGTGCCTGCTGTGAGTGTCCGCCATTGATGTGGCTATAGTTAGTCCCACCCCACCCACTGCTGCCTGAGCCTGTGGCCCAACCCCCCCCCCCCAAATCGGCTTTCTCACAGGTAAGGCTAAATAGAGCCATTTAGGTCAAAGCTTCCAATGTACAGTGATGGTATTTTTTTGTTTCCCCCAGAAATACAGAGGCCAGTTCTGAGTGTAGTTGGAGGCAAGCTTGGCATTATTATATGGCATAACATCGTACAGGAGTGGTGAGAGCAAGCCATTCAAGCCCAACAAAGCTTGCCATTTTCCTCCCACTAGTGTGTAACTAGCACTTTGGATACTTAAAAACTTAGTGGTATTTAGCACTGTATCAGGCCTAGCTATGTGACATGACATGGCAAACTATTCCACACTGTGGAAAAAAGGATGAATTTACCCTCAGCTAACTTCCATATATGACCCCCTAATTCTGAAAAAAGAATTCATCTTGAGTAGGTTAACTTTAAGTCCCTTTTTACTAAAATTGAAGAGATTAAGATTCTTTTGTCTTCTCTTTTTGAACTTTTTCCAGAGCCTTAATGTACTGAAACACAGTGAAAACGCCACACCTAATTTTTTGAAATTGTTGCTGATTTTTTTTTTTTTTTTTGAAGCCATCAGAATTACCCCAGAAGAAATATAGTGGTATGAAGGTTAAAAGCTGGAATTTGTGCAAATCCAGGTTCAAACCCAGTTTATGTGTCTGTCAGGGGATCACTTCTCCAATGCGCAACTTTGCCATGTCATTAGCAGCAGGTTGAATGCATCACTTGAATGACATGCAAGTGCAAAGCAAGACATTGGATGCATTAAAGGCACAGCGGTTCATCCCCATTGGCATCAATGTCAGAATGCCACAGCTTACAGAACAGCAGAGGGAGTGAGCTTTGGGGATGCTGCTTGGGGGAACATCTCAAAGAGAGGTTGCCCGTCGGTTGAGGGTCAGTCCATCCACCATCAACAGACTGGAGCATCGACACCAACAGTCAGGAATTGTTCACGACTGCCCCCGACCAGGACAACTTTCTGTTACGACGGCACAACCGGACCGATGCATCCGGCAGATCCATCTGAGGAACCGGGTACAAACAGTAGCAGACCGGCTCGGAACACAATAGGACGCCACGGACGCCCCATCTATGCCATGACTGTGATTCGGTGACTGCGAGCTGCGAGGATAAGGTGCCGGAGGCCATATCGAGGCAACATCATGACACTACGTCACAGTGACAACAGACTCCAGTTTGCTTGACATCATCATCTTCAGCCGCCACGAGTCTTCCACTGTTAGGTTTTTTCAGACTAATTTGCTGATTTGCTGTCATTTGCTGACGGCCGACAACGGGTGTACAGGAGGCAATGCGAGCGTCATCAAGACAGGTGTGTTCTGGAGAGAAATCGGTTTGGTGGGGGTAGTGTCGTGGTCTGGGCTGCCATTAATGTGAGATTTTGGAGTGATCATGTGATTTGTGGAAGTCTAACGGCACAGCGATATGTGGATGAGATTTTAAGACCAGTTCTCCAACCACTATTGAACAACCATGGACAACAACAATTACCGTTCACGTTCCAACATAACAATGTCCGTCCCCGTACTGCACGCCTCACCAGAGACTTTTTCCAACGAGCAGGGATCGATAATCTCCCTTGGCCATCCATTTCACCCAATCTTAACCCCATTGAACACATGTAGGATGAACTCGGTCATCGTGTGCGCCAGCATCGATGTCAACCACGCAACGTCGCCGAGTTGACAGCAGCACTACAAGAGGAGTGGAGGAACATTCCCCAAGCAACTGTGCAACGTTAGTGTGAATCGATGCCTCGCCGTTTACATGCACGTGCACAAGCACAGGGAGGGCATACTCGCTACTGACAGTTAGTGGAGGGTCTGTACATTCACAATGGCATATTTGACACATTTGTTGAGATAATGTGATGAAACTTTACAGTGTTATAGACAACAAAATTCTTTTTAATGTGGTCTGACTTGGGCTGCATTAATAAAGGCGAAATCCTTGAAAGTGCATTTCAAATCCAAACTCCAAACAGCTCTGCAGTCACATCTACTCGTTCAATACAGTAAATGTATCTCCTGAGATCCAGCAGAGCCAAGCAGCAAAGCCACTGTACAGTGCAGCCAAGTATCTGAGCAGCAAGTCCTTGTGTTGACACTTTACTCCAACAAGAGGAAATGAAACAATGTGTAGGAGTTAAAGAGCTGTCCATTTTAATCTGAGGGTCTATCCATATTGAGAGATTGTTTTAGGAATCTCAGCCATTTTTACGCATAGTGGTTGCCCAAATGCAAATGAGCTGTAGCTGTTTTGAGTTTTGCAATGAGGCAAGACATTTATGGAGACATGGGGAGCATAAATTTTGGACATACATGTCTTTCCTTGAGTTCCATGTCACTGTGTAGAGATTGCGGTGATGGGAATGGCTTGATATAGCTCAGCGGACGGATGCCACTAGATCACTTCCACATTTTGTAAATCTGAAAGGTTTAGTTTGACTGCAAGCTCTTGCTAATTTCAAACTCCAAGGCCATTTTGAACTCAGTCCAGCTCTACCTACAAAGAGAGCATTCAAGTGAAGCGACTCCATGGCAACAGAATGTTCTCAGGTCAGGTCTGTGCTGTGTGTCTTTCCAAGAGGGAGTGTTAGAGGTGACTCAACCAAGCAGCTCAACTGGGCAGCCTCATGGACCTTCAACAGCATTAATCAGATTTGAAAGAAGGTCTGGGGCCCTTGGTGATTCCGTATTTATGTGAAACCATGGATGAAGCAAAAACCGAGTGAGCTGGAGTTAGTCCCATAAAAGAACTATCTGTTGTATATTTTTGGGACCAAACTCTATGCGTGGCATGGCGAAAGTCATCTAGCTAGTCCTTATTCAAAACTGAACATTGCTACTTCTCTGCTGAGAGTCAGGATTCTGGTTCCAGAGAGAGATGAGGCAAGAAACCTTGAGAGCTGGGGCTAGCCTCATGAAAGAGTGAACCAGCTTGTTGCATGCTGTGGAACCAATTTTTTTTTTTTTTTTTTTTTTTGGTGTCTCGAAAATCAAAGTGCACGGTGCTAGAATGAAGCCGGAAGCAGAAACACTACAGCAAATACTTTGTTGTGCATATTTGCTGGCAACAGAACATTTTTTTTTTTTTTAGGGAAGAAAAATGGCAATGTGCTGTGCATTGTGGGAAAGTACAAATAAATCCATGATGTCCGTGAATACAGCCCATTCATAAATCACAGCATCTAGTTTACCTTCAGTCATCAGCATAAAAGGGACCAACTGCTGAACGCCCTTCATGTAATTCTGAAATTACTGGTAAAATATGTTCTGACATCTGTCTGTACATTGAGTGCATTGGCCAGCACGAGGCGTAAATTAGTCTTATCATCAGCTTATTATTAAGAATTTCCGGTTCACCTTTATTCCTTTTCGCAATTCTAAAAGGTTGAATTCATCCTGGCCGACAAATTACACAACACAAACATTGCATCAACAAAAATGCGCAGACGCTCTGAACGAAGTGATTCGTACCTTGCTCAATGCTTGTTCCATGAAGTGAAACATATGAAAACCCAGCTCATTTTTGGCCGCTTTATACTTGATGGGGACAAATTTTACAAGTTTAGCAGCTTTGGGTCAGTCATTGTTCATAATACCCCATAGCAGAAGAGGCTCTGTCCTTTTCTTATCGGTCACATTTTTTTCTGGCCCAAAAGGGCTTTCGGTGCCAAATATTAAACGTTTTATTTCTTTATTTATTTGTTTGTTTCTTTCTTTCTTTTTTTATGTGCTGTAAGTTGAATACTTCAAAGTTTCAAAATGTATTTTAATAAAGCAGGTAAAGTGAAAGTATTTGAATTTATCATAATGGAGTTGTTTAACTTATACAGGTTTTAAATATCACTAATGCACTGGACAAATGACAACTAAATATCCCCCAAAAACCATACAACATAATGATTTGCATTAATAAAAAAAAAAAAAAGGATATTGTGATACATTTATACTGTTATCGTGATAAAAAAATACACTGTATTGTGATTTAAGGTTTTCGCCATATCACCCAGCCCTACTCCACACTCACTGCCAGTCAGCGGTACAGTAACGTTATCCTTAAAATACAAAGTAAATTTTTTTTTTTCTGGTTAAGAAGATGTACCTTCTTTTTGTGATGTCTCCCAGTGTGCCGATTTGTCAAGCTAATATGCAATTTGGACAATATAACATTTTTTTTTTTTTTGATGTATCAGGACATATCAACTGCAACAGAAGGCTCATCATTCTGGGAAAAAAAAAACAAAAAAAAAAAAAAAAACAGGACATCTAATTTTTATCTATTAATCTGTCTTTTGGCATTATTGCATTATTGAGGCTGTGATTTAAAATAATTTCACGGTCGGAAATAGGAACTTCCTAAAATACTCCTAGTATATGAATTGTATGGAAATTACCAAAGGGTTTTAATAATATACTGATGTGGGAGAACACTGTGCACTTACGCATATAGCAGCACACACATACTGTACAGTCCTGATCAGAACACAGGAATAACAGAGAGCCCACACCATTCCTATTCTTCTCTACTTTTATTGCTTTTGCCATCGTGGGTTTCAGTGCTGCCTTCTGGAATAATTCAAATGCAATAACGTTGCTCAATTTTTTCTGCACATTGCTAAATGCTCAGAAAATAATGGCACTATAAAAAAAGGGTTGTAATTCATCAACAAATCACCCAGTATGGATGCACTGTATACATCCTCAAATTCAAAATTTGTTTATACCATATAATTACATGATTGATGTATTGTAAATGTATAATTCAGAGTTAAAGAGTCCAGCTGGGGTTGCTTACTGACAGTCGCATCACATGCTTTATATACCCTTTTACTAAGCCGGCTGACTCCACCAATTGGTTCCTCCTGGATGTAAAGTTGTGCTAATGAGCTAATCTCTGTGCAAAACAGGGGAGGATGCGCACTTTCTGAAACTGGACTTTTCCTTTCTGTACAATGTGAGCTCCATACTTTGCTCTTCGGAAATTTTTGAGTCGGTATTATGAAGTGGTGTAGAAAATCATTGAACCATTATCAAATGGCCGCAAATAATATGATGGAAATGCTGACTGTTGTATGCTATATTTGGCAGAAATTCATCAAATGTTGGTACTATAGCATTTCATCATAAAACTAGTATACATACATTGAAGTTCTTTTCCACAGAGCATTAAAAGTGATTGATATGTCATGCCTCTGTGTAGCACTTATTATTGATTTTATATCTGAAAGATGATTCTTCATTCAGAATAATGGTACACAAAAACTGAGAAACTGTTTATAATTAAGTCTTTAGAATTGCCCTTAACTATCTTATTATTTATCATGCTACTGTGCCATTTTCACACAGGAATCTCCTCATTGTAGTTCACAAACTCATTCACTCATCTCTGAGAGGGAATGTGTATGAGTGACTACTGTTCTTACTCCTGTCAACAGAAAAATTTGACATGAACATTGTTATTTTCATTAAAAAGGTGGCCGAGCATCAGAGGCACACGGTAGGTTCAGATAACTTCATGTCTGCTACTGTTTTTACTTTATCCATTATCAGGCTCACTCACTTCTGGCGAGGCTACTGATTTTCTTTTTACTATGATATTAAGAAATGGAATGTGATGAGCGGTCCATTGTTATTAAGGACGATGGGTTTTTAAAAAAGGTAACTCGCACCCTCGCAGTAGTAGGAGCTTGCGAACATAGCTCTACTCTTTGGATAACTTTGACTAGCTTTCATACGTGAGGGTCCATGTTCAGTGTTCCCCAAAGAATTCATGCACTGCCCTTTTGCAGAGCTGTCTAAAAATGTGGCACATACACCTACATGCTCCCAGTATACTATTGATTGCTTATCTGTTGTTTTCTTGTTATTCTTTACAAAGGGTAAATTCTGACAGATTATATTATGTAGATAAGCAGGTATGTCAACATGGGTCCCTGAAGGCTTCTGTGCACCATAATTTAACTGCTTTCCAAACTTGTATATTTTGCTCGCATTTTTTGAGACGTGACTTTTATTTAACTAGACCATGGGATATTTAATGTGGATGCATCGGACACAGAGTATTCACGCCAACTCCTGTCGCTAATATTTCTAGATACCATGAAAACAACTGAGGCGACAACCAGGTGCATTCCAACATGGTTTTTGTTTGCCTACTTTCTCATGTTTTTATTAAGACTGGCACTGACCCCTTCAGCAAAATTAAAAAAAAAAAAAATCTGTTCTCAAAAAATCTTCAAATAATTAACAAAAATGTAAAGTAAAATGGATATGTCAAACACAAGGGCTTATTTTCATTCCCGGATGTTCATTGCCATTTGGCTGTTGACTGTTTCTGGTGCTTACATCACCAGTAGTAGTATTTGATGTTTAGTGGCCGTAGTAAATAATCAGGTATATAGTACTTGAATATTGTGGTGGTCTGGGCACAGTTCCAATACCACAACACTGGCTGGCTAGTATGATGACACAGTTGCAGCAGGAATAATCTGACACTATTTATAATGCGTTACAATAATTTTTCTGCATTTGATTAAGGTCACCTGGTGAATTGGAACAAATGAAACATGCCTGACTGTGGGTGTTCCACCCACCTGCTCCCCCTATGGGACTCCAGGCAGAGTCAACAGAGCAAAAGTGTATACTGTATTTGAATAAAAAAATGCAGTTTAACCCAGTTTTAATGAACAGATCTCCTACAATATTGCAGTGACGGATGGTAGTTGGTTGAGATGGGGTAGAGGCCATAAGCAGACTCTCTATAGCAGCTACAGGAGGGAGTGGAAGGGGAATGATCTAGAAGGGGGACGAGAGACTGCGTAAATGGATCCCAGCAGGGACGCCCGCTTTGAGGCCCGGAAGCCGCTGAGACTGCTGGGGCACAGTCGAAGCCGCGCCCACCCGTGTAGCACGCGTGCCGTCTCTGTAAAAGCCGTGTTTACTTGGAAAGAGTTTGGACAGAGTAACTTTCTCGTTTAACTCGAGCCTTATCATCTCCATCGCTATTTACTGGAATGCACGGCTAAGCCCCGCCACCTGAGGGCCGGCGTTATGGGGCTCTTCTGTCTGCCTTTGTACTGTGGATGAAGAAGTCCTAATCCTCAAACAAAATCACATTCCTCCAGATCCCAAATCTACTCATTTTCTTCAAACGCCATCTCGGCATCCTCCCTCCCCTTCCCCAGAAAGAGGGAGGACTTTCAGAATTGACCCCAAACCGTGACTGAAATGTGCTACAAGTGGACTCACTCTCCCGCTCGGTGGAAACCCCACGCCCGCGCTTTTAAGGGGTCTTAGCGTGGGCTCATTAAACGGTAAACTTTTCTTGGGCCTGGGTGTCATGTCAATCACGGGCAGCGCTTCCGAGCCCATCCACGCCTGCTCTCTCCACTGCCTGATGGAGTCTGTTATCATCTTCAAAGCCATATCAAAACACTGTTTGTTCTGCGCTTTGATTCCTACCCACACGGCAGACTCAAAGAGGTACAGGTCTATTTGAGAGTGTATATTTCCGTGCCTGGGAGAGAGATCGTGTGTTTGTCTTGCCGTGTTTGTCGGCTCTTATTTGAGATGAAGGATCCTATTAAAACTAAACACTATATCAATTGGATATTGCCTGCCATCGCTTATTCTCATATTGAAAGAATACTGTAGAGTATATTGGAAATCATTTGGTTGATGCGTATTTTTACGATGTGTGGAGTTCTCCAGTGCATCTCTCTAGCCTGAATTTCCACCACCGTGTGCCATTGTGAGATGGACTGTAGTATCCTCGTCCTTTTTAGAAGGAAATTCAGCACAGGAAGAACACACATAGCATGTGTGCTTATCTTGGGAGGATCAATACACTTATAGTATTAGTTTTGAAATTGTTGAAATTGATGGGTTTTTCTTTTGGAGGAAGCTGTAGTTCCCTGGCACAACATGCTACAATCACCACACTATACAATGCTTCAATCTAGTTTGTTTTTGATTAAAGCACTGCAAGCATATGCCGTTTCCTCCTATGATCAATAACACTAAATCAGATATTCAAATATGTTTTAGTGTGCATAAACAATGCAGTGCAAGCAATGGTACATAAGTTCCTGATTATTTGGAGAAAAGTTTGCTTTGCTGCTTTTTGCCATTGCGGTATTTTTTTCTCCCCTACGGCAGCAATGTGCCGAGGTGATGGTACATTGTACAAACGTGAACGTTTTCTGTCTTTACAGAGGTCACATTGCCTAGAACTGGACGTTTTCTCTCCATCTGGAAAGGCAGGGTCTTATCAGCCTGTCTGGTACGGTCCTCATCATTTTAAGGGGGCCCTAGTTCAAGATTGGCTTTGAGAGGGAGGGGAGGCCCTCTGTAGACATTGAATATGCAAGACATAATGCACGCAAAATTGCATCAGAATTAGCTTTTGCACTGCCAAGTAATAAACCAAAGCAAAAAACATATATTATGTTGTACTTTATAAATGTGAGCAATGATCTCAACAGAACTAGCTATGTGTGTTCTCCCAGTTTGGTCTTGTTAAGCTTGCAGGATCAGAATGTATACACCTGTGTAATAAGTGAGCACCACCCAATCCTTAAAACAGGTTCCACTCCACCAAAGACCTGAAATAAAAACATAAAAAACATTGCACAATTCTTGTAAATATGGCTTGGACATATCTTTCCTGGCATGCAAAATCAGACTGAAAGAATTTGATCTTCACTTCACACTTTATTCGTGTTTAAAGAAATGGCATGTTTTCAACACATTTAATGCTGCTAAAAGTATGGGCCTACTGTCTTTTAAAGATGGAAAGGAGACCCGTATTTTTCCAAGTAACCGTCCCCAGCACTCTGAACTATAACCAGAAGAACACAGAATCAATATCTGACTGAGATAAAACCTACGGTCTCTGAAGTTCCACTCCACTGTTGACATCCAGCAAATGCAATTCTTCACGGTCCATGACAAGGCCTCATAAATGTGAAATGCATGAGCAATGCATGTCAAAAACTTCATGCAAATGCATAAAAATTGTGCTCTGAAATTACGTGGAGTGTCCCCAAATTTACTGCCTGGATGCCTTGGACTCTGCTCCAAAATTTAGCCAGGGCTCAGTGGCTTGCCATCGAAAACCATTGAAAGAACGATAATACCAAGATGGCCAAAAAATAAAGTGGCCAATACTGAGGGTTCATAATTTCACAGTTTGCATCCTTGACCGTCATGATGCTCAAGAAATTTGGTTGAAAAATCTGCTTTGGTTCCGAAGTGATAGGAATTTGAATATTTTTTTTCTGGTTTTCTGATGTAGCGCCCCCATGTAGCACAATTTCATGAAACTTGTGAGGAACCCAATAATCCCCATGGCACTAAAGTGCGCCGAGTTTGGCCAGATTCCAAACAAGCCCTGCTGACACATGACCCACATCCTGTTCTGTTATCTTCGCCATCAAATTCATTTGATGACAGCAACCATTCTACTGGCCCTCGCAAAATTCAATGATCATTTAATGAAAATTTTGTGGTGCTAGTATCAACCATCTTGGGCTGCAATTGAATAGGCTTTTTTGCTTAGGAAAGTTCCAATCTCCTAGAAAATGAACCGGAATCATTTATGTGGCAGCTATGATAAGTGTGTTATAATTCTCAGAAGGAGAGGTGCTTCAGTGCTTCCTAAATTATCACCTTTAGCATAGGGTACACGGGACCATCCTTTATGAAAAGCAAGAAAACAACATCGCACCACAATATTAGAGGGACGCCTATCCATCTGGTCAATCACAGAAACAAACGAACATGACGGCCAAGAGACGCATAATCATGTTGCCTAGTGTAAGTGCATTCAGATTCTCTTATCAGCGCAGTTGTCTTCCGAAGCCTTCATGAATTTCCATTTACACCCAGGGCCATTGCTAGGCATACAGCTGTACAGGGGCACAGGCCCCCAGCCAGAACGAACCATTTTTCTCCAGAGCGCCCGCACACAGACACAGACCAGCAACGCAGGTTTAAGAAACCCTTTCTAACGTCTATCCACTCTGCGAATCAAAAGAAATGCAGTCAGCGTTTTAAAACTTTCTTGCGGCAACAATCAGACAGTAGAACAAAGCAAGCAAACCACACTAACAGGCTAAAGACGATACGTTAGCCTCTCAGGCTCCCACTAAACACAATACCGTAGTCTGTTCGTGACTAATGAACAGACTCGCGCTAAAAGGACAAGCAACACAGGTTTAAGAAACCCACTCTAACGGCTGCTGACGTCATCGATTCTGACTGACTGGTGAGGATGATTGACAGCGGTAGCAGACAATCTAGTTTGAATTAGAAAACTTCAGAACCAACCACTTGTAGGAGATGTTTCCCTTAGTCAACTCGGGTAAAAATAAAAAAAATATATTATTCATATAATATAAAGCCGAACTTTTAACAAAATGTTCGGACGAATAGTTTATTCGGCAAGAAGCCATTATTCGTGACTTGCCGAAAATGGATTCAGATTTGGGTGCATCCCTAATAGACACCGTTTAAGCCTAAATGATAACGTTCATTGTTTATTTGGTCTAAGATATTACAGGCGTTGACACAACGCACGTTTCGATTGCCAAAATGTATCTTGCCTTTCAACTCCAATATCGCGCGCTAGGCGTCATGCGCGTTCCATTCGCTGAACATGCACAGACGCACTCAATGCCTGCAAACGCAACCTCTTCACTTCATTCTATTGGCCCAAGTAGGCTACGTGGTTGAAGTAGGGAAAAGCGTGCCTATGTTATTCTTCCTGGGTACATCAGTCGTAGCGTAGTCCGAAAGATATATTCAGTAGGGGAGAGCGGGGGCAAACGGATCAGCGGGGCGAACGGATCACGGACATTTTTCCCTGTTACACTGTAGTCTGGAGGTTGCTGTTTGGTACACAAGCACGGTCTCCCGCCATCCGCTCGGTATTTTAATTTCAGAGTGATCGGACCCATCATGGCGGAGAGCGGCGACAAAACAGGATTTTTCCCTCGATGAGTAAAAAAAAAAATCAAGAGACAGTATTTTCCGTTTTCAAGGTTTATGTTTATTAGTCGAGGACTGTAAATGTATAGAATCTAAAAGACCTATGTGTATGCTAACTATCAGTGAATGTTTCATTTTTCATGCCAGCCTATGTAAGATGCTCGCCGGCAAAATATGGAGGGAGACTGTAGCGGGGCAAACGGATCACTGCTGTCCGGGTCAAACGGATCACTGTCCAATAATGAAGGACAAGAAATAAAGGAGCTGGTTTAAGTTCAGGAAGTAGTGGAGCTGTGCATAAAGCCCATAAAGCCAGTAGATGGCAGTCAAAAATTGGTTTAAACGGGTTACCAGACTATTCTATTCCCAAGTTTACGTAACCATTTATTTATGAATATTTTATCATTTCCCCTTAATGACAAGAGAAAATATCTTGTGGAACGGGCTGATAAGAACAGAAAAACATTATCTGTAACAACGTACCTCAACTAAGGCGGCTGGATGACTTGCCTTGTTAAGTGAAGGAGGGGCGTGCGGTAAGTGCCGGTGAAGGCGAGCGAAATGCAGAATGTTGCCTGGTCACATGATAGCTAAACTGGTAGGGCTGCCAACTTTCTACGCAATCTCACGCATAAGGTGTAAGTTTCAGGCATTTTGAAGGCGTATTCACCGTAGTCAGCAATTATTCAACCAACGAATATTGATGAGACTCTTACGCGTAATTAAAGTCCTCGTGAGTAGAAGTTTCAGTTTCACTTGCGTTACGGTGGATTTCACCGCGAGTAATGTTGAGCGATTGTGACTCCAAACGTTGTGCTTTTCCTCGCTCAGGGGTTGGAAGCAATGTGTGTTTTCATGATCGTTTAAATTGTTTAAACGAAATAAGAACATTTGGAACGTCTTTATGCAATTCCATTGCTTCCAACTCCTAAAGACAAACGTGAAAATTCGAGTCATAATTGATTTCCTCGTCTCTAGTGGTGAAATCCACCGTAATGCACGTGAAACTGGTTAACTGCCATGCTCAAGGACTCAATCCGCGTGAGAATCTCTTAAATACTGGCCAATTGAATAATTGCTGACTGCAGCATGGGAACGTGAATGCCTCCAAAGGGCGTGAAACTCGAGGCGAATGCGTGAGAGTTGGCAGCCCTGTGGTATGATATGAATTCAACATCTTCATTTGCTCAAAGGACTCAACTGAAGCTTAAATGAGTGTTATATGCAAATAATATTTAGTACTTAATTGTTTTGTGGTCGATTTATGCAGCTGATCCGTTCGTCCCCACAGACAGGGGCGAACGGATCAACCAAGAGCTGCATTTTCCTGTCCGATTCGTCATACTGGTTCATCCAATCTTAGCAGACTTGGTTGGGATTTGTAGAGGACATATGTTGTTCACAAAAAAAAAAAAAAAAAAGGTGGTTACCTTAAAAAAAAAGCGTCTCTGTGCAGAGAGGGAAATACGAAAAAAATGATCCGTTTGCCCCCGCTCTCCCCTAATTAAAACAGACGTGTTTATGAACTTTGACTGGAAACTTTTACAGGGGCACAGCGTATGTTTACAGGGGCACATGCCCCGGTAAAAAGTGTCTGGTGACGGCCCTGTTTACATCTCTCCTTTACCTCATCACGTTTCCCATCGAAGTTTAAGAAAAGTGGTTAGGAATTAGACAATAGGACGGAATTTTTGGGCTATTCAAATGCAGCCTAGGACTACTTCGCAAAGAGAAGGCATTCAAAAACTTAATGGTTGGAAAGCAAGATCGCGGACCTCATTGGTACAAGAGGCAATTTCTGTTCCATTCAAAGCCTTAGTTTAAACTGGCAAAGATAACATTGCTGAGCATAACATAGCTCGGAGGGTCAAAATGTTGTAATATTGTAATGATGGTAAAATAGCTTATTCATTAGAACTACAGTATGTGATAAATTTCACCAATGGACTTTCCATGAGCTCCCGACAATGACAAGAAAATTAACAGTTTCCTATGGTAAAAATGTTTTTTGGGCAGAAACCAAATGATTTTCAGCGGTAACCCCTCGCAGAGCTTTTACATAGCTAGTTTCTTATCAGACTGCTGAAAATATTGGTGGGGATGATTTCATAGTTTCTCAAATTTGCATATTTCAATGTATGTACTATAGGTTGTCAAATATTATCATTACTTGGATCATTAGATCAGGCTCCCACTGATGAACAACTTTTCTTCAGAATCAATATTGCCATTCCTTTTGATATTCCACCATTTTGAATTTTTTGCAAAACCTTCTTTGGCAAACTTGTGAAAGTATACTTGAAATAATTTGAGGACACTCAAACTAAATAATGATTTAAAAAAATGTTGACTTTTCAAAACAATTTGGAGGCCACAAATTTGAATTAATTAAAGTGGGTGTGACCAAATTTATTGTAAATCACTATAACTTGTGAATCCATCATCCAAACACAAGAAAATTCTTCAGGTATATGAAGTATGATATTCCACATTATTTTCAATGTTGATGTCTCTCTGACTATAGACGATAAGCAACAAAAATGCCTGTATGTTTATATCTTTTCAACTCTTTGATTCATCTGCACAATGGCTTGGTTTTTACAAGGGAAAGTACTGACATATCTATTATCAATGAAGAGATATAGGCATTTTCACATTTTTGCTTTTTATAGGGCTACCTAGTGGTAAAACGGGGGAACATTTTGTGTGCTGTCATAGTGTCAGGTCCACATGTGAACACAATTTTATATACATAATTCAACACAGCTTTCATGAGTTATATAGGGTTTAAAAAAAAAAAAAACTGGCCACTGTACATAAAATGTATTAATGCGTGGAAGCCATTTTGTTTTCAGAAGCTTTTTTGATAATTATTATTATGTTTCAGTGTCCTCTGATTCTAATTAGCCTGATTTGGGGAAGCTGTTCCAAACATCCTGGGCGGAGTTTGCAAAAGTAGATTTTGCAATAAATTCAAAATATAAAATTTTAGCATATGCAAATTAAATCCAAAATATACCTTTCATTTGACTCAAGCCCAAGAATCAAACAACAACGACTAAAAATAAAATGTTTCTCGGCCACATGGTGTAGGAGATATGGGCCGAAACATAAATGCATTCGCCATAGAACCAGCACATGGCCAATGTGCGGAACTGCAATAACTTCAGTTGGGAAGATTTGCAACATAGCTGCGAAGTTTCATAGCTCTAGGAGCAATAGTTTTTGCTTGCCATTCAGTTTTAGGGAAGAACTCTGAAAACCAACAGATGAGTAACATTACATACAAGCACAATGGGTGTCCAGATTTGATCCCAAGTAATAATAATAATAATAATAATAATAATAAAATAATAATAAAAATAATATCACTTTTACTTATTTTACCTCTCATGCATGTGCTGTACATTTACAATATTCAAAAAATGTTTCAGGTAAGTCTAGTTCATCAATCATTTATGTCATGTAGGCCTTGAGTCCATGGCATGAAAGTGGTCTTATGTGACTGAGCCATAATATTTTCAAATACACGTCATTTGTTGCTCATTAAGTTCAATGCCTTCATGCATGCATCATTAAAAAAATTGACTCTAAGTTAAGCAGAAATGTTGTAATAATGGCAAATTTCAGAGACTTGAAAAATAGTATGTTTTACTTCAGAAATATATTATCCCAGGGCTGGACTCAGTCTGATAAAAATGTCAGTCATTTATGTTGTTGTTACTTGCACATTTTGTTTCTATAAATTTGGATCCCATTGCATCCCCATGTCAGTCCTCACATCCATTAAAAGATGGAGTTGGGGGGATGATATTAAACCAGACCGGTGACAAAAGGTGGCTGTGAGAGTCATTTGTAAGTTTGCTGGACAAACTGCAGGATCTCACAGAGTAGCCGACAGGGGAAATAAAAAGGTACTTTAGGTCTTATTGACCCTCCAAAACCACCACCCCCCAACCCCCCGCCCAGCTCGGCCTTCTGCTGTTTGCTGTACAGCTGTGTAGTGCTGAGGGGCCGCCTATGTATCTAACTGCTGCGCAAATAGCACGGGGCTTGAGCCGCAGATGTTAAGTCACATTTTAATTTGAATTTGATAAACAAGCCCGCTGTGTGACGCTAGCTGTCCCTCTTCCTGGTTGTGAAAACAAGTGCAGCAGCTCATAAACGCTAGCACTACTTGCCCTAAGCTTAAGAGGGCTTCAACGCCTCCGTACGTTATAGGGTTATTTCATCCCCCCTTCAGTTTTCATGTCACTCCCAGTCATCTTGTTAACGAGACAATAGGTCTTTCAAAAAAGGAAGGAAAGCAACATTAAGATCTGTATACCTCTTTTAAATCTCTTTTTAAAGGATATGCAGTCTACAGCTTACTGAATTGCTAAATGTGAACAACTCTTGTCATAATATATGGAATGAGAATAAAGGAAGCTCAGCTATCTCTGTAGAGTGGTAATTCAACAATGAATTAGCTGTTTCGCAAACTTTAGCCTAAGTGGCTTCCAACATTTGCAAGTTGTAAATGCACTTGTTATATATTGTATGCAGCCAGCAAATGGTGAACTGAAGTATGCAGTGTACATATGATCAAACTTTCCAGCATTATGAAAATGTTTTGGAATTTGGAAGTAATGCTCTATGCCTTGAACTTGTAAGTTTTGAACAAAAGAAAAAAATGGAGCTTGATTGGAAGAATATGGAGAATGTAACCAAAAATTCTTGAGTAGATGCAGTAGTAGTATATGATGTCACTTTGTGATGCAGAAACCAGTGATGATTCACCAACAATGCACAACTTTGTGGGTGAACTCTAACCCTCAAGGGAATGAAGTCCTTTCATCAAAGGCCTTGTTATCTGTCATCTTTATTGGAAATACTGCCACAAAATACCAGCTCTCTGAAACTTATGGTACACTATTTTTGTTTGGACTGGTTCAGATATGTATTGATTAAATTTTATGGTGCTTTTTAGCCCTGCAGCTCTATACTAAGGAGCAGCTACCTACCAGATACTGTCTGTCCCAGTTTGAGAGCTTTGACATCTGGCCGCAATTCTATTTTTTGCCGTTGCTGTTTTTTGGCACTGGAAACATGTTATTGTAATTTTTGACCCTGATCTCCATGCCAACAGGAATAATTTTGCTGTTTTTGCAACCAACTTACCTGTGCTTTGGACCCCAACAATTTGGCTCCTTTGTGACTGTTAGTATCCTGATTACTTTGGAGAATTACAGTGCCCAACAAAGTGCTCCTGGTTTGACTTTTATAAAAGCAGACAAATGCTTCTCTTTTGTTGTCAAATTAATGGCTATGACATGTGTAATGACTGTGGTACATACGGTTTAAATACTTCAACGTTAAAGCCGTTTTCAGAGGGGCTTCTGATGTTTGTCCAGTCCCTGTAAGTCTTAGTCCTCTTAAGTCACAACCTGATAAGTTTCCAATATTATTTCCTGTGAAATATGTTAATGTTAGAAATGCTAACATCAAATTAATCTTCAGACTGCAAGCATTAAGTTCCCTGAGTGAATGGTCACATCAATAAACAAAGTATCTTCTGAAACTTGACACTGTGAAATCAGATGTTAATTTTTCACTGGTTTGATAGTTATTACATACTGTATGGTTGTAATGTTCTATGCAAAAAACAAACAAACAAAAAAATTACACACCAGAGGTCTACCATTTTGGAGGCTTAAGTCCCAACTCTAACATGGCATACCTATCTAATCTGTGGCTCAAGATCTCGAGCTGTTGAATGAGGTTTTCCCTGTTAGCATTAGAGTGATAACCAACAGTATTGCACCTCTTCAAGAACGGGGTTGGACAGTCTTGCTCAAGCTGTTGAGTTACACAGAATGCATACAGCATTGTAGATCTCCAGGTACAGGGTTGGGCAGCCTTGCTCTTGCTTTGAGGTGTGCTTTGTTAGTGCTGGAGTGGAAAACCAAATGGATTTTAGATCTCCAGGAGCAGGGTTGGTTAGCAGTGCTATAAATGGACGGAGAGCAGGAAGATAATACAATAATCTGGCTGCTGGAGCGTGGGCTTGCTGGGCCACTCACACCCATGTGGTGAGAAACAATTGTTTTTTTTGGAGGGATTTCCTGCACCATCCACTCCGCATGCAGGCAGTAATGGGACAGAGCACATTGGGGACCACTCTACACGCACTAACGGAAAACCAACAGGCCCACAAACCGAGAGAGAGAGAGAGGAGAGAGAGAGAGAGAGAGAGAGCTTACACAGAGCCCCCCCCAAACACACATTCACCTACGCAAACTTGCACATACACACACGCACATGCATGCACACACCCTCACACAAGCCTAGACTTATGCACATATCCACATGCGCACCTAAACACACACGCAATCTTACACACACACACACACATCCTTGTACTTATATCTTTGTGAGGACATTACATTGACTTCCAGTCATTCTTCCTGTGTCTCGACAGCCTTTCCCTTATCTCAACAATAAGCAATGTATGCCTAACCCAAACCCTCACCCTAACCTTAACCTATCCCTAATTCTAACCTTAACCCAAGCCTTTACCCTAACCTTAACCTATCCCTAATTCTAACCTTACCCCTAACCTTAACTAATAAGTCACAATTTGCCTTTGTAGTTGTGAGGACCGGCCAAAATGTCCTCACTTCCCAAAAAAGACTTCACTTTGTTGGTTAAAAACTCATTCCGGTCCTCAGTATGTAGCAAGTACAAGAACACAAACGCACACACACACACACATACACGCACACACTCATACGTGCATGCAGATACAAACACAAGCGTGCGCACACACACCCGCATGCAGGTTTGATAATATACTACAGTTGAGATGAGTTCAAAGATGCTGTCTCTGAGGTTTTCTGCCTCTTGTCACAGATTACATTGAACTGGGGAGGTCTTGACAGGTCCCAGCCTACAAGGAGGCCTTGCTTACAGTGGGGTCCCCTGTCTGTCAAACAACTGGACCGTGCTCCTCACTGGTGCTGCGGCAGCTATGCGTGAGCCTGTAAAATATTGTACAAAATAGGTGGGGAGACGTACACTGAGTCTATCAATGCTTTAAAAGGTAGGCTAATATTCCCCTAATTGTTATATATGCCTACGTTCCGTATCTTGGCCACCCTGGCGGAACTGTTAGCTTTGCAATGAGCTTTCACTTACCTCAGGAAATTGTTCATCTAATTGCACCAATTTATGCCTAGTTGGCAAAAGCAATTATCTTTGCCTCGCAGTAGGCAATAAAAATAAGCACATGCAGACACACACACACACACTCGCAGATACACATTTTTATTTCCACTATTTGACCACTTCTGTAGTTTTCTCCGAGCATCTTGTAGTCTACCAGGTGACAAGCATAGTCAAATTATTCTCATGTCTAATATTCATGTCATTGCTTTCAACTGCAGTCAAAGTCATTTGAATTTTTAAACAGCAAACCAAATATGTTTGCTACGGCTGCATCAAATGACATAATTGCCTATTAGACATTTAATGAGTTCTCAGTTAATCAGTGACAGGACTGAGAGCTGGCAATTTAATGTTTCCTCTTGGCACTAAAGCAGAGGACTTTTATTCTGAAAGGTTTTCACCCTTCGAAGGATATGTTTTCCCCCCAAAGTTCTCTGTCCATATTCTAGAACTCCTTCACTTTCAATCACCAGTAGTGATTGTTAGATCAGAGTTAGAAGGTTCCCTGAAGAACATTCTAATCACATCATTTGTGACCTCAAGACCTGAAAGGTTTAAATGCGATTTGTTCTTCTCCTGTCTTGGGTGAAAAGTGCAGAAACCCTTATAGGAGCCTGTCCATCCCAGTTGCCTCTTCAGTTTATCCAAAGGCAGGAAGTGCTAACTTGTGTCAGTTTGGATCTGGCAAAGGCTGTTGAAATTGAATACTTTTTCATGTAGTCTGTCACCCGCAGCCAAAATAATGTGACACTAACAAAGTGATTTGTGAAATTAATTGATTTTCCTTCGTCAGTGATAACAGGATGGAATTATTCAGATTGTGTGTGAATGCCCGATGCTGACAGCACTCCGTTTGCTGTTCGCAATGACGTTAACCTCTCTCTGAAAAGGGAGGCCTCTAAACATATTAAATGTTAATAAAAGTCAAAATGTGCTTTAAATATTCCCATCACTGCTGTTCCTTGTCTTATGTGAAGAGATGAAATGGACCTCTACCTTAGCCCTTGCTTATTCATTTTTTATTTAATTGTATCACTGATTGTAGTGAGGATAAAAGAATGATAATAATAAAAAAAACTGTAATTCCAAAGGTTGCCACTTGCTTAGTACAGTAGCCTCTGAAGTGTCAATCCTTAGTTTTTGAGGTCCAACGGTTTCAAAATCTGTGGTCATTGGCAATTATGAAACATTTGTGCACTCCAAATACCTGAGTCACATTTGAAACTGAAATATTTTACCGGAATCATGGGGGTACAAGTGCTGAAGATAATACAGCAGTAGCATATTTTGTGGGGGGGGGGGGGGGGGGATTGCCTGGAGATGACCAAAAATGTCCCCAGAAATAATAACATTGAGCAACGGTTCTATAATTATTTTAAAGTTGCCTCTGAATTTCGATGGGATATCTCCTGTATTCATCATGCACCATTCTGTGTGTGCACTGGATCTCTTGAAAATCAGTTGTTCTACAAGTCACGAGTCCCATAATAACAATATTCTGCTCATGGAAGGTATGAAACAACTACTTTAAAAATGGCATGTACAAAGTAAATGAGAATTTAATTTTTAGAAAATGTTTAATGACTAAATATCGCCGTATTTATTAATTTTTAAAAAAATTGTTTTGCACTGGTCGCGCTACAACTGCGCCATAAAAATCCAGCCTGTTCATGTTCCTCATGAAGCCGCTTGTATAGCCCGGTGACGTCATCAGGTGTTTGCATTCGCATCACGCATAAATTAGCCGAGAGGTGCAAAGTCTGAGCGATCTCCCTCGTCTGAGGTTATGAGATCCGCGGCAGACGAGGCCGATGCATGCTTGCTCATATTGAATAAGGCTTTATGAGTTCAGCACAGAATCTCTCCCTTATCTGCGACTTCTTCAATTGCTGTTTGATTTGGGAGTGATGCTGACAGAATAGGGAAAGGCGTCGCAAAGCTAATAAATTAATCTAATTTCCCAGGTCATTTGAACACGGAAGATAATCCCGGGTAATTATAAATGTTCAGAAAAAAATCCTACGTAAACGATCAAACGCTCAAACGAACAATACCGTCACGTCACAGAAAGGGGTTAATTCCACCTGAATATTAAAGACCCGGATTAGGAAAAAAAAGTGTCTGGTGTTGAGCGGTGACAGCCGCGCTTCATATCTAGATTGCGCCTGCTGCTTAAAAGAGTGCGGCAGTGGAAGGCACGTAAATGACTGACGCCACGGGAGCATCTGCCACACTGTGTAAGGAGAGGCCCGGGTGCACGCGGGGGGAGATAATGCGCTCGCTCGCTAATGGGCGCCCGACTAGGCGCAGGCTCATTTTTCACATCATGTCATCTGTAAGGTTTGAATAAAAAGTAATGGTCGCGGGGAGCCATTGTGGCTCAGCCCTCCTCGCTCTTATTTGTGTTGACTTGTACAGTAGGAAAAGATGACAGTCTGGGGGCCCGTGGATCAGTCAGGGTGGTGATATGCGCGGCGTTGCGCCGCCGCTGACAGCTCCCGTTTCCCCGGCTGGGCGTCGGAGGGGGGAACACGTCCCGTTCCGTCACATCAGATGCTGTAACCTGACAGAATAAAGCATCTGGTGGAGGGACATCACAAACCTCTTGTCTTTTGTAATTTCCTTATGGAGGGAGAAAGGAAATAAGAGGTTTCACGGGCTATGTGTGCTAAAAACGTTTGTGTCAGTAAAAGCCAGGTGAACATTCAAAGACAAGCAGAACAACATACTGTGAGGCAGTAGAGGAGTGTGTGTGCGCCAGCTGTTTGACACAATATCTGCCACATTCATTAAAGGCAAAATGGGTTCAATTTCCCATTTATGCTAAAGCAATATGTTAAATACATAATGTATTGAAGGTTTCTGACATTAAGCATGCATTTAGAGCTTGACTGCAATATCAGAACAAATGCTGTGCTTCATCTGATTGCAGTACCTTGATTTTTTGTTTTTGAAATGTCTGCTTGTGGAGAGATCTTATCCCATAAATAATTTTATGTCACACATCCTGTCTTATTTCGACTGGGACTTTATGCCATATGAGGGCTTGATCATGGCTGCGGTATAGCCAAATTCAGGCTTCTTTTACACTGCCAGTCAAAATATCTGAACACATTACTTTGTGCTGTGCTTAAATATGGGCAGTTTTAATTCATGTTAGTAACCTCACAATGCAAGATTTGAATAGTGTGAACTCAAAAAGAGTCTGTAAATTTGGGATAGTGACCTAAATTTTAGAGTTTGTAAAAAAAAAAAAATAAAAAGATTGTATTTTACAATATAAACAATTAAACTATTTTGATTTTCTCACAAAGGATGTGAAATCAACATAAATTGCTGTTCATTGGACCAACAAATCAAGAAGAGCAGAGCATCCATGGGAAATTCGAGAGGAGTGTGTGGTGTAGACCATTGGAACTGTATTTCTGTCCTTTTGGGAAAAAAATCACCACAACAAAATGTGGCCTCTTTGATCAAAGTAAGACTGAGTTTTTTTTCTAAAGCAAGAGTGTTTAATTTTCATTTTTACATTTCTCTCTGCTCGAAAATTGTTGATGTGCAAAAATTGTTGATCGGCAGTGTTATTATTTCTTGATGCTCTAATGCTGAGCCCTATCTTTGGGGGCCCAAATGAGCTGTGTTTGTAAGCCTTTAGATACAGTTGCTTGCATTCCTGTGCTCATAATAACACATTCAGGCAAGTTCATTTTTTTACTGAATCATAAGCAGCATAAGCGCCTGAGCCTCTGGTCATCCTGATGTCCCCATCATGATGGTGACACTAATGTAGCCTGGACTTGAGTCTTGGGTGAGTGCATTTGCTAAGAGAATCATTTTGTGGCCTTTGTACCTGTAGGGGGCACTCTGTATGAAGTATAAAAACTATACTCCCCGATGCAGTGATGGGGACACCATGCAGCAGGAGGTGCCCCTGCTGAATGAACTCTTAAATGGGGGGGCCCTTCGGTACTCGGCACTGAGGGAGGGTTTGTCTATTTTTTCAGTCCCTCAGTGCGATTTGCCATTGGTAATAATTTTGAGAAATTACCCTCATCATCCTGGAGAGTAGGTCAGAAGTTTTTTTTGTTGTTTTTTTTTTCCAGTTTTAACTTGTGCCTCTGAGCCTAAATAAAGTTTAAGCCTCTATGATTTTCTGATTGCAAAGACCTGATTCCCTAACTATGGTTAATCTCTGAATGTAAATCTGCAAATATCAGTGATCCTTAAGGGGTGATCTGTGGTTAAATGAAAAATGACACCAGGAAACAACTCAGAATTAATCTAAAGAGGTATATGTAATAACCACCAAAAAAGATACAAGTTGGCCTTTTTCTGTTTATGCGGTTGCCATGGTAACCGAGCAAGCTCATTATATTTGCAGAAAACTTCTGGCACCAATTCTTCTTTAACTCTATGATAGATTTCAGTTTTTCTTTCATCATTTAAAAGCCATTGCTTATCCAAATGCAATGACATAGCCATTCTTTGCCCAATTTATCAGTTTTGTGATTTTGGGGCATTTTACTCAAATTTTGAAATTATTTTGCGCAGAATCTGACGAATACTTAAAATATTCAAAGTATGCAACAGATAGGCAAAATTTCCCTATGTCATTGCATTTCTAATGAAGAAAAGTACCTGCAGCCCAAATTTCATTGATTTTCAATGATAAATAAAAAAGTTATGGCTGCCACAAACATGAGAAACGCGGAAAAAGTAATACCTTAGGAAATCAATGGAAAATGCATTAGACCGCATTGAAAAGTTGAGCTCAGTTTTTAATCCTTGTAGCAATTAGTGATTATTAAAGGTGGGTTATTATAGAATATTTTTATTCAAAAAAAAAATTTTGAAAAAATAATCAAATTTTTCCCATGTAACGCCAAATCACCCCTTAAGTGCAAAATCTCTAGAATTTGCACAAAGTTACTAATCTTATCAACCCTGTCAATAAACTTTATTTCCACTTAAGCCAGTTAGTACCAAAAAAAGTAAATATTATTACTTGAACATGGATGGTGTTGTTGTATTACCAGTGCTTTACATTGGTGCAGTAGATATTCAAGTTTTTGTGCAGCGTTTTTGTCTACTTTGAAAGACACTTTGGATAAAGGTATTATATCTGCAGTGGGGAAACCTGGCAGTCTTTTTTACAGCTTGAGTGTAAGCTATCAGGACAGTAGATCATGGGGAACAGGGTTGGGCAGCCCTGCTCATGATGTTGAATGAGGTGAAGTGTGTTAGGAATAGAGTGAAAACCTGCAGGACAGTAGATCTCCAGGAACAGGGTTGGGCAGCCCTGCTCTTACTATTGAATGTGGTGTATTTTGTTAGGAAAGGAATGAAAACCTGCAGGCTCTTGTTTTCTGTTTACTGTGGTTATGGAGAAGTGCATGAAAGAGATATTTGAGTTTGACTGCAGCAGCTGTAATATGCCATATTCATTTTCTTTAGACCTGTTGCACAAAAGTTTAGATCCTCTGTCTTACACCAAATCATGAATCAGCTAGAGGCACTCCTAGAGTGCAAACCTCCGCCAAGGCAGCACAGTCCAAATCTTGCTGAGTGGGAGCAAAGTTCGTTATCGCATGTCATAGGATCTCAAGATGGCTGCTGTGGCGGCCATATTTTTTCACTGATTGTGGTGAAAATCAATAGGGTCCATCCCTGATGTAATAGCAACTCACCCTCAAAATTTCAGAGATATCCGTTCGTGACCTTTTGAGTTATCTTGTTCACAAACTAACAGACAAACAAACAAACAAACAACACTAATCACATAACCTCCTGCCAACTTCGTATGGCGGAGGTAATCATTCTTGCTGTTAAGCTTCATTCTCCTTCAAAAACCGTTCTTTCAAGAGTGCCAAAATCACCTGACTGACAAGTAAATGTGGACTCTGCCTTGCACTCTGTATCCCTGGTAATGGTCACATTTATTGTTTAAGAAAATTCATGAAGCTTGTGGGCACTCTATTTCTTAAATTTGTCTGCATAGAACATGGTGTTTTCATGTGAAATAAGCAGTTATTCTCATGGTGTTGTCCAAGTCTGAACCAATAGTGGCATAACTATGTCATTATTACATGGAGTAATCATGGAGGTGAAGGATGCTTATATACTTGTCTACTGGTAATGACTGGGGCTTGATCCTGTGTATGTTTTGAATATACCTACACGATTAATGACACACAAGGAGTAATTCTGAAATAACAGGACATTACTCATTTATGGCTAATGTTTTGTTTTTACTGTGGTGCAAAACACAGGGGGTCTTGAGGAGTCCGAGACCATTTGATTGACACTTGAGACCCTCTGTAAGCCTCATCAGCAGAATTTTGGGGGTTCTCTGAAAAAATCATCAAAAAATTAATTGTTGCTTGTCAGGCTGTACCAGATATTTGGAAGCCTGTTGACAAATTATGGATCAAAATTCCAAATGCTGTGCAATTTTTTTTTTTTTTTTTTGTTATGTCTATTCATTCTGTTCAAACCCAGTATTTCTTCACAGGTGCAGATTAATATTTGCCTACATTATTATTATTAGTAGTACTTTATTTGCCAAATTAGATTCCAGTGTTGATGGCTGCGTAGGATTGTTTCCAACTCATGTGAGCCAAACATTTCCAATAACTACAGGACGTTGTAAAGTGGACTAAAAGTCTTTAGACTTGCAATGCAATCATTTACAGAATGCAGACAATTTTATCAAATAAAATATTCTTCTTCACATCCATCCATATTTATTGGCGTTTAGTCTTTCAAAAACAACATTTCCACTGTAGTCAACAAAACTTTGATTCCTCTTGCTGCACATAAAGGGAGGCATGCACCCTGTGGCAGTCTAGCAGTACTCCGTAACAGCATTATAAATTACACTTATATAACCATAATTTCAAAAATCTATTTTGGCTCTGACCCTATTAAGGTAAATTACTTAAGTTGTTGCAAAAAAGATATCATATTATGTTGGCTATCTGTGTGTGCTTGGCATTCTGCTCTCAAAAACGTCATCACTTTCAACAACAACGGCAGAGAGAGCTGTCAAAGAAATCGGCGGATATGATTGATGATGATCCTAAAAAAGTGCAGTGCCAGTTATGCAAAGTGTAACTCATGTACCACCATACTACTATGACTTTGGTGAATTATTTGATCAGTCTAAGTCCTCTGAATTCTTTCTGCTTGGCAAATGTTAGGTTGACTAAAGTCAGCTTACTAGGTTAACTAGCTAAAAAAGCACTGATGAAGAGATAACTCAGCCAAAGATTTTGAAGAAAGAGTTATAGGCCCATGATAAGTAAAAGATATTTCCATAAAAATTAACTTCTTAGCTCATGCACAGAATATCTGTACAAATAATTCATTGTTCAAAAGAAAATTTGTATTCTGATTTATTGTATTGCCATTTTGTTGCATAATGTTGCTATAAGCCTATGGAACAATCTTTGTTTTCATTGTTTATGTATTTATGATGATGAAACTGATGATGCACATTCATTAAAAAAAGTTGATTTTATAAAAAAAGGACAAACTCATTTAATCTGATGAATCTCTTTTTTCAAATTTAGGATTTTGTATGAGGATATTTATTTTATTTTTTTAGAAAGATGATTTGATTGAGTGCTTTCGACTCAAATCAGGCGAATCAATACTTATGTGCCTAAGCTATATTTCTGTTTAGGTATCGGAATACTCCAACTGGAACGTGGAAGTTTACTCGCTCGCGCACCCCAAATGCGCATGCATGAATACACTCATGCTCACGCACATACATGCACAAAAATAATGTATTTGAATGGATTCATGTGATCTAGTGCTGCTACCCTTCACCAATTGTAAAGCAGCTGTGTCCATTAATCATTTACATGATGCATTTTTTCAATCAAAGCCCATTTATTTCTTTGCAGAGCTCATTCACAATGGAGGGAGGCAGATAGGAGATGGAAATTTTTATTTATTTATCAAGCATATGTTTTCCCTTTCAATATTGTCTCTGTCAAGTAGGACATCTTAATCAAGTGTATAAAAGAGGAAAAAACTTGACTCTCCCGTAAACCGAAAATATATAACACGCATGTTTTCATGCTTTGCCAATTACTTTCAGAAATAAGGAGTTTTTGTGTCAGCCCCTATAAAAATGAGCCCAAGGATGAGAAAACAAGCGATTTCCTTATTAGGCTCAAGAGTCAAAGGGCTCCTGCAGAAGCCGCCAGCTTCAAGAGCCCAGAAGATTAAGACATATATTGGATTCATGATGGAGGGCACAAAGTTCATTTTCAAAATAAAACAGAATATTATTCATATTCCTTTTAAAATTCAGATTGCCAGCTGACCTGTGACTCGCCAGCAGTGTATTACATTTTCAATGAGCTGCCCGTCTGCCTCTCGTCGACAAGATCCCGCTTCCTGTTTTTCTTTCCACTTTGCAATTTTTATTCATAAACTGTAATGGATTTACAATATTGATTCTAAAAGTTATTGAATAAAATATGGATCAACACCAGAAACTTCCTCTGAGATATACAAGGGTTGTGCGTGTGTGTGTGTGTGTGTGTGTGTGTGTGTGTGTGTGTGTGTGTGTGTTTATATGTATATATATATATATATATATATATATATATACTTTTTTCTCTTTTTTGACTTGGTGTTCTTTTTGTTGCTATTGTTTGTGGTTAGTTTTTTTTATTTAATGTAATGTATTATTTGTAGATTTGTCATTTATACTGTTATGAGCAGGCTTACATTTATGATGGAGAGCAATAATGTGTGAGAGTTAAGCCACACCTTTGCGTCTGCAGAATGGTGAAAAGATTTGTACAGATCACATCTGTCAGAATGTTGTTTTAGGAAGCACACATGCATGCACATTGAACTGCTTATTTTCATATATATTAAAATCACACCTACTGTGGCATATGAAATAATGCAAACTGCTAAAGCAGAGGATCTCGGTTAGAACTTCCATCCAGCTTTGATTCAGATTCTCCTCATTGTTCTGTGACCCTCATAAAGGAGCTGGTCTTAGTCACACACTGAATTTCTCCAGCTACCCAAGAAAAGTCAAAACTATGATTTTTAAATCATTTTTATTAACCATAATAACACTATGTACAATGAAGAACAGATGGTGAAAATAAACTTTTTTGATGATATCAATACAAATTCTGCCTAAAATATCCTGATTGTTTGTTTACACAAATCCATGCACTTGTCATCGCATATTTGAATGATTGAGACTGCTCTTGTATGACCGTATAAAAAATAACATCATAATCTCAGGCAATTTTAGTAAAAATGCTCTTTTTTTTAATAAAAGATGAGAGACATCGTATGACTATTCTGACACAGTATGTATGAAGTGTGTTACGTGAAATGTATGGTATGATGCAGCCACTAGTCCCTCTCACTATGAGCGAATTCACCCTGCCTCCACTATCACCAGCGACGGCCTCATCATTCCCAACAAAAAACCCCATGCTTAATTGGTCTGTGCTTCTCCAACATGTTTTTAATGAAAAAGCGGCACATAATTCTTAGTTTGTTGGCTGGCAGAGCCCAATTTACAAAAGTGGAGGTTGGTGATAAGCAGAGACAGTGCGTCTGTGCAGCCCCGCGCGCAATGAATCACCGAGCGCCAGGGTTGAGCCGAATATAATTGAGTCCAACATCTCTGAGCACTTTCACCATAATTAATGATAATCTGTAACAGAGGAATCTCAGATTCCAGTTCACAGAACTGTTTAATTAGGCCCAGTAATGAAAGCCGGAGCACTACAAGAATATGGCCGGTCTCATGATTAATGATTTGTGCTAGTGAACACAAAAGTGCTGCACTGTTAACTCCAACGGATGCTGTGCATCTCACTGGCATTTACAGAGCACTGAAACAAATGCAGGTTGTTTTTCTTATTTTCTCCTATTAAAGACATCAAGCTATATATATATATATATATATATATATATAATATATATACACACACACATATGTAAAACCCAATTTCCAAAAAAAGTTGGAATGCTGTGTAAAATGTAAATAAAAACAGATTGCAATGATTTGCAAATAATTTTGACTTTACATTTAATGATCCAGACAAGGATCCAAAAGGAGGTTCAGGGTGCAATGCAATGAGAGTGTTTATTGATATATGTTATAACTGGAGAAGGGCCGAAGCCCGGAGTAGGAGGGAGACAGTCCAGCTTAGGTGGTATAAACTGGTGAGGACAATGGGCATGTCCACGCCTGGCAAGGGGCATCCTAGGGCAGATGCCTGTTGTTATTAACCCTGGCTGAAGCAGGACTGTCAGATAGCAGGTCCAAAGGTTTTAGCAGGAACGCAGTCCCAATCCTGGAGACCGATGAAGGTTTGGGAGGTGTTTCTGATAAACTAATTAGAGGTACAGACTGGAAAGGCAGGTGAACAGGAATGTGGTCCCAATCCAGGATACCAATAATAAGGCTTTGGAGTTTGTTCCTATTAATGAAGCGCCAAAGAGAAATTACGTATTTCACTATTATAAAAGTAGCAATACTTTCCGAAGAGGGCAGTAAACATTAGATCTTTGAGATGAAAACTGAGTGGTTGCTTAAAGAGAGGACTGTAGGGGAACAAAATGACAGGCTTAATTCTTGAGATATGAAACACTGGGTGAATTCTGGGGGGGGGGTTGCCTGACAGCAGTTGATGACAATACTCTAATCATGGTGAATGGGTCAAGGAACCAGGAAGTGAGATTCTTCAACGTCTTCTGAGGCAGAATATCCCTCGTGGTCAACCATACTTTTGGTCCCACTGGGTAGGCAGGAGCTGGACGGCAACAAAGGTTGCCCTGCTTCTGAAAGGCGGATACATGCTTGAATAGAAGTGCACAGGATTTCCTCTATGTTTTTCGGGCACGACGAAGCAGGAGCTGAGCAGAGGGAACTGCCACTTCCCTGTCCTTTGTCTGGAACAAAGGTGGTTAGAAACCCAAACCACACTGGAAAGGTGACATGCCAAGACCGGCAGCAGGGAGTGAGTTTTGAGCTAGTTTAACCCTGGGAAGATGACAGGACCACTGGGGATTTACCTTCCGTCAGGCTGTGCAGTCTTGCCCAGCTCTTGGTTAGACCTCTCAACCTAGCCGTTGGTCACTGGGTGGAATCCCAAGGAGAGGCCAGTGGTGGTATCCACCAGGGCACAAAAGGTCTCCTAGAAGCTACTGGTGAACTGAACAGCGCAATCTAAGACCATCTCCTGGGGCATGCCGTGAGAGACAAACCACATGGCGTAATTGGAGCTTGGCAGTCTCCTTGGCCATGGGCAGCTTCACCAATGGCACAAAATGGGCCACCTTAGAAAACTGTCCATGATAGAGAAGATTACTGTGAACTCGTCTAGTAAAGACAGCCCAGTGACGTAATCCATGGCGATTCTTGCCTAAGGCCAATTGAGAACCACTAATGGCTGGAGCAGACTGCAGGGGAGCTGTTTACTGACATGTTGTCTTTGCACAATTTTCAATAATATATAGAGTTAAACCTCCAAAAGCCCCATGCTCCCTTGTGGTAAAATTGGTATAACGCAGAGTCTTTTTGTGGCATCCATTTTTGATACCCAAGTCGTTTTTCCCAATCAAAATATGAACTTATTACACATCAATTCTCTTTGTGGTATAAACCCACTTTACTGCAATCTAGTGCTTCATTGGTTTACACTTTGTCTCATAAAAGTTTGCAGAACATAACTAGTGATTTTCATAAAAAATCATGGCTTATTAACTGCGTTTGCTGTCTCATCAGGACTCTAGCCAATCCCACTTTATTCATGGTTGTGTAAGTGTCTTCCCATACGTGCTGTTGCATGGTAATGTGTACGTGTCAGTTCTTTCAATCACTTTTCACACTGCCAAATCTGGGAGGAATGATGCATTTGGATCCCCTTGTGGGGCCATGTATGCCCCAGAATGTTCAGTTTTTTACGGGCAGCTGTGTCTTCATTTGATCGTTTTTCAGCCAGATGCAGCCCAGTGTTTGTTGGTTAGATGCCGGATGTGGTGACCAATTCGCCATTTCAAATAGAATTTACATTTCCATATGTTTTACAGTATCCTTAAGCTTTATTTAATTTAAGCCTGATTGCTTGTGCATGGACTCAAGGCGTCATTTAAAATCAAGCGCAATGCTGGATATAACTAGGACATTTAAAAATGGCATTGAGAGGTTTGAACTGTGAACATGAGATATCTGTTTATTTCGCAATCATTATACGTGTCATCTACCATACGATCACTTTACTGGAGCACAGAAGTGACACGCTTTCCAAATAATTATCATTATTGAAAGGAACGGGCATAGACTCCAAATGCAGTTCAGCATCGGCAGGGCGTTTATTGGGATTAACCAAGCTCATGGTCAAAACAGAAATGGATCAATAGCCAGGCAAACAGACAAATGCAGACTAGGCAGAATCGAAGTCAGGGGACAAGCAAAATAATCCAGTAACCAGAGAATCAGTCCGCACAAAAAGACAGTAACAAAGGGGCTGAAACTAAGGGAATGGAAGGGAAGGAAAAAGGGAGTTGGATGGGATAAGGGAGAACACAGGAGATACTAAACAGATAGGTACAAAATGGGGATCAGGGAGAACGAAGTACTAATCAACCAAACCGCAATCTCACAACATAATACAAACAATCAAATACAAGACTTACGGGAGAATCACAAGAGCTTTCCAACAATCGAAACGAGAAAATAGCGCAGAAACGAGACTGACCAAGAACGAGCTGTGGTAGAAACGAGTCGACAAGAAGCAGCAGGAAAGTGGGTCTTTTATACACAAACAAATTAAGTGGAGGCCCAGCTAAACTCAGAACAGGTGAGAGGAGAGGCGGTTCTAGAAAAGCAAGGACGGTGATAGGAGAGAGAGAGAGGAAGTAGGTGGGATCCTAACTTTGAACTAACTAATCACCCGTGCCTAACTGAACTGCTCTAAGTGTGGATAGTCCAATCAGAACAGCAAGAGAGAAGGAAGAGGAATTACCAAACCGAAATGGAAAAAGAAAGAGTGAGAATCTTTTAAAGACACCACACAAAAAGAAACAAGAGGAAAGTAAGACATGAGACTGCAAGCATTCATCCAGAAACATACATGCTCTAAAAACAATAAAATATAATGTATAAATAATAGCAATACTAAAAAACTAACAAGAAACAAACTAAGAGCAGAAACTAACTAAAAACAAACATACAAATCACTGATCTCTAACAATTATTATGATACTGTGGTAAACAAACCATGAGGGGCTTGCCTGAAAAGTAGAATCCCTAGTCTTTTAAGTTATAAATATGGATTTTTTCACAAGTACTCAGCATATACAGGAAACCCAAAGAGTTAGCATTTCATCCATATTAGCTGTACCACATCAAGGAAAAATTATACAACCTGATTGTAAGTAGCCATTCTTCATTTTTTTTTTTGTACTATTCATGGACAATCATTGTTGAAATTAAATATCAGATACTGGACTTTTGGTTTTATGGAAAATATGGTAAAATGTACTTTCCCAGTTTTAACAAAAGCATTTAGCCATTTTCCTGTTCTATTATAATGCTTGAGACACTGGGCTTTCTGTGATACTACATAATTAGATGAAAATATCTATTATAAACTGGACTTAGGAAGAAAGTAACTGTTTGGTCATAAAAGTGCAGTTCTCCAGTTTTTAAAAGAAGTTCTGAAACATATGTCTGGCATTTATGGCTTTTGAGATGCAGAGCTTTTTTTAATGGTCGTCAGAATTTTAAACACTATACCCGTTAGCTGTTAGAGGTTAAATGGCTTGCAAATCATTGCATTCCGTTTTTATATACATTTTAAAACAACATCCTGACTTTTTTTGTGAAACAGGGATGTATAAATACATGTAAAATGTGAATACAAATGATTGGGACATCCATATTATAATCCTTTTTTGCATTATAATCCCAGTAATCAAATAGAGAATGTGCTTGTTGTAGCGTTGGGCGGCATGGTGGCACAGTGGATGGCCCTGCTACCTCACAACAGAATGGTCAAGGGTTCAAACTTGGCCTGGGGCCTTTCTGTGTGGAGCTTACATGTTCCCGTGGGTGTCCTCCAAAAACTCCAGTTTCCTCCCACAGTCCAATGACAAGCATGCCAGGATGATCTGAGACTCTAAATTTCCCACAGGTATTAGTATGTGAGTGAATAGTGTGTGAACGGCGTGTGCACCCTGTGATAGAGTGCAAAGCTGTCCAGGGTGTGTTCCTGCCTTTCGCCCATAGTCAGCTGAGATAAGCTCTAGCTCTCCCATGACCCCAGCGAAGAAGAAGAGGAAAAGATAATGGACGGATGCGTGCAGCATCTAGTCTTTTATTGCTACATACTAAAAGCTTTATGCCATACACACAGTACCTATCCATGGTTTGCTCTTCTTGTAATCCTTGTTTAGTAACAAGAGGACCAGAATGAAGGATATCAGTGCACCATTATGAGACTGAGACATAAAAGACAGCGTGTAAACTCTAGCCTGACAAAGAATTCTCTCGTAATATTGAAAACCCCTAACACTTGTCCAACCGATCGAGAAAACCTCTTCAGAAGTCAGTGAATGTGTCAGTGACTATTTTTTTGCAGCAAAATCACGAGCAGAGGCTACACTGCAATTTGACAACCACTCATTTGCCAAAAAAACTGGACAGCCAGATGACAGAGCGCTGAGTACCTCAAAGTGTCACAACCCTCATGTGTCCTTAATTGTCTCCAACCCCTTTCCAAAAACCTACGCATTTTGTGGTTCTGTCTCTCTTGATTTATTTTCTTCTCCTCTTCCCTATGACCCGGTGTAATCTATGTGCCCTGCTCCTTATTTTTGTGGTTTGCGCATAACAGCTTTCTATCAATTAGTGTTGTTGAATATAATGCCTCGTCCTACTAAAGCCTACCAGTCAGTTTATCTTTTAGTATTGGGTAAAGCTCTTCTTTCTTGTATTAATCAGTACTTTAATGATTGTGAAACACGTAATTACTCCTTGGAGTCTTATTAATAGGAACTCTCAAGCCTTAATATCAGTTTGCTGTATTGGGGCTGCCATAGACGTTGAACAGGTGCGGGGAGCGGCCGCCCCCCCCCCCCCATCAGCCCCATACTGCCCCAAGTCTTATCATTTTTTAAAATATATATATATATATATATATATATATATATATATAATATATATATAAAGAATCTGAATTCAAATGTGTCAGACTTACATTTGGGCCTATGTCTTTCATATCATAAAAAAAATGCTTTCTATATCTTGTATGCAGCCTAATGAAATGTGCCAGATGTAGCCTATAGAGACAGTGCAATTTGGAAAACGGCTCCTTTGTTTTGATACATAAGCGTGCGCATTGTTTATTTCCTGTTAGCTAGCAAAGGCGGTGAATTCAAGCAACGATCAAGACAATGTAACAGAAGCGGATTTCGCATTTCTTTTCCAAAGCTCACACTGAGTCTGCTAAGCATCTAAGAGAAGCTAAACCGAAAAAGAGACGCGCGAACGAGAGCATGTCGAGGAAAAAGGAACGCGATCGCAGCTATGCGAAGTCCCGAATAAACATAGGGAAAGCATACCAACGTTGGAGAGAATTCCGGGAGTTGAATGGTTTTAATTCTGATGCCCAGGTCGCCTTGTTTCTACTTGAGGTGAGTAGAGCTGGGCCCCGTTTCAGATAGCGGGGTTAGTGGTAACTCTGAGTTTGTTAGCACAGAGTTGCAGGAAACTGAGTTTTCCGGTTCACAATGCGAGTTCAGTCCAACTCTGAGTCAGTCACCGCGGCAACATACTCCGTGAAGCTAACCTGCTCGCTGGCAGGTTTTCAAATAACTCAGTTTCTTCTCCTCCTGAAACTGCAGACTGGGGAGGTTTTAGACATTGCGTGTCCTTTCCTTGAAGAGACAGAGGGCATTGAAGCACAAATACTGAGAAGAATTCTCCGTTAGAAGAGTTATCCGACCACGTTTGGATGTTTTATCGTTTTCGGACGAATATTTGTTTGAGCGTTCCGTTTCTCTGTGGAATATATAATTTATTTCAACAAAATTTTCAGCCCGCATATTGCTTGTGTGACACACCGCGGACATTCTCTCAGTTCAGAACAAATTGCGTAGCTCTTCTTCTTCTTCTTTTTTGTTGCAAACGGAAGTTTTCATTATCCTTTTGTTTTATTACGGAAAGAAACAACCACGACTTCATTCATTAAAGGCACAGTCAGTTTCTATCATGAGTGGGCTCTTCAAAGTAGGCTACAAAATAATGAATAACTCTCTGGAGAGTTTTTAATTTTTCGCAATATGTTGGAAAGTCTGCTAATTTGCTGTAATGAATGATCAGCAGTTCGTATGTTCAATTCATTCCAAGTCAAAAGACCTCAAGACAGAACAACTAATGTTTTAAAATGTGAAAATTAAAGTCTGTGGAATTATCCTGAAATAAGTCATTTGTATCAGCTTGGAATGATACCGAGCGTTTATCACAACGAGCTGTGCACGGCCATTTACCCAGCTGAGTGAGCCATTCTTAAACTGCTTTCACACCGGACGCGAAACTAATTTTTCCCACGACAGATTACATTCAAAGTCAATGCAAAGACGCGTTTTGCATTGAGTTTGAATGTAATCTGTCGCGTTTCGCTTTCAAGGTCCGGTGTGAAAGCAGCTTTACTCAGAAGTTTGACTTTAAGAAAAGCGCGTTCATGTTCCAAGCTTCTGAAGGAGAGGGGCGAGCGGCTCTGTTGTTTTGAGAACATTTCAACTGTCAACAATAGTGACGTCATATCGCCGATACAGCCTTTAATAACTGTGTGGCAATCAAAGTATCCTGCTTAAAATCAAATCCTTGTTCAGAAAACACTGTGCGTACATATATGAGCACAAACCCCCATCAAAAATCCCGCCCCCCCTCTCAGAATATAGTTCCAACGTCTATGGTGGCTGCGCTCCTGTTAATCATCTATTCCAGTCAGTTCCTCTCAGCCAGGTTATTAGGAACACCTCCCAACCATTATTTGGTCTCCAGGTTTGGGGCTGCATTCCAGCTTAACTCTTCGGTTCTGTTGTTTAGCGGTCCTGCTTTGGTGAAGGGAATTTACCTCCTGCCTTCTGTCCCAGGACAGCCACTGGCTGAATATGGACACACCCTTTACCCTCTCCAGTTAACACCAACTCATTGGACTATCCAACTCATAGTTCTGGGCTTCGGCCAACTCCACTTCTGTTAATATATTCCTATCAATCAATACTCCTCTTTGGATTGTGCCCTGTATCTGCATCTGGTTCCTTGTCTGAATCATAACACGAAGAGCCAATAGTATCCAAGATAATAGTCTTGTGGAAACATGGACCCGCCTCCAAGGTTCTCTAGTCTGAGAGTAATGGTACGAGCATAGTGTAAATGCCAAAATGAGCTAAATACAATCCAGCTCATGCCCTCTCATCTGAGGGACATGGCAGAGAATCAGTATGGAAGATATCCCATGTCTGGTGATGGCTCTGCATGTGTAGTACCAGAACAGCAAAAATGAAAAATAAATAAACAAGTGTTGCCAGGCAAAAGAAACCTTAACCACCAGCACTTATTTTAGTTCTTTTCATACTGACTTAGTTTTAAAAGTGTGACCTCAACCGTTTTCAACATATTGTCCTTTGAAAAACCGTGACCTTCAGTTTGACCTTTCAAAGTCACTCAGGGTCAAAGGTCATGGTGTGAAATAAAACCCATATAGGAGCTTCTACATGGTCATAATAGTAAACATCCGTCTATCTGCAAGCATTTTTGAGTTATAATGGAAATATATTATTTTCAGCGATGACCTTGACCCCCTTGACATTTAATCCCCAACCGCTACAGAGACTATCAAAGCTACCCCATCATGCAGCATATGGTTGGAAGCAGAATGGAAAGATGCACATTGGCGTATGTTTGAAGTCAATGCGATGAATTTGAAAGAAGTTCTTGCAAAAAAAAGTATTGAGACATTTCCAATGATCTTGACCTTTAGCTTGACCCGATCACCCCCAAAATTTAATTTGGTCATCTGTGGATCATTGCCCACATACTGTGAAAGTTTGAAGTCAATCAGTGCAACCATGTAGATGCTAGATCGTTAACACACGGAGACACAAACAAACAGACAAAAAATAAACAAACAAACCATATTGATTACAATACCTTGCCCCGCTGACTCTGTTGCGAGCAAGGTAATAAAAACAGAAATGAATAAAAGGCAAATGAATAAATAAGAAAATTAAAATATAGGTAAATAAAAAAGAAATAAATATAATCAGAAAATAATAAATTTGGAAAAAATCTGAAAATAAATTAAATAAAAATAAATAATTTGACAAAAATCTTTTTTTTCCATTTATGTGCATATTTGTTTATTTTCAAATTGACTTGCACATTTATTTGATAATTGAGCCTTTTATTTCTACATTTCTTTCTTTACTATTTCATGTATTTCTTTATTGAGTTATTTTATTCATTTCTTAATTTATTTTTAATTTTGGCCGTTTTGGTCCTAAATATCTGCATGCTTGAGGCACATATGATTTGAAAGTTTGGGGTTTACACTAATTCATTTGCATCCTCATATAAAAAGGAACCCCAATAATTCTGCTCTAACTCGACAACCTAAATACAGTCAGCAAATGCAAGTGCTAATGGTACTGCTGATCAAAACTGGGCATGTCTATCTCAATTACAGTAATTTTGTGACAGGGGGCCATAATACTACTGTGGTGCTATTATGAAAAGGGTCAGTCTAAGACAAATTAATTTCCTGTTGTTGTGATGGGGATTTGTTGCCATGAATGCCAATCAGATTAGCCACTGTCATTTGCTTTAAAACCACTGAGTTAATGCCATAGCCAGTTGGTCATTTTATCAGGTGATGAACAAGCACCCAACTTGCACTACTGCCCTTTCCTTTGGTCCTCTGAGAACCACACTCCAATTTAGTAAGGAGTTCAATGATGTGAGGTGAAGACAAAAGTGAAAATTAGCATCACGCAGGTGGGAGACTAAATCCAATGAAGAGGGAGCATCCGCCAGTGAGCCCCTGGTGCCAGTTGAGGACATAGCTGCCAGAGTTTGGAGGAATACAGGTCAATTCACCTGATAATTTGTTTTGTACCATATTCAACCGTGGTATTGAAACAAAGGTGAGACTGATGTAAATATTTTTTTTGCATTTTCCCCCTAACAAATAAAATTTTCAAATGGCTAAAAATACCACTCCCCCTCCCATTAGACGCCACCACCATTTTGTAGGCATTGTTTATAGGGTATTTAACAAAACTGAAAACTGAAAAGGGGGCAATGAAATGTACGGTATGTGTTTTGCAAACAGCTCCGCTTTCTGGGATTTAGTCTGATGAAGCAATATCGACAGCATTTGCATCATAAGGTGGTGTGGATGGGTCTTTAATACGAAACTTGCAGAACACCAGCTTTATGCACTGATGCACCCCTTAAGGCACTGATCAACTCATTGTGACCCAAACTGCTTTATTTAAAAATGTGAAACTACCAAACTGGGTGAATGCGATAAAAATACAATTTTCCACAAACAAAATTGTGCATTACACTTCTGCTACATGCATTTCTCTTTGCAAAGGCACAAAAGAAGAGCCCACTAGAACAAAAGACATGTTTTCACAGTTTTATTATGACACTTGAAGACATGGAATGGAAGGATAACGGTTTGGGTTTATATTCAATACGAACTATTGCAGTACAAAATTGTCGGATTTTTTTATTACCATTACCGATGCGCTTTATATGCCTACCAAGCTCCAGTCTCAATAACATTTGGATGCTCATCATTCCTTTACAAAAATTTTTTATACAAATATTTCAGCAACACTAACCCAGCTAACAATGTGGCGTCGGCCCAACATTGGCAATGGTTAGTACAGTCGCAGTCGCTGAGCCGACGTTGGCGCAACGTTGGATTAATGTTGGATGATGGTCATAATTTTTGCCCTTCATATTGGTTGGTGAAATAATGTTCGCCCAACGTTGGCCTATGGTCATAATTTTTGTCATGAATATTGATTAGCGAAACGACGTTGGCCCATGATCATGAATTTTGCCATGGATTTTAATTGGCAAAACAACGTTGGCCCAGCGTTGGCCTATAGTCATAATTTTTGTCATGGATATTGATTGGCGAAACAACACTGGCCTATGATCATAAATTTTGTCATGTACATTAGTTGGCAGGACGAAGTTGACCCAACGTTGGCGTATGGTCATAATTTTTGTCATGGATGTTGGTTGGCGGTACGACGTTGACCCAACGTTGGCCTATAGGCTATGGATATAATTTAAAATTTTGTCATTGAATATTGGCAGTCAGATGTTAATTGGCCCTACGTAGGCTTTTAGGCTATGGTCATAATTTTTGGCATGGATAACATAGTTGACCCAACGTTGGTCTGAAGTTATGTAATGTTACATGCTGGGGAATTTCAATCACTTGCTGGTTATCCAGTTTCTGGTCTACAGCTGACATCTAGAACTCCAATTTAACAAGCAGCTGATTGGTTGATTGATCCCACCTGGCTGCACCCAACAAGAGGACTTGCTGCAGTATACAATGGCTGGAAGAAGACTTGTGTGGCTGATTGCGTGCACAGTTTTGGTTTTGTTTGATACTTTCTTTGATTCCTGTGTTTCTTTGTGGTGTTTGGACAGCTTTTGTTTTGTTTTTGTGCACGTTTTTAATTTAGGTTTAGGCCAGAATAGGAAGCTGCGGAAGACTCACCCTAATTTTATTTTTGGTAAGGAGAAACTCTGACTTCATAGGATCTAGGGTGTAGTCCTCAGGGGCCCTGCTTTGGCCAGTCCAAACACCAGTTGAGTTTTTTTGATTGCTATTTATTAAATCTTTCTTTAGAGATCTTTGTTTTCCTATTCTAATTTTTGGGCTTAAGGGACTCTGGTGTTGCATCTCATAAGTCCGGCCCTGTCAATGTAATGGGCGAACCTTGGGACGTAACAGTTATGAAAAATTGGAATATTAATTGGTGACAAGTTGGGCCAACGTCGCTGTGACATTGGCCCAATTTTGAAAAGTGGTTGGTGAAACATTGGGACAGCGTTGGCCTGACGTTATGAAAAATGGGAATATTAGTTGGTAGCAGATTGGGCCAACGTCGCTCTGACAATGTCGTGATTTAAAAATATATTAGTGAAACATTGGGCCAACGTTGGCCTGACGTTATGAAAAACTGGCATATTGGTTGGTGACACGTTGGGCTGACATTGCTCAAATCTTGGAAAAGTAGTTGGCAAGACATTGGGCCAACATCACTTTGACGTTATCACAACCTTGTACACATTTTGGAAACATGTTGGCACAACGTTGGCCTGACGTCTAATTTCTTGCTGTTTTTACATTTTGCACCAACGTTGGCCCTATCATGGTTCTGGATGTTTGTGCGTGTGTTTTGGACTTTTCTTTGCGGCTCTCGTCCCGGGACGATATCGTATTTCTGTTCAATCGAATTCTTTACCCAGGTGGCTGATTGAACTGGGGCGGCCCTTCCCCGGACTCTATATAAGCCCGATGTTCGCCACGCCACTTTGCTAGAGTGTCTGTTTGTAGCTAAGCACTATAGCCGAAGATATCTGTTGTCAGGTTTTGTTTGACTTTCTATCTTCTAATTATTGGAGTTTCCTCTCCCTTTTTCTATCTCACTTTGCTTCCGTGGTTTGGACTATTTTACGTCCTTTGGAAGCGCGAGTACTTTTGTTTGGTCTGTATTATTCTCTGTGTTTGTACTGTGTCCGTGCTACTCTTTCTCTCTGATCATTGCACCTGGCCTACATATTCCACCGGCCATTACCGAACACTCTAGCCAGACATGGAGTCACCAGCAGTCTGTCTTTACTGCGTATGGCCAGGGTCTTTCTAGCTTAGACAGTTGGCAGGCGGAGCTGACAGAGAGAATTCGCCTTCAGGAGCAGGCTATGCAGACACAGGAAAGTCTTCTATTAAATCTCTCCGAGTGTATCAGAGCATTGTCTGCTCAGATTACACAAAGTGTTTCACAAGCACAATCAGTACACCTTCCCCGAGAGCCTAAACTCCAGTTACCCCCAAGATATGGAGGCGAGGCAGGAAAATGTAAAAATTTCATTGCTCAATGTGAAATATTTTTTAAAGCGCAACCCTCACCGTTCTCGAATGAAGAATCACGGGTTTCGTTTATTTTATCACTGTTGACCGGCACAGCCCTCACTTGAGTGGGGCCACTCATTCGAGCTAGATCGCCGTAGTAAATTCAGTTGAAACTCTCGTGAGAGAAATGATTAATGTTTTTGATCAGGATGTACATGGTCAGGACGCAGCTACGCATCTAATGCATTTGAAGCAGGGTTCTGATAGCGTCGCTGATTTCTCTATCTCGTTTCGCTCCTTAGCCACAGAGACAGGGTGGCCAGAAGCACCTCTTATGACAGTGTTTGTTCACGCTTTGGCTGAGGAGGTTAAGGACGCTCTGGCTACACTAGAGCCTTGCGTTTCTTTAGATTCGTTGGTTCGTACTGCGGTGCGAGTTGATAATCGCATCCGCGAACGAAACAAGGAGAAACGTACTGCATTGGTTCTTGATAGCAACGGGGTTAGTGTTCCTTATAACACGCATACAGCCCCGAATCCCCCCTTTGAAATGCCCAGTTCTAGTGAACCCATGCAGGTTGATGGCTCATATGAGAACCGGGCTCGTAAGCCTGTTCACAGACAGGGACATATCCGTCTAAGTTGCCCCGAGCTTAAAGGGAGACAGGAAGCCCCTCTGGCAGTAGGGGGGGGGCTAGAGGACAGACCCAATCTCCCGTTCGAACTCTTATTTCAGTAAAGTTGACTATGGGGAAAAAGAATATGGGTTAAAGCCTTTTTTGGATTAGGGGGCTGTTGATTGTTTTATGGATGCGGAGTGGGCTAGAAAACATTCCATTCCCATCCGCTCTCTCTCACATTCGCACTCCATCAAAGCTTTGGATGGTCGACCGTTGGGAGATGGGCTTATATCCGAGGTCTCTGATTTTTTGACTGTTTATCCCTTTTGGTGGTCATTCAGAGAAAATGTTTTTTCTTAATCAATTCCCCGGTTTGTCCTGTGGTTTTAGGTCATTTGTGGTTGCTTAAGCATAGGCCACAGATTTTTTGGGGCAGTCAAAATAACTCAATCGTCCAGTGGAGCTCTGACTGTGGGTCTTACTGTAGTGAGATTCTGGCAAGTTGCCCCGAATTTCAACCCATGGGGGAGGCGTCGGGTTCTGAACAAGATTGGTGTGTAGGAGCTGAGCTGAACCTCGGTTTACCTCCCAACGTGTCAGATGATGATGTTGATCTCGCGGAGGATTTTGGCAAACAAAGGGCTTTGTCTTTGCCTCCGCATCGTGTTTACGATAGTGGGATCAAACTGTTCCCTGACAAGGTGGCAGCGGTTAGGAATTGGCCTGCCTCTCACAATGTTAAGGAGGTTAAACAATTTTTAGGCTTTGCTAATTTTTATAGGAGGTTTATTCGCAATTTTAGCGCTGTGGCTGCCCCCATCATTGCGCTTTCTAAGAGGAATTCCTCCTCGTCGTTTACTTGGTGTCCAGCAGCGGAGGCTGCTTTTCAGGAGTTGAAGAAACGACTTAGCTCTGAACCTATTGTCGTTTTGCCTGACCCCTCCCTCCCATTTGTGGTGGAGGTTGATGCTTCGGAGGTCGGGGTGGGTGCCATTTTGTCCCAGCGCCCCCTTCGGGACAATAAGTTGCACCCATGTGCCTACTTCTCCCGGTCGTTGTCACCGGTTGAACGGAATTACAGTATTGGTGACCGAGAGTTGTTAGTTGTTAAATTGGCTTTAGAAGAGTGGCGCCATTGGTCGGAGGGGGCTGAGCATCCGTTTGTGGTTTGGATGAATCACATGAATCTCCAGTGTGTCCAGCAGACCAGGTGACGTGATTCCCGGCAGGCGCGGTGGGCATTGTTTTTCAATCGCTTTGTCTTTGCGTTGGCTTATCGCCCCGGCTCCAAGAGCATCAAACCTGGTGCCTTGTCACGGATTTATGACCGCTCGGGCCATGATCCCGTTTCTGGGCCAGTTGTTCCGGCGGCTTGGATTGTGGCTCCATACAGTGGGATACTGAGTCTGTTGTGCGGGAGGTCTTGCGGCCCAACTCTGGTTCTGGTGGGGAGACGTCTGGCTGTTTGTTTGTCCCCATAGCGGTGCATAAATAGAAGGGTGCCGCTGATAGGAGGCACCGTTTTGCACCGGCTTATCAGGTTGGCCAGAGGGTTTGGTGATGTCCTGAGGAGTGGTGCTGGGTCCCTGCTCAGGATATCTTGGGTCCCACCCTTATTTCGGAGTTCCATGCTCGGGGTTTTTTGGGAGCGTCTGGGGCCGTCCCTTGGGGGGGGTCCAGTCATGGCTCTGGATGTTTACAGGCCCAATGACAAAAAAAAAAAACAAAACGTTGGCCCAATGGCATATTTGCGATGTTTGGCCAACATATGAGCACACGTTGGCCCAACATTAGTCCAATATCTTATTGTTAGCTGGGAACTACTGCACAATGAGAGCAAAAGCATCATATTCAAATCCATATTAACAAAGCGTCATCCACTCTGATAAAGTATGCTGCTGCTCATGGCATGCACAACCTTTAAATAAAATAAAAACTGAAATCGGACAACTGAGATGTATTGTATGAAGTTGAGGAAAAAAACATGTAAAACCATTAGTATCAAGCATTCTACTGTATAATTTGTACTTGCATGGAAAATCATTACGTAAACAAACTAGATGAGATTCACTTGCGATATCAGTGACAAATATTAATAGCATAAGGTTGCATCTTTATTGATAGCTGTATTGCTCCCATGGGTGTCACGGCATTATCATAAGAACTTGACCTAGACTTCACATTCATAATAATTTGCTCTCTCTTTGCATCTCACAAAGCCACCCACAGCTGCAAAAAATATTACAAATCATAAACAATACAAATGTTAAACAGTAAAGCTGGCACAGCAATGTAGGAGTACCTATTTTGTTTGTGTCATTTGGGGATCAAAGTCCGTAGTAATCTAAAAAATGGCTTCAGAATATTTGCATTTGTGGAACCGAATTACAGCGGCCGAATTACAGAGGAGGCAATGAAAAAATGTGGTTGCACGTTATCAACCAAATCTTTGATTCAAAATATTAACAAAAATCTACTCTTGAATTTCAAGAAGATGATTCAAGGAAAAAAGCAATCTTAACCCCTTTGCACAGAAGCCAAATCTGGCTATTTATGCATTACCCTATTTAAGACTTTATAATTCAAGAGTTGAGCATCACAGAGAGGGGGGAAATGGCTGAACTGAGACAAAACACTGGTAGCATTTTGAACTCCATCATATTTCAGTTTATTTTCATGATTTTGGTGGAGAAAAAGGGCTGCAAATATAAAAGATCTTCATGAAAATTTAGCATTGGAATTTTTTTTTTTTTTTTAAATGATACTGAGAATTGAAAAATGGCTCAAAGTTAAAACAATACGTTTCTGGGATCATAAACTTCTTGATCACCGGGGCACTTCATCTGAGTGTGAAATTCAAAATGATCTACTCTTTATGAGCCAAGTAAGAAAGCTCTCCAAGTGGCTCCCCAAACTCTGATACCCCTCAAAATGGCGCACTGTCAAATCATAAAATAATCATATTTTTAATACAAATGAACTTTGGACACATGAAGTTCAATATGAATTGATAATTTTCTGGTTGAATTTAGCATGAGTTAATCAATGTAGGCGCAGTTGGATATCAATGGTCACCTGTAACCTTTCTAAACACAAAACATGCCTCTTCTCCATGAAAGTTTTGTCAACAGCGCATGAATTATACCACGGCCTAGCGGCAATTTCTGTGGTTGCCTCCCTGTGTGGCCATAATGCCCTACTACTCAAACAGCCAGTTTGGCTCGCCCTTTTTTCAAGTGGCCGTGGTGCACAAAAATTAACCAAAGTGGCGATTTTCGACTCAGCGACTGAGCTGTGTGGCTCCCATTGTCATGCTGTGCTGGACTTCTGAGCATTTTGTGCGTCCAACGACAAGCCCACTCACTCAATAATACGGCAACGTCGTGTGAGATTGGTGTACTACAGCCATACATCCTTCTGGCTTGAGAAAAATCAGCTCACATTATGGTGTAAGTGCAAGCAATTAAATACTGTTGGTGTCAAGTTTAAATGTGTTTTTGGGCTGGGTAAAAACGGTGGCTTTATAACTTTCCTCAACAGAAACTAAACTTTGAAAGCGAGCTGGAGAGAGCATTCGCTAACAACGTTAGCTGTGTGCCAGACTGCTGTGCTGTGCCAGACTGCTAAGCAGTAGCTGTCCGTCGGTGGTGACAAAGGCCATCGGAAACCTCATGTTTCAGTGCTTGATTACCAAAACCTCTCGCAGTTTACTTTTCCCGGGTAGCAACAGTTGCTCAGACTAATTTGCAGAACCAAAGGCATTATAATTTATTTACGATAGAATTGTTATACATTGCACCATAAAATTGAAGCGTTTTCTTCCACACATCAATGACAATGTAAAATATCAATATGTCTTTATATTTTCTGCGCTCATGAAGCTCATGAAACAGCGCAGATTTGCATAGGTTAGTTTGCGAGGTTCATTAAGCAATAAACCCTGAGAATCCGTTCTATATTCTGCATGTAGTCATGGCTAAAGGCCGTTGTCTGGCAAGATGCACAGCTGAGTGACAACTCTAAGGATGGCGAAAATAAATGCCACGAAGTCAACGAAAGTTTTGTATTTTTGCATTATATTACCATTATATTACAACGCCATATCAATGATATAAATGTTGGTAATAGGCATTCACTTTTTCATGATCATTTCTAATTATTGGTCATGTATTGGTCTTGATTGTTCAGTCGATAAATTGATGCAAGTTGAATAAAAAATTTAACAATTTGAAAAATTAATAAAATATTGGTTTTCAATGCGCTCCTAATTATTGATTTATATTGTTTCATCTTCATACAATGTCATTATCACTTATTTTTCTTGCAAGATTGATTAATTTGGTTTTGGTACCCTACATTTTGGCTGTGATGCCCCAATTTTAAAAGGCCAAGTGGCCTTGCCCTAAAAATAACTTAATTTGAGGCCTGGTCAATTTTTCTTCAGAGTTCCACAAGCCAGCACACATACTCAATAATACCCCCGCTCCACAGAGCTTTCTGGCTCATCGGTCACTCGTCGGAAGCAAAGTTTATTTGTTTGATCCGGTGAGGTGAAATCATCTGATGAAGGAACTAAGAGCTTAGTTCCTTCATCGGATGATTTCGCCTCATCGGATCACGCCCAACACGTCGGACACTGACCTGATGGTGGACAAACACGAATCAGATTCATCGGCCTGTGATACAATCGTCTTCCGTGGGTGACCGGAAGAAATAAACTTTGCTTCTGACGAGTGACCGATGAGCCAGAAAGCTCTGTGGAATGGGGGTATAAGGGAACCGCTTTGTTAACAGTCAGAACATTCACACTGCAAAGAAAAGCTAGCAGTTCCCACTTTCCACACCTTATAATGTACAAGCATAACTCACCGGCACAGTAATATCTGAAATACACCTTATTTTAACAAAACAGACATTTCACTATCAGGAAAAAAAGCAGGCAATATGCTACCCTAGATTGAACAGAATCAGTGCAACAAACGTAGCAGGCGGTCTACCGAAGGCCTAGAGCTGTTCGCATTTTAAACGAGCCAAAACCTCGGCATTCTATTTTGTTGAATACGGTGTAAATTCTTGAACAAAATGCCACGTTGTGCAAAATACCACCACATGCCGTATTCTTAGTGAAGACTAACGGTTACTCTTACTAACCAATGTGGCAAACAAGCTCTGTGATCATCATGGCTATGGTAAACCGAAAGTAAAAAAAGAGCCAGCAGTCAGCCAGCTAGCCATAAGTAAAAAAATATTCAATTGTACTCACGTATAAAATGAAGAAAAACTTGTCTTCATTGAATTCCTCTTCCAGAGACACAGATCTGTTCGGCAGAAGGAACCCTCCAGTACTGAGTCATTCGCAATAATTCCCCTTGACCTTGTCCGTATCACATTTCAATCTTGTAATTGTAGCCTGAACACTGCTCACCGGTTTTGGAAGTCTTTTTTTCTATGCAATCGCATTATTTTCAGCCGCGGAAAGTTGAGAGCATATGACCTAACTTGCAGTTACAAGGGATTAAATGCTTTTCTGATGGTCCAGTCAATCAAATTCAAAATGGGCAAATACTTTTCATGAAATTGCAAAATGTCACACTTTCAAGATATGATATATTGTCTATGTTCTATTGTGAATAGATTGTGGGTTTATGAGATTTGCAAATCTGTTTTTATTTACAATTTACATAGCATTCCAACTTTTTTGAATTGGGGTTGTACACGTTTTTAATATGTGATGACTATAATTGACAGTAGAATGACAGTCTCAATACCATGTTGAATTTTTGCTTCAGAAAACTGTTTTCTTTTAAACTACTTAATTGGAATACTATTAGCTCATTATAGCTGAAGTGGTTGCTACCAAGGACAATGATTGTTTCTGTCGCAAGAGGTCATTTTTTTTAACTGCTGGATAGATACTATGGGCAAGTATATTGAGCAGTTGAGCAGTTTGCACATTAGGCTTGGCTGTGGAGTGTAACTCATACAACTCCTGGGAAACAGGGCTGGGACTTAACTCCATATTCTAAATCGTGTCCCAGCACGGTTTCCTCGTGAATTTTCAATAACTGTTCCAGGTGTGCCACCTTTTAATAGAATAGTGTAACTGCATGCATAAATAGAGCAGCTCCATGCCTGCAGGCTCCCGATGCAAGGAGCATGCGAGGAACACGCAGGCCAGACGTGCGTTTTTTTAGTGGTCATGGAAATAAAACCGTGTGTCCAAGACGCAAGTCGACCGCAAGTTTCCCGCGAGTGTGAAATAAGACGGGCGCACACACAATGTACGAAATAAATCGAACGTCCGAGCACGGCTGGGGTATAGAAAGGCATGCACAGCTGTAGCATGACTGCCGCACGTCCTCCTTACTACCTCAACGAAGCACTCACGTGCCAAATCGCTAGAGTGTTGGGGTGAACTTTTTACATCACGCTCAAGGGCAGCACGGCACGATTACGTCGTTCTTACTCCCGTCTTACGAGTTGACGGCTAAGACTCTCACCTACGGCAAAAAACACAGAGAACGCACGATTAAAAAATCTGCGCGTCCGGTTGTGACCGAGGCTACTTTTTTTTTAACCTCCACGTCCTCAACGACTATCACCTACCGCAAAAAACGCAGAGAACGCACGATTAAAAAATCTGTGCGTCCGGTTGTGACCGATGCTATTCTCGAATTACATAACGTATTTTACTGTCATTGGCATTAGCTATAGCTTGAGGGGCATTGCATAAGCTAGTTTAAGCCTATGAAGCTGGTATGTAATATGATAGTTAATAATTTATTCCTTACCTGTCTACATTCGTTGGAAAAGAAAAGGATAGCTTGTTCCTATTATTGCAACATATTGCTGCTCAACGTTTTGGCATTTTTAACGTGGGTGGCCAACGCAAGATACGCTTTAAATACGCTGACATTTAATTTTTGCGCCTTATATTTCCGCTTTTCCCCGCTGTTGTTTAATATCTGATATTAATCCAGTACAATATCATAGCGATCAAATATATTCCTTTTCCCCTTTAAAAACGATTAAACATCGATGACAATAACAGTATTACTGCACATATAAACACAAGCATTATTTCAGTTTGAAAGTTTAATTTGTGGTTTGCCGCAGTCCATACTGTGTTTTTGTATTGCCAGATGTTACGTGACCACAGGACTTGAACAAAGTTCATTTTCTCCTGATCTGTTGGTCTTAAAAATGCCATTGCAGCACCAGAATGTTTGGAAGATATGTGGCCTGTGAAAAATAAGTCCAATATTTAATTCTGTGACAATGGGGCAAAATAATCAGTGATAATCTGTGCTTAAAGCAATTCTTACCTTTCTGGCATGTCGTACAGCACTTAGTAAAAATTTGAACATGAACAACTCCGCCTCCCTCCAAAGTCCCACCCTCTTCACCCCCGATTCCCAGACTTCTACGAAAAATATATAGCTAATATATGGTACAACCCCAATTCCAAACTAGTTGGGACAAAGTGTAAATTGTGAATAAAATCAAAACGTAATGACTTTCAAATCACACCAGCCAGTATTTTATTCACAATAGAACAGAGATAACATAGCAAATGTTGAAACGGAGAAATTTTACAATTTTATCCATAAAATGAGTTCATTTCAAATTTGATGGCTGCTACAGGTCTCAAAAAAGTTGGGACACGGGTTTGTTTACCATGGTGTAGCATCCCCTCTTCTTTTAACACAGAGTGGAGGCGTCTGGGCAATGAGGAGACAAGTTTCTTGAGTTTAGCCATTGGAATTTGATCCCACTCTTGTTTAATACAGGCCTCCAGCTGCTGGAGAGTTTTGGGTCTCCTTTGACAGACTTTTTGCTCAATTATGCACCGAATGTTCTCAATCGGTGAAAGATCAGGACTGCAGGCAGGCCAGTTCAGCAAACGGACTCTTCTACTACGAAGCCATGCTGTTCTAATAGCTGCAGTATGTGGTTTTGCATAGTCCTGCTGAAATACACAAGGCCTTCCCTGGAATAGATGCCGTCTGGAGGGGAGCATATGTTGCTCTAAAACCTTTATATACCTTTCAGCATTCATGGTGCTTTTTAAAACATGCAAGTGTCCCACACCATATGCACTAATGCATCTCCATACCACAGTCTATTTTTAATGAGCCCTGGCCCACAGAACACGGCGGCACTTCTGGATCATGCTCAACAATGGCTTCCTTTTTGCTTGATAGAGTTTTAGGTGGCATCTGTGGATGGCACGGCGGACTGTGTTTACAGACAGTGATTTCTTGAAGTATTCCTGGGCCCATTTAGTAATGTCAATGACAGAATCATGTCGGTGAGTGATGCAGTGGCGTCTGAGGGCCCGAAGATCACGGGCATCCAGTAAAGGTCTTCAGCCTTGTCCCTTATGCACAGAGTTTTTCCAATTTCTCTGAATCTTTTGATGATGTTAAGCCCTGTTGACGATGAGACCTTCAAAGCCTTTGCAATCTGACGTTGAGGAACATTGTTTTTAAAATAATCCACAATTTTTTTACGCAAGCCTTCACAGATTGGGGAGCCTCTGGCCATCTTTGCTTCTGAGAGACTCAGCCTCTCTAAGACATCCCTTTTATAGCCAATCATGTTACACACCTGATGCCAGTTAACTTAATCACTTGCTAAATGTTCTTTCAGCTGATTCTCTTATATATTAATTGCTTTTTCAGCCCTCTTTTGCCTGTGTCCCAACTTTTTTGAGACCTGCTGCAGCCAGAAAATTTGAAATAAGCTCATTTTGTGGATAATAATGTAAAATGTCTCAGTTTCAACATTTGAAATGTTATCTATGTTCAATTGTAAATAACATATTGGCTCGTGATCTGAAAGTCATTGCATTTTGATTTTATTCACAATTTACACTTCGTCCCAACTATTTCGGAATTGGGGTTGTAGTTCGTCAGATTACAAAGGTAACTAAACGTTACGAGGGCACTTTATTTTATACCACATATAGAATTTAATATTATGTAATTACTGTTGGTTAGTTTTCACTTACCGGTGCCTCTGAATCCGACTCCATTGACCCGTTTCACTCGCGCTGCTCATTTCCTCACGCCACACGCTATATTTTTTTTTCGTAAGAGAGTGAAACGGGCCGATGGAGTCAGATTCAGAGGCACGGGTAAGTGAAAACTAACCAACAGTAATTACATAATATTCAATTCTATATGTGGTATAAAATAAAATGCCCTCGTAACGTTTAGTTACCTTTTTTTGTAGTCTGACGAACTACCATTAACATTATTATCGTAATTATAGCATTTCAGCGCCCGTTTGTTTACAGTCAAATGCGTCGGGTTTTTTTTTTCTGCCAGGGAGGCGCGCGACTTGCAAGCGGTGACAGTAGGCAACTGGAAGGGGCGCGGCGAGGGATGACGGACAGGAAGCTTGGCAAATCATTTTTTTCAGACCGAAGAACATGATTGGTCGGACTTTTATCAGAAATATTTGAGAATTGAATAATGAAGAGTTTCAACACCTAGTGGATTTCTTTTACATTTTAGTGTGCCATACTCTAATTAGGAGCATTTTAAGATTACAAAACAAAAGTGTAAAAATGCCAGAAAGGTAAGAATTGCTTTAAGTTCACTTCTCCCCATTGGAATCAATTCATTCAGGACCCGCCGCAAGTCTATCTGAAGGGGCAGGGCACCCACGTGACTGATGCCAAAAATTACTCCTCGGTTAGGAGTCTTCCTTTCTCTATTGTCTTTGGTATAATATAAATGCTCACGGTTCAACTCTAGATGAGTGAGATAGCTAAATAATGGATATTTTTTATTCACTTATTTTCTATCGACGTCCGTGCACCAAATATAACTGTTTTCTGGTTAGGCTAGCAAACTAGCCAGCTAAGCAAGCAAACTGACGTTTGCTAGCTAGCTAGCTAGCTAGCTAGAAACATAGCTAGAAAGCCTTTTTGCTGACTTAGCTAGTCTCGCTCTGGTCAAAAGTAAAAGCTGTGATAGTTGGCGCTCCCCATAGCGGCTGGGAGAACTTCCGTTGTGTTGATATGGATACAGCATTTTTCTCTTGCATTTGCTTTTGAGGTTTGCGGGTTTTTGAAATTGCATTGTTTCTGATTTTGTAGCGCTTTTCTTCAATTGGAGATGTTTTGGGCTGTTGCAGTGCCCTTGACTCTGTCGGTCACCGGACTAATGATCATTGTAAGAGAATTACGCACATTAATTTTATTTTGTCATTACAACGCAAACTTGCGCCTAAGGTTTATCAAATGGGAGGTTCTAGAACTTCCAATGGGGCAGAGTTCTGTGGTCAAATGAGACCAAAATAGAACTCATTGGCAGTAAAACTCGAGATGGGTTTGACCTAAAAACACAAAATACCATTATGTAAAGAACCTCATCCCCACTGTGAAGTATGGTGGTAGATGTCTGTTTTCAGTGGCTTTTTTTCTTCCATAGACCCTGGGCAGCGTGTTAAGATTCATAGTATCATAGATTACATGAACTACCTGCAACCTGACTGCCTCTGCCAGAAAGCTTAAACTGGGTCATGGTTTGGTTTTCTAACAGGACAGTTGTCCAACATATGGTGAACAAATTGAAGAGTCAAGGTTTAGCCATTCCAATTGCAGTCAGAAAGAAAAAAACTGATTGAAACCAGACCAAATATTAGCAGCAGGGAACTTTGCTTGGTTAGCTCATCGTTAGCTATTACTGTCACGTAAACATCCCCATTCTGTTTTCGCTATATATCCTTTAAGAACTTGACATTATCCTGTCCTTACTTTGCTGAGAGAAAATGTCAAAGAATGAGGAGTGTATTATGTCTCATCAGCAGTGTTGGGGTAGTTACTCTAAAAAAGTAATGCATTGCACATTACTAGTTACTTTTTTAAAAAGTCATCTCTTCCTGTACTTTATTACTCACTGCTGAAAGTAAATAGTTACACTGCTAGTTACATTACCTTTGGATTACACTGCAACATCATCTGAAATTCACCATATGTTAATTAATTAGCTATATCATGTTAAAACCTGGCATATGCCCAGATCAGCACAAATCTTTATTCTAGTAAGGAGGGCACACGCAAGATCTCGCTTTCATGCTCTTTGACTGTTGGCTTTGCTGTATTAAAGTTGTAAAAATCAGCCCGAACGGCACTTCACAGAAAAGTAAGTCAAGTACAAGGCTACAGTGCTGGCGTAAGCACGCATGAAAAAGGCCGTCTGATTTGTTTTTCTGTCCTCGGTCCCTATTGCCAATATACTCAGAGGGAAGAAGAAGAAGACATCCTGCCAATAGTTGAAGAATTTAAAGTAATGCAAGTAACTAGATGATTTACTTGTTAGTAACTATAATTCGATTACTTAAATAATCAAAGTAATGCGTTACATTACTAAGTTACTGATAAATGTAATCTGATGACAGTAATTAGTTACTTTGTAATGCAGTACCCCCAACACTGCTCATCAGTAAAGTGTATGATCTAATGCATTAAATGATGCCACAATAGGTGTATGGGTGTGACGGTTCGAGGCATTTTGCTACATCAAACTTGGACCAGCGGTACTTGGTGTCAGTGGTGCACCATTCACACAAGTCGTAAAATTCATTTAATGAATGAGGAAAGTCCACACTGCTCGACTAAATGAATTGCTTAATCTCCTTTTTCTGCCTCGAAGACAAACACATTGTGTTTATTTGAGCAAAAGCTGCAAGAGCTAGTAAAACAATGAGATTCAATTTAAGTGAGGCAAGCAATGCATCTCAGATGATGCTGAATGCACCTCAGATGATGCTGAATGCACTAGCTCCTTAAGTACTGAAAGTGCAGACTGGTGCTGTAGATGATTCAAATTACTACTGCCTCTGAATGATGACTATGGCAAATGGCTGCATAGAACCCAGATGATAAAAAAAAATGATTGGGGTCACGAATCGATATTTAAATTGTAGAAAGTGGAGAAAAGCAGAAAAAAAATCTGCGTTTGCCGCCGTTTTTTTTTAAAAAAGTGAAGATTGCGTGACAAGCAGATGTTGCCAAACAATGAAAGTGCCTAAATCTTGTTCACTTTTTTAATTCTCTTACTTTGTGACCTGGATCTCACCGTCGCTGCACATGAAAGAAATTGCGAAAGCTTCTCAGTCAGAGCAGCCCAGCTTCCTCCAGCTCAACGGCATTTGTCATTGCCAAAACAGCGGCGTTTAATTAAGTGTTGTGAGCAGCCTAGTGAGAAAGGCACTTTAAATTAAACCCCTGAACATGCCGCTATTGGTTCTTTACCTTCTCAACAATCAGCAGGGTGTTCGGCATAAATTCTATCTCTTGAGGGGAAAGGGGTGATGTGTTGTACCTCGAGCGATTCATAAAGAGCCCAGTTTTCCCAGAACGATATCTTACTCGACAACATTTCATCGGTCCTCACATATAAACAAAGCCGGAGGAATGTGGTAATTAATGCCCCTATCAACTAAACATTTTTTTTTTACTTTCATGTTGATGTATTAATGGTCTTATCAGTTTTTAAGAGGCACGATTTATGGTCGTGAAAGAATTGCATGGCAGATTATCGGCTGCTGTTTAAGGCAGTTGTCAGTGCAAGAGGATGAACTGTTCCAACATTTAGGTAGCAATGGATTTTGGTAAGTTGGTAAGTATTAAAATTCCATAATGTATTTGTAATTGCATCCGTGAAATAACTCTGGAAAGAAAGGGTTACAGGCCATCACAGTTCATTATTCATGATAAAATTATAAGAGGTAAAAGGCAAATTGAAAGTTAATATGTTCATAATTTGGTGCCCAAGGGATCAGGAATGTTAAATTTTTAAAATGGGGGAATCTTCCATGATTTGCCACTGCTGGGCTCATGTACAGTAGATTATACAATCAATGACAAATGACACACTTTGCCTGAAATGACATACTTTGGTATGAAATTTTGTGGGGTTTTTTTTTTTTTAGTCAAAGAATTAAACTTTAAAACTTTGAGCACATTTGTTTCTGCCAGGTTTTTGGTGTCATGTTGTCTTTCCTGAGTGTAAATGGTTAAATTGCCTTCAGCTGTCCAAAAACATCCTTCATGCAGACTATGTATTGCTGTGCTCCCATTGAAGTCTATAGCAGATTGCATTATATGCGTGAGTAATCAGACTGCAAGCAGTTGGTCATGTGTCAGACAACCAATGAAAAAATGGAGCAATTTCCCAAGAAACATTTCCATGCTATTCCAGGAAAATGCCTTGCATTTACTCATACTGTGCATATAAGTGCAAGTGGAAAGACTATCTAGCTTGTGGTAACAATGTGGTAAAATTGGCCAGGAACTGATTTTTTTTATATATAGACTGCCTCATCTTTTCAGTATCAGAGTAATCAAACTTAGATTAATCGCTGGAGGAGTTGGAAAGTAATTCGCTGCAATGCATTTATTGCTAATACAGGAGGAACCATGTCTTTAACAATGGACAGCAGCAGGGTATATGCCTGAATCTATGGCATTTTCCCCATTGGCAAAATGGGTAATTTGGTCAGGTGGTGGCATTTCAGGACATCAACAAGGGAAGCACTCGAGGCCTCAGGAATGTTCCCTGCAAATTTTATCTGATTTTTTTACATATTAAAGTAAAAGATTTTTTACTTTTTACTTATTACATTTTTTGAAAAAAATAAATTTGGCTTAAAGGTGGTGCTATAGTAACAGTCTGCATGTCACCAGAGCAATAGGATTGCTCTTTTTTGTACCGAAATGTTCATAACAAAGTTCCCATGAGAACAGGTCCCTTTAGAACTGTTTGACTGATGCATTTAGAAATGTAGGTTCACCTAATGGTGGCGCTACAGTAAAAGTGATAGTGCCATGAAAATGATGAGGTTCCTCTTATATGTACTAGAAATGTTGAAAGCAGATTTGCAAGATTCTCATTGTAAGTGTTTCCGTTATTGCATTTTTAATCCCCGGTCACGACAAAAACTGAAGCGGGGGACATTTCCTTGGAGCCCGTCCATCCGTCCGTCCATCTGTCCGTCTGCCTGTCCATCTGGGTAAGTGGGGAGTAGATTTCGCAGCAGCTACTTGACCTGGATAAATGAAATTCTGTGTATGTATGCTACCAGTCATGACCTTCATTGTGTTTGAAAATGGCATTTCATGGTGGAGGGGGATATTGATAACAATGTCTTCTTTTTAAAAATGAAGAGTTTAGCCTAGTGGTGGTGCTACAGCAAAGGTCATATGGTTGTCAACATCTATTATAACCCTTCTTTATGCACCAGAAATCATAAGAAATGTCACATGATTCCAAACAAAACTGGCTGAGTTATCTTGACATATTAACGTTGGCAGTGGTAGTGATATTGCTACAAGAAACATTACAGAGCCACCACAATCAATAAATTCCTCTTCTATGCACCAGATGTGTTGAAAGCAGATTAACCATGACTCCCATTAAAATTGTTGTAGATATAGCACTTTTTAAATTTTAAAAGTTTGGCTTGGTGGTGGCACTACGTACTACGTTCTTGTTGGCACTGAGAATCCCTTATGGGGACTAAAAGACCCCAAAAGTATAATTAAGTTTGAAAAAAATGCAGCATACGGGCATTGTTGGGCCCCCATGAGAAAAAAGATTTAAATCTGGGTGAAAGGCTAGGTTCAGTTCTTTGGTTATAATTTGGCTTAGTTAGGAATAGGTCTCATTTGAAGGTTAGGTCTTAAAGTAGAGCTCTAGGTTAAAGTGAGGAGTTAAATTGCCCTTGAAAATGAAAGCACTGAAGGTGCTGATGCCTCGGTGCTTACAGCAGTGACAAGTATGTCCCTTACTGAAGCTGTAAAATTCTGTGTGGACATGTCGGAGTGCCCTAGCTGTGCATCTATGCTTGACATAAGCTGTTTCCGTCCACTTGTCAATCGAATAATCTGAAGTTCGCCAAAAATATTCATGCGAATAAAGGCGGTGAAAATGCATTTCCACCTAACAGCATAAAAGCGAATAAAAACTTGTGCGTAATGACATCACTTGCTACTATGCGATCAAATCGGTGTATCGAATAGATTTCTGACATTTTAAGCTGTTTCCATTAATTTTCGCACTGAATCGCAGAACCTTCGAGTGAACAGAAGTAGTGTGGTAGCCAACAAAATTAACTAGTTAGCAATAATGGATCGCGTCTCCCAACAAATGATGATAATTGCACAAGTTGTAATAGTGCTTATGTGCCAGCTATTAGCAACATGCAAACCATTATCAGAAGGCAACGACGGCATCGAAACACCGTCGCGGATTTATTCGGCAAATAACGTTTCCATCAGCAGTTATCGCATAAACCTTTTACCGATCAAGAAGAAAATCCGATGAGATCAACCGTATAAACTTAATGTCGATATCTTGAAAATCAAGTCAAATTTCAATGTTTCCATAAGGCATTTTTTTTCAATATGACTTAATTCGCATAAGAACGTGTGGTTTGGAAACATGGCTATTCTCAAGTATTTACCCACCAGTGGCCGGTTGACATAACGAGTTGATAAGCAGCTTCGTAGGACCGCTTAGCGAGACTGCGGTTGTTAGGCTTAGTGAAGCCCAGCAATAACTGAAAGCATTGTTCATTTGCACACTTACTGTATGGGGGGAGAAATCATTTGTGATGTTTGATAAAGTTCATACAGCAGTAAGTTCGAAAATCCACGCAGTGCTGTATTTAACACATCGCGCAATGTGTGTCTACATGAATCACTGTCGGCATTATGCTCCCTTTGTCAAGTTTTGCCATCAGCAGTAACTATTGCTGTGATATAAATCGAACTCACAAGTTGTAAAGCGATCCACTGTGAAGAGCTTTTTCTTCGTTAAAGTCTTGATCGCTAGCAGCAGCCATCGTGGTAATCAAATAGTGCTATAACTTGAAAACAAAGCTCTATATCTGGCAAATTTAAATCCAAGAGATCATGGCATTTAACCCATAGAGCCATATTCTAGGACTTGATTTTGACCGGCGTAGCGGCTATCCCGGTAACAGACAGAATGAATGACGCACAAACGAACTACCGTATGCCCTGCTTGCGCATGCGCACCGAGGCATAATTATGTTATTTTGGTGGAGTTTTAGGTTAGGGAGGGATTAAAATTAGGGTTGAAAATAATTTTTTTGGCCTCCATGGATATAAAAGAACATTACTGTATGTATATCTGACTCTGCAAAGGATGAGAGAAAAAGTGGAACCTTAACTACCCCTCCAGGTCACGAGCCACGGTGCACATGCTCAGATTGATGGGGCAACTCGTATGAACTTTAAGCAGAGTTCGAGGTACATTTTTCCACCTGTCAGCTGACAGGCATTTCCACCCTTCTTTTCCAGCTCTCTGTGCCTTTATTTGAGTGATCCGCCGAGCCGCTACAAGACCCACGGTTATTAACTAGACCAGAGGCCCCGAGCTCATTGCGGAACCTGCTCTGTGTAATTCGGAGCAGTGTGCAGCATGTTAGCGGCCGAGTGCCGTCTATTCAACAGCTGAATGAGTGCCGTTCTCGTGCACTGTGCGGCAGGCCTGTGATGAGACGCTGACAGTCGCAGGCCTTCAAAACAACTGAGAGGAACTACTGACAGCAGTTTCACGGTGGCAAGCGAGCTATGCAAACTAATTCCAAGTGTAAAATTGCATGGTGCTCCTGTTCTGCGGGTACAAAAGGAATAGTGTTCATTCAGTGCCTGGAAAGTATTAGGTCTCTTTCCCTTTTTTTCTTATTTTCCCCATTTTTTTCTCACTGTTGCTGAAAATCCCTCAGAGTTTAAGACTAGAAGCACGTCTAATTTGTACATCGGAGCATTGGGGCTATTGCGCTTTGACATAAACTGAATTAAACTGCTTTTGATTGACTGTGGGAAACCTAGTGAGTATTGCTCCTCAAAAGCTGGATGACAAGGTTTCTGCATGTGAGATGCGCTTGGCGGGGAACTTCATTGGATAAACTTGCTTATTTGTTAAAATAACTCGTTGCTCCATACTGGAAATCTTGTGGCTTTAATAGAATGCCAACATGGTGAGGAAGTTTAACTGTAGTTTTGGAAGATATTTGAAGTGAGCACGATGCATGATCTTAGTTACTTTGACCTTAGTGTTTGATGTGGGAGTTCATCACAAATGTGGTAATTCCAGCATCTTAGAACTCAATGCTCATGCACCACTGTCTCGTTCAAGGAAAACATCCAGCAAGCAGCACCTCTTTAGGTGAAAACACATTGTTTGTGGGAGGGGTTAAAGGAGAATTGGCAGACTCATTCGAGTCAATGCGAAAGCCACAATTACCCAAATAATACAACGGCAACTCGGAAAAAGAAGGGACGGTATGGAAAATGCACATAAAAACAGGAGTCAGAGATTTCTATATTTACTTTGGCTTGTATTTCATTGTAGACGGTTTTAAGACAATAGCTAGTGTTTTGTGTGATTAACTTAGTTTAATGTCTAAATATACGTCCATTCCTGCCATTCAGGCCTGCAATGTACACTACAGGCCAAAATTTGATGAACACTTGCATTTTTCAGAATTTGGCTGGTTTTAGTCATCTTAAAGTTAATTTTGAGCGACCAAAGCACACATAATACCAAAGGTACACTTGTATTGACTAAAAACGTTGCTTGCTAATAACTGTACAGTACATCATGAAATTCAGCTTTCAACGTGTATTCCTCCTGAGCCTGGAATAGAGCCCCACAGATATGGGTTAATAGCTTTTTCAATAATAACTTTTTTGTCAAATTTGTTGGCCAAACTGATTGTACTTTGTTGTTAGCAAACCTTAACACCAGCATACTTTGCCCTCTGGGTAAGTACTGATTGGTCAGAACTTCAGCAGGACAATGACCCCCAAGCACTCTTCCAAGCTGTGCCAAAGATATCCTGAAAAAAATGAAGAAGCAGGCATGCTTCAGAAGATGGTGTGGCCCTCACAATCACCAGATTTGTCACCCATTGAGTTGCTGTGGGATGAACTTGACTGGGCACTCAGAGAAGTGCACTGATCAAGTTCAAAAAACCTCATGAAGGAACTCTTGAAAGGCCGGAATGAGTTACCAGGAAGTTCTCTCCTTAAACTGCTGGAAAGAAAGCCAAGGATATGTCAGGCATTAGTCAAGGCTAAGGGAGGGTACATTGTTGAAAGTTGAATTTGAATATGTATATATCTCTCAGCAAATAATTTTGCATATTTCTAGTAAAGATATGTCTATGGTATTCTGTCTTCTTTTTTTTTTTTGTTGCTGCTGAAAAAATACTTATAGTTAAGAAAGACGAGCCAAATTCAGAAAAATGCAGCTTGTTTGTAATATTGTGGCCTGGTGTTCATAATATTTTGGCTTGTAGTGCATTCATAGTTGGGATGAGGGCAAGTCAGGACTAGTAACGAGGCATGAAATTTGAATAGTGATGTGAAGCAGCTGATGTTAGCAGGTGATTGTAATCATGATTCGGTACTAAAGCAGTGCCCAGAGAAGGCCGAGTCCTTCAGGAGCTCAGATAGATAGAGGATTGGCAGTTTGCCTGCAAATGCATCAGAACATCATGAAAAGTTTTCAAAACAATGTTCCTCAAAGAAAGATAAGTAGGAATGTCCATAATTTCCCATTTCCCATGAAGGCATTGCATTAAGAAAAATCATTTATCTATCGGGGATATAACCACATGGACCCAGAATTACTGCGGCAAGCCTTCGTCAAGTAGTACAATACGTAGTAACATCCACAAATTTTGGTTTAAATTTTACTGTGCAGTAAGTAGGCTTTATGTTGACAGTGTGCAGAACAGCCCTTGACTTCTCTGGGCTCAGAGGCATCTTGTGATGGACTACCATACAATGGGAATGTGTTTTATGGTCAGATTAATCAATGTTTCAGGTCTTTTCTGGAAGAAATTGACACCATATTCCCTGGGCAAAAAAAGAAAAAGGTTGAAGAAGGTGAAACATTATATAATGTGTTGTCTTGTTTTCAATGTAATAAAGGTCAAAGATAATTTACAAATCACTGCTTTGTGTTTTAATTTTTATTTAACCTCGTAAATCCGAACCCCCCCGGGGTATCGGGGGCGATCATTACGCATCATAAATACAACATATTTCCTTATAGCAACATCATAATGCGGTATATCCACTTTACAGGAAGAAACTCGGCAAAAAGCTCATGTTGAACATTTTCACCTCAACCAAACACAATTCAAGCACCAAGCAAGTAAATAAGCATGTAGCAAAACATAGGATAAAATTATATCAGCGCTCAGTCGCTAGCATTTCTATTGAATTTGTGCTAGGCATACAAATGATACATCAAATGAAAGAGGAAAGTCCACAGAATCCAATGATATAAGCCTTGTCATTTTAAATCGACACCACACACAAAGAACAGCAGGCACACACTTCTACAGAGATGAGAAAAAAAATTTTCTTACCTTTGATATTTTGTAATAAAAAAAACTGTTCGAGGGTAAATCTGTGTTTGCTATTGTTAGCCAACGTGTCTGTGTTATATCGAAAATAGATCTGCCAGTCTCCGTGCATGTTTTTTTTTTTTTTTCCCAGGCACTACTTTGAAGGATGTCAGCTCTAGAGCATTCTGCTTGCTCGCAATGTATTTTCCTCTGTGTGATCGGCTTGTGATGTTGTCAGTAAGATTTTGCTGGTGGCCATTTTATTCTATTGGCTCTGACGTTTCCAACAAGCCCTAAACCACCTTAATCGCACAAACTTAGCCTGAGATAGAGCCTTGCGTTCTAGGTGCGTCAAACCGAGTCCATGGGCCATTCGCATGTACTTAAATAGCGCAGCAATATAAACGCTTAACTAGTTTGTTTTTCGTATTTTTGGTATAATTTTCTGCTAAATATTCAACAGTCGTTTTCAAAGTCGTTTTCTGACTGGGAATCCTTGTGTCATTCAGTATGAATACTGAGAGCGCAACAATACAAGCGGGGTACGTGTATTCTTGACTTGTTTTCTTGACTCACTCTTTATATTGGCAATTTGACAGCAGGGTGTTGGTCAGTTGATGTAGCCTATTGGTAAGGGTGATGCGCTTTACCTGGCTAACCAGGGTTCAAATCCTGCATCGGCGTGCATTTGTTTAGGCAGTAATAGCATTTTTGTATGTATTATCTTTGAATGGGAAAATGTATACAGGACTGGCAGAAATAATAATAAAAAATATATTTAAAAAATTCTTCAAATTAAAAAAGTGATTGTATTTGGATAGAATGTATGCCTGTAGTGACATATAAGTGAAAATAAAAGAGTGTTCCTGTTTGGTACCTGAGAAATATGAAATAGCACACAGTGCTAGTTCGGAGAGGCCACCTAGATATTCCCAAACTAAAACCTCTCTCATTTTGCTCTGATTTACTTGGTTAGAATAAACTTTGGCACAGATAATGGTGAGATTCTGACCTATAATTTTTTAGAGGTTTCAGATTGCAACTGAATAATTTCAAAAATGATAAAAGTAAAACTTTGTTAGGCGCACATGAGATGTTTCATTTATGCAGTGTTCCATCTTCATTCACTCTGACTCTTACACCATGACAAAAATCCCCAAGGTGTTACCTTTATGATGATGCCAAGATCATTCAAATGGACCAAGTAGTCACAGCGATATACTCATTTCATTTTGGGCTTTTCATTTTCAAACCAGAGGCTCAGGGCTAAAGAGGTTAACTTCATAAAACCTATACACCCATCTATGGGTCCATCAATTTCAGCTGCTGTATTCAAATCTGTGGAAGTTCTGGCCTATTTTCAATTCTATCGGAGAACCCTAGGTTTCCAATGACTCCAAATATGTCCAGCTGAATTACAGGCAAATATGTATAAAACGATATGCAAGATCTAGATATTTTTCATTTGATATACTGCTGCGGCCACAAAAACATGGCATCCTGGGCTTAACTATTTCTCACAATATAAGCGTGATGTAGCTTCAGTGAAGCACTGCAACCAGCTGATACAGAATATGTTTGTGACATTGTCCTACAATATGAAAAAAAAGCTTTTTCTGACTTTGAACCAGTTTAAGGGAAATTTTAAGTGAAAATTTTGAGTTTAAGGCATTTACATCACTTTTTCTGTTTTGGGTCAGTATATGTTTTTTTATTTTTTTTTTAATCTTTTTCTGAAACGGTACTGCCAGGAAGATTCACCAAATTCTAAATGATCTCGGTACAAAAGAGATGTGGAACTTTTCTTAATGCGGTCATTAAACCTTGAAACAAGTCGGTAACTGCGGTGGAAGGCCATGCTGGAACCACTTGTGTTGGCTGAGAACTCAAAAACTGTGACTACAATTGGCTTGTAATCAGCATAACTGGATGATCAGCAGTTTGGAGGGGGTTGGGGGGGACAGTCTGATTTGGCTGATCTTGGTTACTTTTTGCAAAGTCCAGAAGGTAATGAGGAACCATCCAGAATTGTATCAATGACATAGCCTGTCTGTGGGTATATAATGGTATTGAGAGTGAGTTGAGTATCCAGGGACAAAAATAACAAAAACTATTGATAGGCCTTGGAGAAACTATGTTTTTGTTTGTTGTTTTTCTCAAAAATAAACAAACAGGTAATTAAATTAGTAACAAGCCTTTAACCGATAGGCGTATCTTTTCCGGTTACAATCTGGAATTTTACTGGAAATTTGTGCTGGTTCCATCCCTCCCCTATCCTTCTCTTGGATCTAAAATGCGATTTTATTTCTGGAGTAAAGATGATTGATTTTGTTCTCGGGTTCCAGACGTTCCCCCAGACGCCCCACTGCATGCTCACCTTGCACCACTGATGCTTGTAGGCTCCCGCCCTTTCTTGAAATACTGGACCCACGCATTTGAACACCACAGCAAATCTAAGTATTGCTAATCCAATATGAATCAATTTCACTCTTTTTCCAATGGATTCTTCCAGCAGAACTTTGTGCCCATGTCACTAATTATGCCCCATCTCAAGCCCATTCCATGAGTGTACAGGTGACCTCATTTTCCGCAAAAACGGGCTGCACAGTCCTAAAATTTCAGTCCAACCGAGCTGCTTGAATGTGTGTCCAAAAAAACCTGTGTGATGCTGTCGCACCCAAAATCCTGAGGGAGTGCGTTGAGAACAGGGTGTTCTGACAGTACTGGAAGGCTGCTGTTTTTAGATGGTTTTTGGAGGGTTTGTCATGTTTGCTAAAGAGCCCACACACCTGGTCTACAAGGCATGAATTAGCTGCTAATTGAGAAACACAACAAAAGTCTGCCGACTCTGCAGCAGACACACATTTAATGCTGGAGATTGACACCCCCGTTCTACAACGTCGGTGTATTAATGTTGTGAAGAATTCAGATTGTCGATGGGGCATTACAGACTCCTTTGCTGGATACTGTATCCATCCATGGACTTAACTTCTTTTTTTGAGTCAGGTTTGTGCATTTTGTGTGTGTGTGTGTGTGTGTGTGTGTGTGGGTGGGGGGGGTTGGGCAGAGGATTGTCTTAAGCCTATCTCAAACATTGCATGAATGGAGGTAATACACCTAGAAAAGGTTGACAGTACATTGCTGAGCTATTTATAGTCGCAAAGCAGAATCCTAAAGGCACATGCAAGCAGTGGAATGCCTTCCATTTTTAGTACTAACACTACAACTCTTTCACATGCTAAGCTATTAAAGTTTCGCAGAGTATACGCCTTGGTCTCAGAGGAATAAGGAGCATTGTATCCCTGTATATGATCGGAGCGCGGTCTCTGGACTGGGAATGCTCTGACCCGTGTAGGTCAGTGTGAAATCCCTCTGTCCATTGATCATTTGCCAGTCTGCTGCTGTTGTGGTCCTTCCCCTCTATCGCCCAGTGATCGATGATCATTCCCAAACCACCAGTTAATGTACACTGTAAGCTCTGTATTAGATAGTGCAATTGATTTATTGATGCTAATTTGTGTGTTTAAAAAATTAATCACAAAATTAATTTGCTGTTTTCATAAGCTGTTGTGTGATTAACTAATGATATGAATTAATCAACTTTAATAAGAATTCAAACACTATTGTTTGGCTAATTTGTCACTTTGTTGAAGAAAGAATAATTGAAGGTCTTTAAATTACAATGTATGAGTTTACAGTTTACAGTGCTAGGCCTAAGTGACTGTCTTTAACCTAATGTAGTTTGGTTATACTGTCAAAACAATGATATAAATAGAAGATAAGGCCGCAGTCAGTGAGTATGTCATCTCAAATGTAGGCAGGTTAGTGTGCTAATGAACATTTGATAAAAAACATCATCTTACAATTTTTTTTAAAAACAGGCAAGACTCCTAATCAACACAAATGTAGTGGCACCACTCTTTTCATTGAGGCATTTTTGTAAGTTCCGACAGTATCTGGACTTGAAACCATTTTTCATCCATCCTGAAGACTGCTACTGTATAGACCACATGCTTGTATGATAGACCATCACAACTCATGCTTTCCTGTGTACGGGTGCACTGCCACGAAAGATACACTACAGATAAAATGTTGGCAGTTTGGAGAGGTCCTGTTAAATGCACTGTTGTCATGTACCCCAGAGATCCTGTTAAACATTTCATTAGTCGGCGTCACATGTCTATTAAAGTGTTCATTCATCCATTCAGCTTAAAAGAAAAAATATATATGGTGTTGGGAGATGGCAAAAAAAAAAAAAATCTGGCCAAGTTATAAACTAGTTGTCTATAGTCATGACAATATAAATTATTTAAAAAGGGCATATTCACTGTGGCCATGGGGCCATCAATCATAAGAGATGGCAATGACAAAGAGGGCTTCAGTGGCCCTCCTATCAGCTCAGAGAAGAATTCAATCTGCCAGGTACCTGTGAAGCGGCAGGCTGACCCTGTGTCACTCATATTGTCTGCCGCTCCAGCCTTTGAACACTGAGGCCGACTCCTCTCAACCGTGGGGTGGAGCGGATAAACACATTCTCACTTTACCGCTGGCCTCCTTTCCCCGCGCTCTCTTCAATTTGTCTAACAATGGAAAGGGGATGGGACGGTCGAAATGTCCCAAAGAACGGGATGCATTTTTTATAGAAGGCCTGAATTGGGTGGCGATGCGCGGGCACTATTTTTATTTATAGATGGGCGGCAGGCGGATTCTGAGGGGGGTAGAAGGGGACCCCGGGAACAACTTCATTCAAATGAACTGACACGCTGCGTGCCCTTTCTGGGCGGGGGTCCGCCTCTCGCCGCGTGAGTTTGCTTCCCCGCATTTACACTTTAATACGAGTTTGTGGTTTTTCAGCGATCGCGGTAAACAATAATAATTGACTGATACATAAATCATAAGCACGGGATTATTATGAATACACTTGTGCGCCCTCACATATACACACAATAGAATACAGTTGCACGCTTGTTCAAAATTCTGCTTGACGTCAATGAATATTATGGCTTTGTAATTGCACGGAGAGCTGCACTTCCCTGAGAGAAGGCCTTTCAGAGGGCTAACCTCCCAGGGATCTGTTCTCTCAAAACTTTGTCGCTTGTTGCGTCGTTAAGAACAGCTAGGTCTTTCTAAGTGCCTTCAGACTGCATTTCTGTGGTATTAAACGCATTAACCCATATGACACAGTGGTGATCCGTAGAAATGTCTGCCCTTTGGCATCTTTGAATAGTAGTTACAAAAGGACCCTTTTCATTGTAACCATCGGTAAACTCCAAAATATAGCCTTGAAAGGAATGGAAGAATTATAAATAATTCGGATGGAAATCGGTAAAGCATTCTTTTAATAATCTGAGTGCGGTACAGGAGTCTTTGAGTTTCGGCTTAGAAACCCAAGGATAAAAACACAACTTTGATTAATAATTGATTAAATAAATCCTTGGTAGATCAAAGACAGGAAGAGAAGCAGCTCCTGCGGATGATGAAGCAGCCAAATGCTGCTTTGTTGTTTTAAATGGTCCCCAGATCTTTACACAATGTCTGAAGCTCGCAAGAAACAGGCCTAACAGAGTGCCGGTCATCTTATAATTAAACGAGACGCATCGAGAGCCAAATGGAAACATCAGTCAGGTAATTGCTATATGATAGCCTCTCTCTCCGTTCCATTTACTCTTTCAGAAATGTATGGCTAATCTCTCCTTCCCGTTTGAATGAGATATTTAATCATAACTCTTTAAGGTGGATTATTTTCTGATCTAAAAGGCAGGGATCTAGCGAGAGCAGAATGCCTGTGTCCCACACAAAATTGTACTACATGTCTAATTATGCAGTGACGTTAGTCTGCAGGAAAATTTAGAGTTATGCTATTGTCGAAAAACTATTCTTTTACAGTAGTTTTAGGGTTTTTCTGTGTGGTATAGTGACATATATGGTTGTATGGTTATATTGTACCCAACCTAATGTGAAGTCAGAAATTATAAATTTAAAAATAGAGAATTAAAAAAAAACTTCACTTTCTCATGTGATTTATCTATTATCTCCCTGCCATGATTCATTTTCTTACACATTGTGGACTTCATAATTAATATCTAAAAGCCACATGGAGCCTGTAAACTTCCATCCTCCACAAAGAGCTAATTAAACAGACTGTATCTGCATTCAGCTGCACACAACACGGTCTCACATTAGTGTCCTCTGGGGTTAAATAATTAGCTTTGGACAATAAAACAGTGGATGTTTGTACACCTAGGCAGCCAACGCAAACGAATGGGGAAAATAATCTGCTGGAGAAAAAAAAAAATAATTGAAGAGTTCCTTGGGTTAACAGACCTGCGTCTGTGGTGCTGACACTATTAGGGTCTGTAATGACTCGTGACACCCCCCTGCTGGTATGGAGGTAGATCTGCACATGTTGTAATTGTGAGACTGACTGGTCCTTAGCTGGAGACCAGCTCCAGACGGTAACTGTATGCGATGGCTTCCCGCTGTTAAGTCCCTTGTCTTCAAGCGCCAAAACAATGTGTCAGGATTCGACAGTAAGAGAAGATGAAGGCCTGAAGTTGGAAACAGCTGTAGGATATCTGATGAACATTACTGGGCTTCTGAAATGGTTGGGTGGATGAACATCTAATGAACCCAAAGCTTTTCCACATTCTATCGCATCATGAGCCAACAAACACTATAAAAATGTGTCTGACTCTTAGACTGGAATGTATAAGTTATATTGCCCCTATTGTGTATATTATTTTCTTTAGTATTTGGAGATTATTTGGGAGAAATTTAGGATGATGTCTAAGTTAATTAGACGTTTGAGAATTTTAGAAGGCAGAGTGTCATGTTCCATAAATGACTAGACACACAGGGAAAAAATAGTCCAGTCTTTTTTCCTGACACGGCCAGCCACAGCCTGCCCAAAATTAATTGAACATTGTTCTTACATCTTGAGCTCCATATCTCCCCAGTTTTGCTGGAAAAGTAATTCTTACCTGACGGTATTCAGAAGAAGCTGCAAAAATCGGTTGCGGGCCCTAGAGTGAAAGCGCTGACGTGGTGGCGAAGTGTTTCAGAATAAAACCTTTCCGGTTAGGGAGGAGGTGAAGAAAGGGAGGGAAAAGGCCAGTGTTCTAACTATAGTCCACTGACTGAATTACACCCCCCCAACAGTCATCCCCCACCCCCCACAACTGTGCTCTCTCTCTACCATCCAGAGGGCCTGTGAGTGACAGGCCATATCTGCGGGGTTGACCTACCCCCAGCGCCTCCCTCACCGGGGGATACCTCACTACTGGGCCTCCGGGATGAGCTCACGCTGTGTAGGCCGGCCTGGTGCACCTCCTTCCCAGGCTGACCTCTGACCTCTGAGTCGGGGCTAAGTTGAATAAATAGATAATGGCCGAGACTCATCCTAAGTGAATCGCGGGGCTTGTAATTGTTATGGCGTAGACATCAGCGTCAATCTGCGGGGCTCCTGTACTGGGAGCTTGGTAAGCTGCCACTGCTGATAACACAGAATTCACGAGACCCACTCCGAAAAAAAATCTAACAAGTCAATTAGTTCCATCTTATCTGTCCCCGTTTTCTCTCTCTTTTTTTTTTTTTGAATGACCTCCAGCAGACTCCAAACATGTTGTTATCTTCAGTAATACCATTCAGGTTGGTGGAGCTATCTTCCCCAGATCATAGTGCATCCTTCAGTTGAGAACTGCTACAGGATGTGCTGATTTACGCTATTGCAAAAATATTATAATAGGAAATGATTCATTCTGTCTTATGTTGCCTAAGTTTATGAAGCCTCTTAGAATTTGAGGTGCTTGTAGGACATGAGATATTTTTTGTGTACTTGTCTGTAGATGTAGTATTGTATAAAAGTACGGAAGTAGTTAAATATAATGGTCCCGTGTGCTGACTGACATTTTACTGTATTTGCCCTTATTTTAACTGGCACAATTTTGCCCAAATTTAAAATATATTTTTTAATGTTTGTGTGAATTTGAAAATTTTAAAAGGTGATAAAATATATATTTTTAATTATATTTACATAATTGATTATTCATGTTCTAACTTATATTTCTATGATCTTATTTACTTGCATACCCTTTTTGCATTGCAGTTTTTTTCTAATTAGCATTGCAGTGTTCTGGGTAACTGTAAATGTGTAGCATTGTCTCCTGGAGTTTCCTGGAATAGGGTTAAGGCCATGAGGTTCCACGTGGGTGAAAACAGTGGTCTTGCGTTGGTGGAATTGGGTGGCTGCCCCGATTCCGCCCGGAGTGATGCATTAAACAGACGTACTCCTGTCTGAAAGGCTGACTCTGGTCCCAATCAGATTTGCCACATGACTCGAGTTTAGATTGTCACAGTGCTCACGCACTGAGTCCTAATACTCTTGTTCCATTCCTGTTTCCATTCAAAACATATCCTGGTGCAAACTGAAATGCCTACAACTGCATAAATGCTTAATGATTGTGAAAAAAAAGAAAATTACTTTTGAACACAAGCACTAAGGTTGAACTTAATTCTAAAAGATGTTTTGCGCAAAAACAATACAAGTCACCATCCATTCAAAAACAGCACTGACTGTGTAGCAATGTGGTGGCAGCATTATGATTCGGCTCTACTTCTTTTCTCCTGGGACAGGGACTTTTGTCGGGTGATGTGATAATAAATAGCTCTAATCAAGATATTTTGGCTCAATACCTGCTCATCTGTGACAGAAATCTGAATATAGATAGGAGTTTTGTCTTGTAATGTCACTGTGAACCAAAAATTCTGCTCTGAATTAGTCCAGTCAGAGCCCAGACTTCAGTCCCTCTTTAAAAAGCTACGAAATGACTTAAAGAGAGTGCCTATCTGGAGATTGACTGGAAATTTGAGGGACTGTTTTTTCGAGGACCAAGGAGTTCAAAGTCAAAGTTTAGATGCGTAAAGTTAATGGAGACTATTTTTTCACAAATACTGTCTTATTTAGTACAGTGTCAGTTTATTGTCAGTTTATTCCGTTTCTGCTTAATTGTCTTCAAACCAGCCTACTTATTTTAATATGAGTCAAAGACAAACACAAAATGCAGCTCTGGAGTGGTCATTTAATTCAGTGAAGGTAAAAACTAACTCAAACTTATATCACTCGTGTGAAAAAATACTAATTGCCCTCCTAAATGTAATAACTGGTTATGCTACTCTTGGTGACAGCAACTGCAATCAAACCCTTGCAAAACTGATAACGAGTTTTTTTGTTTTTTTTTTTACATTGTTGTGGAGAGATTTTATAGCAACTCCTCCTTACAGAATTGCTATATTTCAGCGACCTTTGAGGGTGTTTGAGCCTGAACTGCTTGTTTGAGATAATGCCACAGCATCACATTCGGTAGCAAGTCAGGACTTTGACTTGGCCACTCCAAAACCTTCATTTTGGTTCTTTTAAACCCTCCACAGGTGGACTTGCTTGATTACATCCGATTATTGTCCAGCTGTATAATCCAGCTGCTCTTGAGCTTTAGAGTATGAACTGATGGCCAACATTCCCCTTCAAGATTTTGAGGGATCGAGCAGAATTCATGGTTCCATCAATTATGGCAAGTCAACCAAGTCTTTAAGCAGCAAAGCAGCCCCAGACCATCACATTACCACCACCGTGTTTGAATATTGGTATCATGTTTTCATTTTCAAATGCTACGTTAGGGCGATGCAAAATGTAGCAGGACCCATGTCTTCGAAAAAGTTGCACTTTTGACTCATCAGTCCACAAAATATTACCCAAAAGGTCTTAGGGTTCATCAAATTTTTTTTTTTTTTGCAAATGTGAGAAAGTCTTTGTGTTCTTTTTGGATAGCAGTGGTTTGCACCTTGCAGCTCTGCCATGGACACCATTTTTGCTCAGTCTCTTTCTCAATGTAGAATTGTGAACACTGGCCTTAACTGAGGCGTGCGAGACCTGCATTTTTTTAGATGCTTGTCTGGGTTGTTTTGTAACCTCTTGGATGAGTCGTCAGTGTGCTCTTGGAGGAATTTTGGTAGGCCGGCTACTTTTGGAAAGGTTCAGCAGTGAGCCAAGTTTTCTCCATTTGTAGATAATGGCTCTGACTGTGGTTCGCTGAAGTCCCAGAGCCTAAGTAATGGCTTTGTAACCCTTCCGAGACTGAGAGATGTCAAAAACTTAGTTTCTTATCTGTTCTTGAATTTCTTGAGATTGCAGTATCATGTGCTGCTTTTTGCTAACTTTACATTGCAAGACAGATCATATTTAAGTAATGTTTGGATTCATCAGTGCTGGTTGTAATCATGTCTGGGTATGTGTAGTGAAGTTGAACCCAATTATCAATTAAATTTGTTTAATTAGTTGATTTAGTAACTAAGAGGGCAAACACTTTTTCACATGGGGTCAGGTTGGATTGGATCATGTGTTTTCTAAGGTTCTTTTTGTCTAATATTAAAATTAGCCTGATTATCTAAAACGTTTGAATGTGACAAATAAACAGCAGTAGAGGAAATTTGGAGGAGGGCAGAAACTTTTCCACAGCACTGTATGGATATACACTATCGCTCAAAAGTTCAGAACATCTTGTATTCATTGGGAGGGTGTGCAGACTTTTGCAACCTAGTGCTTTAGGTTTCTTACTTCAGTTTTTCCTTGCAATGAACATTTTTTTTCTTCTCTTGATTTTTGTTAGGTTGAAGGGAACATTTCAGATGCCGAATATCTGACATTTCTGGATTTTTATTTCAAAAACCTGCAATTTCAGTATGAATTTGGGGACTTATTTCTGTGCACTGCACTTTTCAGACAGATTACTTGTAGTTTTTGTTCCATAAAATATTCTTTTAAATGTAGAAAAATGTGGTTTCGTATCCTGAAAGAACATTTCATTCATGGGACCATCGTGGTAAATTTGTATTAACAAGAATGAAATTACATTTCTTCAATTTGGTGGGTTTTTTTCTTATTTTGAGTCAATTTTCTTGTGTTTTTCTACCCAACAAACTGTTTTTTTTTTTTTTAGAATAAGTGTTCCTTCAAAGAGGAAGGACTAGGATAATTGTATGCAGGGTAATTGAATGGCTCACTACTTGCAATTCAAAATCAATGACTTATGACCCACCTATTGATGTTAATTGGACTCTTAACTCCTGACAAAAAATAACTGGAAGCCAATCAACATCGTCCCAGAGTACCGCAGTCTGTAATCCCAAACAGACATCCCAGAAGGGACGCGTGCAAATAATGAAGCTGTTGGACCTTGTTGTCCAGTGGTCAGTATGCAGATGTGTCCATTCCTTGGTGCGAATGCAGCATGGTGTTGCTTGCCACTCCGAGGAGACGTGCACAAATTTTACTCGCAGGTTGTGCTACTATGCACCTGCCTGGGTGACGATATCACACTGAGGGTGTACTGAAGAAAAATGTACCCAATGCACAGGCATCCTAAGAAACTACACCTTTATCTACACCCTTTTTTACACATTCTGGATGGCTGTTAGCACTGTGTGCTGGACCCAGAGTAAAACGATGTGTCTGCTCACCTAATTTAGTCTGACAGTAAGAAATATACTACAGTATATGTATCAAATATCAACTATTTTTCTTCTCCTCTAAATGTCCAGAGTTTCATCATTGACCAGCAGATGTATTTTCACGAAGGACTGATGTTTAAGTGTCTACCTGTTTTTTTCAGTTATAAATTAGAGACAATAGGGATGGTGCTGAATAGATTCAGCATGTTGACATGGTGGCAGAAGATGCCTGAAAACTCATAAAATGATGGTTGAACTCTCAGGTTTTGAACTAATACACATTCCGAGCATGTTCTCCTCGTATAAAAGAAGCACATGTAGGTATTTTGAATATGAGGGAGTCACATCTGTATTCTGTGTCTGGACGTAGAATATATCCTGTGAAAAGGTAAAAGTCATTGCAAATTCATGTGGTATGTTTCACATTTGAAAATGCATGGATGCATGATCAGTTATTGCTTTGCACTAACCCTTTTAATTATTCAATTTTAATATTTCTTTTGCCATAATATTGTTACATTCCTTGCCGTTTTATTTTATTTTAACCACGACTAACACAAATAATAATAATAAATAATAATAATAATAATAATTATTATTATTATTATAGTGCATGCAAGACCAGGATGCATATTTAACAGACTGGTTCTTTTATTTAGTTCCTTGGCTAGCATGGGTGCTCAATAGAGTGTACTTACTTCCAACTGAATTGAGTCGCAACTACAAGCAGTCTATTATTAATGCCTGGATATTCCAACATAACAGTATGATTGTTTTCACAAGGATGGGGTCAAGGTGGTGAAAAATGCATTGAATAAAATAAACTCACAGCTTCTGTCCAAACAGTCTTTTCATCAAGATGCATGTAAATTTATCAGAGGTATAACCACAGAGAGCTCACTCCAGGTTAATCTACTTTGACTGTTAAAATTTCCATGATTTGCTGGTTGAAAAAAGAATTTATGTGGAATGAACCAATGCGTTTCATCCGAATCATCATTGTTTACTTAAGTTCCACGATGAATTAAAGACCTCTGTCTCCATGAAATATTTTCACATACAACAGCACATTGATGATTTCTGATTCTTCAATGACGTTTTGATTCTTCAATGAAGCTCATAGATTCTGCTCATTTTTCTCCTCTTAACCTTGAAAGAAACTCACTAATGTCCATCAAATTTAAATGAATTGTTCAAGAGCTTTATGGGTTTGTATACCTTAGAACTGTTAAATTGGTGAATCAACCTTTATATTAAAAAATGGTTAGCTGCTCCAAAGCCACAAGAGGCTTTTGTATAAGGTGTATTTTTCAGATGAATTAAAATGGAGCCTCCTGCATATATATGGAAGTGAGAAAATTCATCACGTTCTCATCCTTGAGCAAACTCACTGGCAAACATTGACAAGCCTTCCTCCTGGCCCGACTCATATTAGACAAACTCTGACAGAAACTGCATTTTCCACACATGCAGGCCTATTGATTAAACTGAATTATATATTGTGAAATGTGATTATGCATAAACACAGATATGATGAAATGGAGAATGCCAGCCCGTTGTGAGGGGAAAATGGAATTTTTGGCTTGCCCTTGAAAAAAAAACAAAAAACAACAAAACATGCTGCATCTTATCATGATGACGTTGTGTTGGGCTTTGTCCTTCACACCGGGAACAGAGGGCAAATGCATGTGGGGAAGACTTTACTGGCTCAAAAATGTTGAGTTTGTGGCAAAAAATTATCCGTGTTTCCCCTCGATGGCCTCAAAATTGCAATTAAACAAAAGATAACGTCCCACTTTAACTGATTTTGCTTATATTATTGTTTAATATCAGCAACTTTTGTGTGGTCATTTGCAACAGTAATGAGGCATAATGACTGTGAAACACGCCTGTGGACTGATGGAGCTCTCACAATAAAATATTTCTGCCTTTGATAAGTTTATTCGGAGCATCTCTTGCAGTAAAATGTTTATGTTTTATTAATATGTCTGTAACATTACATTACTGGCATTTAGCTGCCTCTCTTATCGGGAGTGAAGTACAACACAAAGTGCATCACCAGGTACAGAAGTACCAAATACTTGAAAGAAACGACATCCCAAATGCCTGAAGTGGCCATATTGATTAGGCTTAAACCGCTGCTGTAAAGCTGCCTGTAGAACTCAACTGTTAAATAAAACAATCTATACAGATAGGCAGTGTACAAAAAACAAATAAAGCAACAATCAATTTTTGTGTACTCGTTCTGATTAGGACTTAACACACAATTAGGACAAATGTGTGTCCCGGAAATATGGCGAAATCTCAGTTTAAACTGTGAGGTGTGTGCATTTTGGGTGAAATTCAGAGATCTGAAGCGCACAGACACGCAGCTTTTCTAGTAGATTCAGTGATCCGTGTTCATCAAATGTTTGGTAGGATTAAGGATCCATATGGAAATCAACTATTTCAAAGAAAAACTGGTATCATTCAGTGCTGACATTTAACACATGGCGTCATGTCAATCTTTAAATAAAGTTAAATTTTTTTAATTAAATAAATGATACAATTTTCTCATCTCCAAGTTTGTCCAAGTTTCTTGTATCTAAGCAAAGCTGTTCAGCTGTAAATGTACTGTGTAAATTAGGTAGCTATTTCACATGTTCATACGTATGGCTATATATGAAGGGAACTACTCTCTAAACAGAGAATATTTGCTTACCTAAATGCTAATTCCGAGTATGCTTACCCACTGAATAAATAGATAATGTCATTGAGCCCTTCTTAGAGAAGTATACAAAGGATTACAAAAATATGAGAAATTTAATTACAGGGCTTCTGAAATACATTTCAGTGTCCTGATATCCACATTGTCATTCATTAGTGTGCACGCTGGTGATTAAGACACACAAGGACCATCTGCCTTGTCGTCAGATCTGCTCATCCTGAGTGAGGTAAGGACAGCAGGAAATGGAGAGGTAGTGAATGAATGAGGAAACAGACAGCTATATGAGTCCAGAGATGGCAGGGTGGAGGTCTTTTATAGTAAAATGTTCTGCTTTAATTTAATGCTAACAACTCTACCAAGCTAGATGCCAGTCCAGTAGGGTCTGTATGTACTCTGCTAGAGTTGATTCAACTCCAAACACTTTACAGAATGCATTGGCTGTCTGCTCAGCCGACACTGAACACAAACCAGCTTCCAGTCTGGTTTGCGGCGGCCATCTTTAAACGCTCAGGCTGGTCCGTGTTGCCAGCGACATGATTCCCAATTCTCGGCGTTTATTTACACACCATCACCCCTGCTCCACATCACTTCCCAGTCACGCATCACCCCCCAGGGCAGGCTCTGTTTCTACTGATCCGACTGCATCCCTCTCTGGGACTGTGGCTATGGTCATGCGCCTCTCAATGCAGGCACCGCTATTTCATGCTACGCTACAATCGCTAAAAAAATGACATAAATATGCGGGGAAAAAAAAAAGTCTGCGTTCATATTCGGGTTAAGGCGATTTCTTCATGAAATCAGTCTTTGGATGGCTTTTGCATTTTAGAGCTTTTTTTTTTAATTTAAAGAACTCATTATTACAAACTGTCATGAAGCCATTTTTGTGGCATAATTTTTAGAAATTCTCCAAATGCATTTAAAATATGTGTATTTTTTCCGTGACACATTGACAAAACCAGTTATTTTTCGCTCACCAACTGTTCTAGAAGACACAAGTAGTCGTTGGATTTTTTTTATAGCCGGCTTACATGCTGATCTCGTGTTTAAGACAGATCTATTGTGAGCAGTGTTATTACGCGGAGGTGGGGAGTGTGAGTACCGCCAACTCCTTCAGTCATTTAAAGCATTTGTAGGCCTCCCAAGTGTTGAGAGTAAAAATTTCAGCGACGTCCAAGCGGCGATTGTATTACCAAACTAAAAAGCCCTTAAAAGTGTCATTTAAATACCAAACCATGGTTTAAGTAATAGCCCATAAAGAGATATTTAAGTGGAGTTTTCAGCACTTCTCTAATGGCTGCCGCCGCCTTTTAGCGGGAGTGAAGTCCTCGCGTGAGTGGTGATTACGAGGCGCGGGTGACGGGGTCCTGTGTGCTGGTCCGCCTGCAAACTCTACTTCCCGCTGCCAATCTTCACTTCGCGGGAGGCCAGGACGGCCGCAGCACTCCCCACCCCCCCACCAGATCCGCGGAGATGAAATGACTCCCACAAATAATGCCGCTTCCCCCTCTCCCATTAATACTGCCGTCCGCGAAGCTTGCTCGGGTCTTTGTGCTGTGGGGAACTCCAAAAACCTGTCAGACATCCGTTTGCATTGTGTTCAGTCTCGTGCAATGCAAGTTTCATGACTGCTTATTTGATTGCGAGGTTTTTTTATAATTATTTTTATTAACGCTGCAAGAGTAGGAGATCGCTAATGTATTACATGATTTTCTTTGAATAAAATAGCAATTAAAAAAAGAAAATACTATTAGTTGAAAGCAATAGAGATCTAAAACATTGCAAAGAGGCGGGGTTACAAAATGCATCATCACAAATTTATATAACCTCTTCAAAGGGATAATATATTCACTTCATGTATAATAATGAATTTTTTTCCTCATATTTATGGACACACACACACATGCAGACACCCATCCATTTCCTCTCCGAATCCCATTTGTTCCCTTGAAATAACTTTGTGTGAAACTCAGGGCTCCCATCTGGAACATGCGCTGTTGTGTAGCCTCTGCGGGCACTGTTAAATGAAAATATGGACATGACCATTTTGGGCGAGATTTTTATATTACATGGGAACACTCATGCATGGTGCTTTTTGAATTTTGTATTATGTGCGGGGTCAGGGGGTGGAGAGTCAGGAAGTGGTGTTAATTTCACAGGGTTAGGGAACAGCGGATTCACAGGGAATACAGATCACTTAGCACAAACGAGCGAGCGCCCTCAACTTTGAGAGATTTTTCTCCATTTGTTAAGCACATCGGTGGTGCCAGTGAACTGTTGAGACCCCAGCCTGGGTGTTCAGCCCTACTGAAAAAGACCTGTACTGGAGAGCTGGGAAACAGTGATTCAGCTTCAGCTGTGTGCGTCGTGTGTGTGTGTGTGTGTGTGTGTGTGTGTGTGGTAGTGTGTCTTTGTTTGCCCGTTTGTGTGCATTTGTGGTGTCTGCGTATGTGCTTATCTCATTGTGTTTGTGTTTGTGTGGGCAGGTGTGTGTATCTGTGCACTGGTGGACATGTATATACGTTTATTCATGTACACTGATCAGCCACAACATTAAAACCACCTGCCTAATATTGTGAAGGTCCTCATTGTGCTGCCAAACCAGCTCAGTCAAACTGATGTCCACTTGAATTCTCAGACCCAGGGTTTCCCAGCAGAATATCTCCCAGAGCATCACGCTCACTCCACCAGCTTGCCTGCTTCCCACAGTGCATCCTGGTGCCATCTCTTCCCAGGTAAATGATGCAGATATACCTGGCCAATGCACATGATGTAAAACAAAACAAGACACACTAGACCTGGAAACCTCGTTCAACTGCTCTAAGGTCCAGTTCTGAAGCTCACATACCTATTATAGGTGCGTTTAGTAGTGGACCGGGGTTAGAGTGGGCATTTTGGCTGGTCAGCAAGCTAAAAAAAAGCCGTACACAGCAGGGCGTGATGTACAGTGTGTTGTGATGCATTTCTTATATAAGTATTATTTCAATTTTCAGTAACTTGTGCCACAGTTGCTCTTCTGTCAGTTTGGACCAGACAGGATAGCCTTCATATCGGTACTGCATTTGATGAGCCTTGGGCACCCAGCACCCTGTTGACGGGTCATGGTTTGTCCCTCATTTGACCACTGTTGATAGATCCTCACCACTGCTGACTGGGAGCACCTCAGAAGTCTTGCCATTTCAGAGATGCTCCGACACAGTTGTCAAGCCATGACTATTAGGTCCTTGTCAAAGTCGTTCAGTTCCCATTTCTCCCACATCTAACAAGTTGAATACAAGAACTGACTTGTCCGCTTTCCATGAAACATCTGTCTGCAGACCTTGACACACGCCTCTGTTATGAGGTAATCAACATTACTTGCTACATCTGAGTGGTTTTAATGTTTTGGCTTTTCTAAATCCCGGTCGGGTGAACTGGAAAGACATCTTTTCCATCCATAAACACCTTCAATTCTGTTGCTTGTTTTTCTTCGACCTAAATTTCTTCTAAAGGTGATTCAGTAGGTTTATCAATGGAGTCCTCCGCTTGAGTAGCCATGTTTGTTTTTTTCCGTTCAAGTGGCGGCGATGTTCTCCGACGTCACCATGCAAATCACGCCCCTTAAACAGATGACCAATCAGATTGCTCGAACATGACATAAATGGTTGCAGAACCAACATTAAGGGGGGTTACACGGAAAGTGTATTCAAATGTGAAACATGAACTTGCGAGATTCCTGTGTTCTATGTAGGGTAGGACAGACCCGCAGACACATGCATGATGAAAGGTCTGAGGTTTCACCATGTCTTTTCAGTGACCAGCCCCCTCCAACATTCATCACAAAATGACACATAAGGATTTCTGCTGAGCGGCGCATTCAAAAAAAATTGGAGGAAAAAAAAACTTATGTATATAGTACATACTTTCAATTTTGTGACTTGCCGAGGTCCGAGTTTCCAATTAGATCGAAACGTGAATATCAATGTGTTATGTCACGACAATGACAAATTGACTTAATTGCTGCTGCAGGTGACATGCTCGTTCAAATATTTGTTATCCAAAATGTTGTAGCTACTAGATTGTTTGTGGTTTGTTTTTATTACCCTTTGTGATCATGATCTTCCGTTCCCCTGTACTTCGCATCTGATGCCTTGTTTTGTTCATGAAATGGTCTAGACAAACCTTTCTGCTTAGATTATTTGACTCAAAATATTGATTATATCGCTGTACTGGACCATAAAAGTCAGTTCTGGGCAAGTTCATGAAAGTGGTACACACGGTACTTGTTCCTCCTTGCTAGATGAAAGAAGCAATACTACACACTTGTCCTGAGAGTTTTAATAATTTAACACTTGCTACAGTGGAATACATATGTATGTATGCATTTTAAATGTCACTTTTATCATAATTCTAAACCCCAGATTTGCAGGTTGCATGAACATAAATGATGCATTCAGGCAAAACCTTGAATAAAGGCGGACCATCTCTTCTGTTTTTCAGTTGCTGAAATTTGAAAATTGCTTTTAAAATGTCACCCTGCCTCAAAAAAGATGTGCAGCTTGAATTTTAAAGCCTACCCCAACCACGAGTCCAGTGGCAACAGAAATACCTAGTCGTTTTTTTTTTTTGCGAACTACACTGTCTGATGCTGTCGTTGAATATTTTTGAACGTTATAAATATTCTAACTACGTTAAAATAACTAAGGATCCGTTCCTTAACAGGTGATGTTCATGATATTAATAATTTAGTGCTGTGTATGAAAGTTTTTGGCAAATTTCTCACAACAGTGCCCATAATTGACCATAATTTGACTGCAAATATCTGGTAGCAAATATCTTTTAAGCATTACATATTGATTAGTTTCTGCATATTTTCTCCTCTCCGTTGAGCATTTATGTCCTGTAAAGAACAATTTTTTTGCCTCTGACTCCTTCTGCCTTCGCCAAAAATTCTTCATTGTTTGTTTTCCAAAGCTTTACCTCCTAATCAGCTGAATCGAATCGTTTCCAGTTTTTACAGGCCGCTTCCTTCTCCTCACTGTGCATAAATTGCGACTTTATTTCCATGAAATCCTCAGATGACACAGATTTTTCTTTTGCATAAAAGCATGAAGAATGTGTCTCATGTCGGTGGAATCCATCTGCTAAGTGGACATTTACGGAGGACTGGGAGCCGGCGTGTGTCGAGAGCGAGAGCGAGGCAGGGACCGCCCTCCCGCGGTGACATCGCCGCGTGGGAATGACATCTGACAGCTGTGACAGCGCTGAAGGGGGGGGGGGGGGCTCACCGCACCCATGATCCAATTACGCCTCATGGCCCCCTGTCACATGCGGCGGTTTGACTCCAGCCATTCACGAGGACAGTATTGATCTCTTGTCAGGAAGACCAGTTGCCTGCCTCAGAATCCTTGTGCCACTGAACCTCCCTCTTTCCCCCACCCCCCCACCCCTTAGCCTCTCAACTTGCACCCCTGCCTGAACCCCCCTCGCCCACCCCTTGCCCTCTTAAGTGTTTGGGACCATCAGGTTCTGACGTTGCTCAGGTGCCCAAATGGAGGTGGAGGTTGGTGGGGCGAAGGGGCTAAGCGCTCTCAAGGCCGCAGCGCCAGGGAGCACGAGCCGCGTGACTCCTTTGGGCTCCCGGCGAAAAAACCCGCGGCACATCCCATAAGCGCTCGCCTCCCCTAATGGTTCGAGGGGGGCCCGCGTTCCCGTCCGTTTTTGTGGAGGAGCGGTTGATTCCAGATGATGAAAAGGCCATTGCAATTAGTGAGCTCTGGTTAGTTTTGCCGGGTGACAGCAGTGAGTTTGATACAATGGCAGCTGCCAATAAATTCGGCTTACAGAGAACAGACAATTAGGCCCTCACGCGTTACCACTGCTAGTCCCCGAACTCTAGACCTTTACACCACCTGCAACAACAAACGGTGGCGGGTCAATAGGTAATGATACTATGAGAGGCTCCAGTCTAACATAGAGGTTAATCAACACAGCTGTGAGCAGCACGTCCTAGTCAGCCAGTTTCCTTACGTTTCCCGTATGGTTCAGGAGTGGAAGGCGTCAGGGGTTTCACTTCCTCTCATGGATTCATAATCTTCATTCTGCATAATAGAATTTCTGTACTCTCTTTGGGCCTTTTGGCAATTGCACCTAATGTTAAAAAAAAAAATCTTTCAAGCGGCTCATAGTCACGTGTACATATGCGTGAAATATAAATCCTTTGACCCTAAAAGAATAAATATGACATTTTATACATGTGCACGTTTTTTTTTTGGGCAGTTTTTTTTTTTTCTTATTTTTTGTATTTTACAATGAGCGGCACTTTTTCATATACAGTTTGTATCATGTTATCTGTGAAAACATGTTTTGGGCATGAATAGCCATATGCTAGTTCCCTTACTATCACTTCCTGTCTGAATTTTTCAACATTATTGGGTCAAAATGCCAGATATTTTACAATGACTAATAAAATCTGCTTGCTTAATTAACTGACTCGACAAAAGAACAGAGCAAATACTATTCACAATCTGGCAACATAAGCTAGTGGTAGTCATAATGATAAAACAAGAATGCTCAGGATATGGTAGTTTACTAAAAAAAAAATGAAACTGAGAGATGAACGATATGTTTCATATCTAAGGACTATAAGTTCTCGGTGACAGCTTACTCAGGGACTGTAATGGAGATGAGTAGCAGCTCATGGTCCAGGACAGCGTGAAATTGGCCGCTGTGTGGAAGAGGAGTTTATCGTCATGTTTCTAGTGCAAGCAGTTCTCTTCAGCTGCTCCGTGCAGGCGTTCTGGGGTCACCCATGCGTTCATTTGTGACCAAAAAAAAAAAAAAGAATTGGGGTTAGGGTTGTGTGCATTAGCTCAGTTTATCTACTTTTTCACCTACAGGTCATTTGTTTGTGGTAATCCAAGACTGCATCGCAAACAAGATTATTTTTGAGCAAGCTTTTTTTGAGCTTGTAATATAAACCATGTCTGACACCTAATTGATTGTGGTCATCGAGATGGTAGGAGAAAATGAGCAAAAAAGCGTTTTTTAATTTCTGGATTTCAAGAGCTAAACAATAGAAAACATGCTTTTTTTTTGTTTACTGCTGACTATTTGCAGTAACAAAAAAAATATTAAAAACAACACAAATTTCAACAAAAGCAAATTCAAACTTGAGAAAAAAATTAATGCTGACCTGACTCAAATCAAAATTCGTCCTAGAGTTCAGCAAATAAATGCACGTGGTAAGGCAGGGGTGTCTCACCATATCCACGAAGGGCCACTGTGGGTGCAGGCCTTTGTAACAGCCCGAGGTTACAGCACCTGATTCAACTAATTTAGTGATCGGGGTTTCAATCAAGACCTTGATAATTATGAGCAGGTGTATTAGTGTTGGGCTGTCACAAAAACCAGCAACCACACTGGCCCCTAATGGATAAGATTGGACACCCCCGTGGTAAGATAAATTTAATTCAATTTAACACAATTTCAGATGCTAATTTCAACAAACACTCAAAAATGAACACTTGCATTCATACAGAGGCCACTTGAAGGGCATATATTGATATAATTCTGACTGACTTCAGTCTGATCAGTGCTGTTTTCGGGTTGAAAGGCATACGGCCAGTAATCTAGAAATGGGGGGCTCTCATGAATAATGTATGAAGAGGGGAAAAAAAAAAAAAATGGGTATTACCCGGACAGAATTAAAAAAAAAAGAAATCTCTAAAGGACACAAAGCGTACTTGCTTCAAAAGTTAACTTTTGTCATTACCTGTCAAAGTGTGAAACTATTTCAATAAGGCGGCCATGACACGCTGACAATGGCTTCCGCAGTTAAATCATCAGCAAGCATTTCGCTCAATAATCCCTCCACTCGAAACAGAATACAAAAGTAAGAGGCGTAATAACCGCCATCCGCTACTTTAAAATTGAATTATTTAAATCATACTTAAAGCGAAACATGATTTATTCTCGCCGAGTTCCAACTTGGACTTTTTGACAAGTGATTAACCACCCCATTAAATAATCAATAAATCAGTATAGGCTTTCACTATGGGAAGAGTACGAGCAGGCAGACAGAGAAATGGATCATTTCTTAGATGCGCCAACTTTTCCTAGTGGAGAGTTCTATTTTAGCATCCAATTTACTGCTGTTTTCATTATGTGAGGGTATCGAGACTTGACAAGCAGTGCGAGGCGATGGGTTTGGTCCACACCTGAAACTCATTGGGATGTTGTGATGCGGCCAGCTATCGGAGACCAATTGTGCTTCCTCCTCAGAACAAAGTAATCACTCATGTAATTAATTTAGGGGGGAAACTTGCGAACAAAATAACCTAGATATTGCCTCTGAGCTCGGTTGCCCCACTGTGATATTTGATTTAATTTATTCCTGGGCCGAGGATGCTGGAGTGGGCGCACTGGCCGAGCATAAATCACTGTATTACACCAGTACTTCTCAGGGAGTTGGACGGCAGAGGGAGAAAGGACTTCCCTCCATATTTTACTTTATAGATCACAAATGGCTTCTCATGTAGCAAGAATAATACGCTTAATTTGTCATTCTTTGTTTACGTGCCGGTATAGTTTTTGGAAGGGAGGATATTTATGGAGGCGGTAATTGTAATTCCTAATCTGGAGTGGAACACAGTTCTCCACTGGATTGGGTCCTGGTTTGCACACAGACAGGATTATGGTGAGGGAGTTTGTAAGACGCCTGCACAAGGTATTAGCGTATCATAGTAAGGTCATTAGGAATCCAGTTTGGACATTCAATGTGGTCTGTCAATGGATAAGTGCACTTTATTCTTCTTTTTGGTTCGATATGTCTACATATAGGTCTAGAAAACAATATACATGCGGGTAAAGTTGAGACTATATCCCCATATTACAGGAATCATCTTTATACATTTATGTATATCACATGAATCATTAAGTAATCATGGCCATAATCTGTATGTCCAAATACCTATGGGCTGTGTAGAATAGCTCCAATGAACATAAGTAGGATTTTCATTGCAGATATATGTGCATAAATTTATAATCACAGCAACAAAGAGTGTTCCCTTATTCCCTCAGCTCTTCATTCATTTCGCAGTGTCAGCCAGGGAGACTGACCGCTGATTCCACTGGACTGAAGTCCAGTGTCGTTTCTACAGGCAGTCACATCTTACCATTATAGTAAATTCTCTAACAAAATATCACAAAGTAAATTTCGATGTTGCATCCTCTAAAATGCCATTATGTGCTTTAGTATCAAGATTTTCCTGCAGTGGGACCGAGAGGGGTTGCCCAAAAATGGCACCAGACCTAAAAGTATCCACATACTTCAGGCCATTAAGTATATACTTGCATACTTAGTAGTGAGGATGACTATGAGCATTATACAGGTTAGTACAAGTGAGTTTGAACATTAAATGCATAATATGGGAGATTTTTACCTGTGTTGTAGTTCTATTTAAAGAAGTAGCATCTTCCTTAATCCTGTCCGCACGTCCACTTTGTTTCTTTATTTATTCCAGTTCTGTTCTGGCTCTGTTGCCACTCTCACCCCTTGGTACACAAAAAAGAGAGCCATTCCCCAAATGTGTTAAACATATTCCAGCATAAGAAATACTGTGAAAGGAGTGTGAATTTGACAAAGAAAGATTCCTAGTGTATCGTACTGACCAATATGTCAAACAATGGTTATTCTATACTACTATTAAAATTAAAATCCTACAACAGGGCTATTCATCATTATCCTCAAGGGCCGGTGTGGGTGCAGGCTTTCATTCCAACCCAGCACTTACACACCTGATACTACTAATCAACCTCTTTAGCAAAGACTCTTGGGGTTGATTAGTGGTGTCAGGTGTGTAAGTGCTGGGTTGGAATGAAAGCCTGCACCCACACCGGCACTTGCTGGATAATGTTGAATAGCCCTGTCCTACATAGTTTGCCATTATGTAAATATGCACACCTGGGCCAAGTGTGTACAGTATGCATTCCAGTGGTTTCTAATTCCATTATAGAGTGTAATTTATTTTGTTAACTTACTTTTCTAATTCACTTATGTAATATGTAAGTGTTGTTTGGGCTCACTCAATGAGAAAAAAGACGATCAATAAATCACGGGCTGGGGAGATTGGGCGCAGTTCAGATTTCGCCATTGCTGTTGTTTTGGCTAAAATCGCAGCTTTAAGTAGGATGGCCTTGTTCCATCTATGGCAAGTTTGGATTAAGATTTACTCACATTATGCTTTTGGTTTCCATTAAGGCAAATTTCTCCATTTGATTAAGTCCACTTCTACATCAATTCAGTATGTACTGTGAACACGTTGTGAGCCGAGACCCCTTAACTTGTTCATGTACTAAATAAATAGGGAATAACATTTTTGACAAGACTGAGCCTTTAATGCAATTATATTAAGGCTGTAACCAGCAGTGACATATACAGGCCTACATTTTTCAAGTAACAAGAATGTTTGTGGCAGTCCCAAGACCGGGCAGTGCATGCTGTTTTTATATTTTGGCTGCACGATTAAAAGTGTTTTGGACACGTGTGACATCTTATCCCCCGAATGTGCAATTTTAGCGCCACTAGAACCAAAATCCAAACCACCGCTGTGGAGTGCTGACTGTGGGTCAGGGCCAGAAGGGAAATCAAAGACTCTGTCTGATTAATGTACACAAGGAACGATCCCCCTGTCAGCATTACTTACTTATATCAGTTCTCCAGGAATGTTTTAACTGCAGGCTAAACTGCTCTGACAAGCCCGACAGGGACTCTTATCAGAGCATCTGTCTCCTTTAGCCCTCAAACAAAGTATTATGTTGTACTTTTACATATCAGTTTAAGTGCAATTAAGTCATTAATGCATGTAGTCAGGGAATGAAATTTTGTGGAGTCGGGATTCCTCTTGATTTGAACATGATTCTTAGGGGAAATGACATCTTTCAGAAATGATATTGTGTACAGACCGTCCTTCTACAGTTTGGATCTGCTACTGATGTCTGAAGAAATACTTTAACGTTCACTGACGAAGTCTGCCAAGGCTTCTCATATTGTGGCTCTGGGGGAAAATAAACAGAATAAGAAGATGGAAGACAAAAAGAAAAGAGGATTCACTGTTAAGGCGCTTTCACACTGGATGCGAAACGAATTTTTCGCACGACAAAGTCAATGCAAAGTCAATGCAAAGACGCGAATACACGTGTTTCGCGTCCCCCCCACAACATTTTTTACGTAAATATCGACTCTAAGGCCGGAGACTTCTCATAAAACAATGGACACCCCCCCCATAACCAACATTGAATCGGGTGACGGTTGACGCTCAGTTTTTTATCCATCGCTGACCTCTCCTTCCGTATTGTCTTCCAAAACCAGGCGCGTAATTGTTCGTGTCCCCCGTTCTAATTTATTTCACATTTTAGTTAGAACTTTACCATGCGTTACAACCCAATCAGACCAACCCTCTGGAAAGGTTTTCAAAAAGATAATTAATTATTCATCTCAGATAAGGAAAAGAGATCTATATTTATACCATCTTCTAGGGCTGCCATAAACTACCTGACAATTGTTCGTTAATGATTCCCAGTAAATTCCTTAAAATGGTAATTTGTCATCCTGTCACTTCATTTGTGACCTAAAATTCCTCACTTGAGGTATCATCAAATAAATTAATCACTATCCGGGATCCATTTCTCTCTCTCTTGCACACTATTATGGCACGTCTCTCTTGTGTTTCCCCTCATTTGCATATATTTAATGGCCCGGCTGTGGTTGGTTGTGCCAGGCTGGGCTCACGTCGCATGTCAGGTAAAATATTCCCAATGCCACCATCAGTTGGAGAGCAGATCGCTTCTCCTTGCATTAAAACTCCTCCTTTCTCAAACCCGGGATGATTCATGGGAGTGAAATGTTCTTGTCCAATTCAAAACAATGTGTCCCCTAAAAAAAAATAAAAAAAAACAAAGCTCATTACCACATGACTTTTTGTCTTTTTACACCCATCATATAAATCAAACCATGTTGTTTTATTTTAATATAAAAAGTTGACCTATTTATTTTACATTTTTAAAAAATTATTTTTCGAGTAACACTGTCATGTCACATAAAGATTCTGGTGCATGCAATTTATCCATATTCACTCAATTATAATCTGTCTTTGAATTTGTGAATTTTTTCAGGCATTGCAAGAGCAATAAAACAATCTGAATGCATCCACTCATCCTTCCATTAATACATGCTTTATCATATCTGCTTCTTCCTCGTTAGGGCTGTGGGGGATACTGCATATCCCAGCATGCAAAGGGAAAGAGGCAGGACTACTCCCAGGACAGGTCGAAATCTCAGCAAAACAAAATTATTAAACTATCTACAAAATGTATATGGGGTTTGAGCATGAAATTGTATCAGGAGCGAGTGACATCGACACATTAATCATAGCCGTGGGTTAAATACTATTTTGAATGAAGAAACTCCTTTGACAATGGAATTTAGTATAAGCTTCATCTGTGTCTTTGCAACTGACTTGCTTTTATGATGATATCACATGATTTGTATTTTTTTTTTTAATAGAAAAAATGCATCACGACAACTCAGATTAATGAATTTCATTTCAAAATAAATAAATAAACAAAAAATATGCAATCATTAAGGACCAGCTTCTGTGGATTTTTTTCCAACATTTCTTTTTTTCCAGAATTACAGTACCAAATATTGTAATATGACCGTTGTGAGGTCACTGAGGAAATACTCTATTATACACTTGAGCGGTTCTCCCTCAGTGAACATCAATCTGTAAGATGTCATATGGAAGCAGTGTACTTGTGCGTAATCCTGAATAAGACTGTATAAATAATGCAGCCGAGTGCAGGCTGAAACTCATGGGAATGCGTGTCCTCACGTTTGCGAATCTGTGTAAGATTCACGCCGGCCACGGTCTCTCACACACTGTCTCTCGCCGTGCCAGCTCCTTCCACTCTAATTGTAATTACGGTAATTGCCAGAACCCCCTGGCCTCCTTTTAATGAAATGGTTTCTGTCTCATCAGATTGTCTCGCCGAGTTCTGTTCGAGACTTCTCACCTGGATAGCAGCCTTACCGGGATGTCTTCGCAATTACCGGGCATGACCCTAAGTGCTATCATCAGCAAGCTCTCGAGCAACGGGAAACCGGCAGAAAGAAAAGTTCTCTCGATTGTGTGCGATATGTTTTAATTACCCTCGCAAATATGCTATTTTTGGATCCCTGGCAGAAATCAGGAGTCCCTGAAGCTTGGCAAAAAAAACCTGGTTGCACTGGGAGCATTAGCACATAACGTATCGGCGCGCGTCCTGGGCAGATTGGCTCGTGCAGCTGTTCTGTTAGAATCCCTCTCTTCGTTTCAAGTGAAATTAGCCTAATTGAAAATTAACATGCATTAATTGTTGGGCGTGATGTATACAGCTAATGCGCCACTTAGCACTGTCGCTGAGCGCTTTGGCACATACTGTTAAGGGAAGTTGTGTATGGTTGGGTCGGGGCTGGGGGTGGGGGGGGTCGCATGGATCTGCGCTGACACGTGGGAAGGAGGGGGTGTGAGATCGAGCGGGGGGGCTGTGGAGTAAATGAACACGAGTGCTTTAATTGTAGAGCTTTGAAGGACCACGTGCTTAATGTGTCAAATAAGAAATCCGCGACGGTCAGAGGAAGCAGCTAGTCTTGCGTCACTGGCCCAACGGAGAAGAATAAAGGCGCTGTGCGCGGCGAAGAGGAAAACATGAAAGGAGAGCAATATAAAAAGAGGGAAGGACAATGGAAGTGTTAGAAGTGAAAATTCTGGATTCCATTTTGCGAGAGATTCTGACATTTTGGGGTGTAGAAGGGGGCAATAGGGCGAGGAGGGAGGTGCCATTTTTGGAAACCAAAAAGCTGTCCTTTCTGCTCTCCGTACGTGACGAGACGAGATCAAAAGAGGACTGTTGTAAGAGGGTTCAGAGGAGGTCTGATGAAGGAAATAAGCAAGAATAACAGCACCTCCAGACGCGTGCCTGTGCCGTTCGGTTTTACCCTAAATAAGTTACTTAAGGACAGCGAGCACTAAGGGACAGCCAGACAGTCTGTCACTGTGGAGGTGCCACTTAATCTAGAGAGAAATCTAGGGACATTGACACCTATTCTTAAAACATCTTAGAGTAAGAGAGGTGGATCTATAATTAGTTTTTGTCTCGTTTTACTCACTGTGGATGTAGTGAGGAGGCTGGCACGAGAAACTGATCCGGGATCAGTGCTCCAGAGTTTGAGCAGCTTTGCAAATACAGGCAATTATGTTTGAGTAGTACTCAAGTGTTCACTAACCTTTTTGTTTGACTAGGAGTGTAACGCCTTCTTTAATTTGTTCAAAAATGGCTCTTTATCATCAAATGTCTCATGCTGAAATAATTTAATGCCCTTGGGGCTGAATAGTTACGTCACAGAGTGGGTAAAATTACTTGAGAACCGCCATTCATTACCATTTGCAGCCTAAATTCTGCAGGTGCCCCTATTGTAATACACCTGCTTACTCACTCTAACATTTCCATAGAAAAGAAAAAAAAAAACTTGTGCTGTTTCTGCTCACATATGAGCATACTGTTCTCCTATTCCGATTTGTTTTGCATTCGTTGAATCAAACTTGTGATGTGACCATTTTCTCTGAAAACAATTTCATGCCTTTTGAATATAAATATTTATAAAGATTTTCTCTCTTGCGACCACCATTTGCGACTTCTTATTTTCTTGCAGCGTAATAGAGCCTTAAATTAAAAAAAGGACAACGGAGCTTTGAGGTTTTCCACATTAATCTAGATTTAATATTCTTTTCAAAATACATTTTCCTATTAATTAAAAGCAAACCATGTATTGTATGGTACATTATCCCTCTAACAGCCTCATGTGGTGATTATGAAGTGGAAAACTAATGGTGTAGACTTTAGCATTTAGTTTTCGCCTGAGTCATTTACATATCTGTAAGCGGATCCCGACGTATGTGCAAATAAGCAGAACTCCACCTAATCAGTGCTTTTGCTCAGTTTACTATGGGAACGAGAAGAAAAGCTTTTTTTTCCCCCATCTCTTTCTCCCCTCAGCCAGATAATGTTATGCGATTTAGTTCGGCCTCTATTACGGGAGGTGGAAGAATCTGATTATTAAGGAGAGGCATGTGGCAGTAAGAAAAATCTGTTTGTTTTTTATTCCATCACCCGAAGAAACAAAGGCGACCCTGTCTGCCGTTCATTAAATTTCGCCTTCTCTAATTCATCAAGGTAAACTATCATGTTTTTTTTTATTATTATTTTTTTGCTGAGCTATGGAAACAAGAAAACTTGTTAAGTCGACTACCAAAGGACACGTCGGAAGATTTGGAAATAATTTATAGGACATTCTAAATAGGGTCCCTTCAACATGCTTTGCAGTCATTTGTATGCTACACCCATTGTTAAAAATAATACTACAATACAGAAGAATTTACATACAGTGATATTTGAAAACAGTATTCAGAAAATAATGACATTACTGTTTTACAAGACCTTCATATTTTGCAAAAATGTCCCGTCTTGCCACCAAGGAGTAAAAACAAGAAAAGCAGGACTACATGTTTGTATTCTAAATTCAATTTGTTTATAATATATCGGTCATAGCAATGTCATTTTTAACCCTTTAGATATCTCTAAATAAATTTCAATTATACTCATATCATCAACCTATTGTTATGTAGAAGAATGGGTTCTCAGCTACTCAAAAAGCCAAATAATACTGAATTATAACTTCCAGATACATTGTTTCTTGCTAAATATTGTATATATATTTTTTTCTGCAGGATTGACGCATCAAGAATTTAGCCATTTAATTGGAAAAAAACAAAATGAATACCGTACAACCTGAAAATAATTTGGGGGGAATTTTTAAACTTGATATGCAGCTTACTAGTTTGCCAAATATTGATATGGTGGCATAATTGGTTACAACATAGGCTTGTTGGATCACCTTAATTAATGCCGATCCATTTAGTAATACTAATGTAGCAGCAGGAATTATAGAGAATTTATTGTTTGAAGGAAATGTGGGTTCACAATTCAGTAAAAATAAATTTGTGGAGGGCTTGTCATCCTTGGTTAAATACAACATAGAAATTCTCACAATGGTTCAGGCAGTCTTTTAGTTCACATTGAATAAGCACTGCACGGTTGGAAGTTGCGTTCGTAAAACATCTTTATTTTTGAACACACTTTGGTGATTTATTTTTGACTTTTGTCAAATTATTATTTCTATTTGTGCATCCTTTGTAAGTTATAATTGAATATTTCTGAATCAAGAACTAAAATGATTGGACAGACTTGCATTCTGTACTGAATGCAATATAAAGTGAGCTGACTCTTAATTTTAAAGGCTTAAATATCTAAGTCTTGAAGCAGATAAACCTGAAGCATTGAATTTAAATTGACATCACATCACTTAATGCATTAATGATGGGGAATGACAGTGTGGTTGTTGAAAAACCTTGTGGAAAGAAGCACAATGTTTCAGTTTTTTTTTTCAGGGCAGAACAAAAGACAAGGCACATCTATATCATCTTGTGCACTCGATGTCACCCTGCAGTTTACCTTCATGAAAGCCCTGTCATCTGCTGACATCATTGCTCAGCATCGTAGACGAGCTGGTCTGCCAGTTACAAGATGAACTATGCTCCTTCTCACACTCCATCTTGATTTTTATTGCATTTTATTTTCGAGGCATTTTCTTTCTGAAACAATTGTGATTACGACCTGTCAAGAATGTCGGCCTACCATTAATCTGAGCTATTTTGGGGCCTGTCTGTTGCACCGGTGTAGGCCTTTAGATGTTTGAAATGTCCCACACATCAACTCTGTGTCAGCGTACTATGCCTAAACCACAATCGACTGCTGTTCCCCCTCGAAAATGTCACGGGGATCACCATTGGCCGGGACAGGAAGAGATCTGCTGCAGAAATGAACACGTGGATAAATGTTGTGTAAGACACTGGCTGTCTGTTCTATATGTGTGTCATTCCCCGTGATATGCCTTTATTTCATCTGCAACTCAGTGTCTCTCTTGCAGGCAGAATCAATGAATTAATGCCTCTATGGTAATCTTTACTATATATGAGAAAGGTCCTCAAATGAACCCCATTTTTCCTCAAATTTAACAAACTTTTGGATCAAACTCATTGTGACAGAATAGTCAGTTCATTCATTAAAAACAAATTAAATGCACTTTATGGACTACAGTATGGGAAGTTACAGTCATGTGGAAGATGAACGAAGCTATGATCTAGGTTAGCTGTGTCTTGTGTCATAAGGGAGGGCTTTTGAGCCATTCCTTATCCAGGGAACCCCCACACACCATCCAGGCTGAGAGCTATCTGGGGGAACCTCATTTAAAGACACCATGAAAAGGTGCCTAATGCAGAACAATGATGATGTTTACCCCGGTAGCACAAATCTTTTGGTTGAATTTCTGAAGGAAGAGGAGCCTATTTGATTGACCTTAATGTGGACATGCACTCCCAACTGTGATGAATCTGAAAAAAAAAATCCTGCATAAAAAGGATATTGATAGGAGAAGAATGATTATAAGACGGATAGCTACATACCAGACCAAGCCCTCTGTTACCCGATAAAGTTATAATAAAAGTGCACTCATTTTTTCAGGAAGCATAAGAAAACCATCCGAAGTGTGAAAATGCGCAAGTTTTACTTTATGCAATATTCACATACACATTTTCGTAGGCGGCTACACTGCAAGAAGGTTGTTGGTTCAAATCCGGCCGGGGCCTTTCTGTGTGGATTTTGCATGTTCACCCCCTGCTTGAGCTGATTTCCTCCCACAGTCCGGACATGCATGTCAGGCTAATTGGAAATTCTAAATTGCCCATAGGTATGAGTGTGAGAGTGAATGGTGTGTGTGCGCATGGTGTGTGCGCCCTGCAATGGTTTGACGAGCTGTCCAGGGTGGGTCCCTGCCTTTTGCCCATACTCAGCTGGGATGGGCTCCAGCTCCCCCGCGACCCAAGTGAGGGAGAAGCGGTATAAAGAATGGATGGATGGATAGATTTTCATATGGCCATTCACAGCAGACAGACTGAAGGGAGGGACGACAGGAGGATCCCATGGGGCAGCAAAAGTCTTTTTTATGGGTCTGAAGCTAAATGAGGTAAAATATTTCAAGACAGCAACGATAGGCAGCAACATGGAGAGAGAGAGAGAGAGAGAGAGAGAGAGAGAGAGAGAGAGAGAGAGGAGACTGGTACCAACACTCACAAACAGGGTGCCAGGATAGTCACAATGCCTGTTCAAACAACACTATGCAAGGACTGGCATTCTTTTGCGATTTGGCACTGCCACAAGCTTTGAATGCATTTCATTTTTACACCACAGCAGGAAATACAAATTTTGCCACTTCGAACCCAACCCAACCCAACCCAACCCCCCTTCCCCCCCCCCCAGGGACTGCTGTTCGTGACTACATTAGAAACCAAAGAATCATCTCAACTAACAAGGTAGAGTAATATTGCAGAATTTTTAACAAATATGAGTCGGCACTGTTTTATTTATTGTGACATATTGGTAATAATGTAGCTGACCGAGAGACAATATGCTGCTAACAACAGGCTAGAAGGAATCCTGATGGAAGCCAACTGACACTGAACAGTTTGTCCACTAAATGAAACGTACAAAACTTGCATTCCTCTGTCACAAAGTGTTGCAAACTTGTGCGGCAAGCTAGCCAGCATAACTAGACCGCAACTGATGCATGAGCACTTACAATCAGTGCCAAGGACTGACTGAGGTTTAGCTAGCTGTGAAACCTCTGTCAAAATGGGCTGACTTGGTTTATGATCAAAAACTTATGATTCAACAAGGTTGCTAACACAGCCAAACATCAAGCACGTTCAACAACACACGCTATGGAAAGCACGCTATTACTACTTGCTAGTCGAACAACAAGAAGGCCATCTTAGCATCTGTGCTGCAGCCTTTTATTTTGCGAAGCTTTGTCAATGACATGAAAGCTAGCCTAAGATAACTCTCTCAGTCACTTTCTTTTTCTCCACATAGCATCCTCTGCTAACATCCTTTTCATCCTCTTAATCTGTGACATGTGATGTCTGAATGGAGTAGCTATAGAGTTATGTTCTTCTTATAGCTAGCTGACGACATTAAATTGAAGATGTGTGATGGAATGCCGTAAAGCTCTACACACTTCTCGTGGGTGATCGTACGAAATAATTTCAAGTTACATAGTCCCAAAATCAAGCTATTGGGGCACCGATTAGGAATAAAAGATGTTCCATTCTCCCTATTACACGTCATTGTACCGTAAAAATTACTTTGAGGCTGTTATTTTAATGTAAAATAGTTGCATGATGTTGCTTCAATTATTCACATGTAGGAGGCAGTTGTTTTCATCATATTTTGGATTCACTGCTGCCCTTAATATGCATTGTTCAATGGTACCGGAAGTAAACAAAATTTTTAAACCGCAAAATATGTTCTGGAACAGTTGAGTCATTTCAATGCAAAATCATGTACAGAATATAAATGAAGCTCTTGAAGGAGCTTAAAAGGTTTGGGGTCAGTAATATCGCGGCTGAAAGGGCATAGTGATTGTTCCTCTTTCTTTGCCATCTGATACGAATTGTACAATATGGTACATTAAATTATGCTATGCTAGCGTTCACATTTTGTCTAATACACAATTGACCTATACGCACCCATTCAGAGTATTCACTCCTCCGGTAGATATATGCATTACCTTTTTTCTTCTTTTTTTTTTAACACTTTTAAGAATAGTGTTTCTGTATGGTGCACCAATGTCTGCCAAAAACTGGCAGTCAAACTCTCAAATCCGTTCCGCTGTTTACCCATTAAACACAATGAGAGGATCTAATTGGTCATCTATAATCCTGTTGCGAAACGCTTAAATGCGCGAGTCTGCAGGTGCGAGTGAGAAATTGGTATTTACTTTTTGTACCAGTAATCACGCCAGCGACCTATCTCTGGTGCCTTTGCCTCCTGACGGAGCGCTTGATGTGCACAGCGGGCACGAAAAGCCCGACTCCCGGTTCAAATGAGCGAGCTTAGTAAGCATGACCGCTGTGAGACTCGCATGACAAAGCCGCTGTGTAATTAATATGCACGGGGAAATGCTCCCTGTACTGCCGCTAAAGCGATTTAAATCATGCGCAGGAAAAATTTAATCGTGAATTTTGCACGGTGGACGTTGCAGTCTCATTGCGGCTGATTGTGAGGAAGGTTCCAAGTGCGCTTTAAATGTCCTATAAGACTGAGATTAAGGGTTGTTCTTACGAGGCGCATATTAATCTTAACACAGGACGTTTTTTCTTATGTTGCTGCCCGGTAGGGGTCCGCTTCAGCAAGCAGAGTTCATTTTAATCCCAGTGGGCAATTACGCTTTGAAATAATATCCTTAAATTAAATCGTGTTTACTCCTGATTAATTTATGTACAAAATAAAAAAGCAGTTCTTTACCCTTTTGTGTGTCCCTCTGAAAATGATTCAAAATGATGCCACGGCTTGCACACAGTGGCGGTGGAATGTAAATTTTCTTTTTCAAAAAAAAAAAAAAAAAAAAAAGAAAAAAAAAAATCAAAAGTCAAGTTTGGGATTTTTGAAAATTACAATTTCATTCACAGAAATGGCGTAATTTGATTGTTGAAAACATAGCTAAATCGCTTACTGTTTTAAATAATTATTTTTGAGTCTAAAATCATGATTGTGGAACATAATTTTCAGCTGTCATTACTCCAGTATACTAACAGGACATTATGTCATCCCATCTTGATGTAATTGTAATAATTTGCTATTTAGGCCCTAGAAGAACACGTCTTGGCTTAAAAATGGCTTAAAGCCTCTGGAAATGATATGGAATATTAAAGATGATTAACATATTAGGTATCAGCTATGATACTCATGTTAACAAGACTGATATTGTTATAAAACAGAGCTCAAAAATCTGGCTACTCTGATCAATTTCTCAGGACAGTGGGGGTGTGGTCAAAGTGTGCTTTATTGACATCTACCTGTCCAGTCTTGTCACTCAAATATTCGCTTGTCCCATGGCTCAAAAGCAGCATTTAATAGTTTGAATAGTGGCAAAGCAAGTCAAAGTATCAAAATCACAGGACTTGCTTTTTGCTGTTCAGTACAACAGAAATCTAGCCTTATGAATTGTCTGCCTGAATACCAAATGCTCCCTACCATAGGATGGGGGGGGGGGGGGGTTGGGGTGATAGTGGATGCCTCGTGCAGAAATTTTCGTTTTGACTCTGGAGTGGCAAATACTCATCAAAAACTCAGTCCATTGCTCGACTTCGCTGGAGTACAAAATATCAATATAGTTGTCAGATTGTCAGAGGATGGGCATCCAGATGACAGCACAACTACTGGGTGAGGATAAATTTATTGATCATTCGACAGATGCACACATATTAGCACAAGGTAATGTAATCATAGCTGTATATATATTAATTGGTTATGAATGTTATTGCCCGCATATAGTAAAAACGGCCTGCCAGTATATCTTGTTTTGGCCGACCTGTATTGGCCGATCTGTATTGGCCGAGTTCAGCACGTGCACAAGTAACCATTGGCAACTGTGGCATTTGCTCTCTTCAAAGAAGCAGACAACAGTCGCGGACCTAGCATTTAACTCTTTAATGAGTCTTAAGTCACGTACTTCAGAAGTCATAGTCATAATAGCACAACATACTTAAAGCTGTAGTATACGATCTGAGAATCAGTTTAGAAAGATTGAGACGTTGAGAAAAATTTGGAAAAAGCATCCTGCCCACTCACACACACCCCTCCCCTCTGTGCTCCCTGATCCTTCCCACCGAGCACGTGTGGCCGTCCGCGTGGAGACTCCCAGACACACCCCCTCTACCAGAGCAACAAGCCGCCGGCAGTTTATAACGCTGGAAGGGGCGGGACGAGGCGGAGCGCGGAGCACGGGGAGTCAGAGCAAGCTCTCGAGGGAGTGTCAACTAGAGCGAGGGATTGGATGAGAGGAGAGAGGCGTTGACCAATGTAAGCCATCCGGCCGGATGGCTTACATTGGTCAACGCCTCTGCAGCCCTGCAGCCACTAGAGTGAATGGATTTTTTTTTTTAAGTTTTTTTGCTCTTCACATTGTGTAGATTGTACTATAGGACCATAACCACCATCTAAATGAGGTTATTAATAATGATCAAACTTTCAAATCGTATACTACAGCTTTAACCAATTAATAAAATATTATAAATGTCTTATTTTCGCATTGCCTGGGTATTGGCCTTTCGGTCGAGGTAACTGTGGCATTCGCTCTCTTCAAAGAAGCAGACGACAGTCGCGGACCTAGCACTTAGCTCTTTAATGAGTCTTGAAGTCGCGTACTTCATAAGTTATAGGCATAATATTGTCATGATAGCACAACTGTAATGGTGCGTTCAGGAACCACACGCGAGAACCAAAATTCCAAAAATCGTAAGCCTTTATTACAAAATGGGTCAAAACCAGAAAACACAGGACATCCCTTTTATAGCCAATCATGTTACACACCTGATGCCAGTTAACTTAATTACTTGCTAAATGTTCTTTCAGCTGATTCTCTAATATATTAATTGCTTTTTCAGCCCTTTTTTGCCTGTGTCCCAACTTTTTTGAGACCTGTTGCAGCCAGAAAATTTGAAATAAGCTCATTTTGTAGATAAAAATGTAAAATGTCTAGATTACAACATTTGAAATGTTATCTATGTACTATTGTAAATAACATATTGGCTCATGTGATCTGAAAGTCATTGCATTTTGATTTTATTCACAATTTACACGTTGTCCCAACTATTTCGGAGTTGGGGTTGTATATACTCAAGCATTCCCCTTATGTCTGATGGGTTGGATGCCGCTCACAATTGCCAACGTCAACCAGCTCCTCTTAAACCCCACCCACTTTACGAAACATAATTAGGTGGTTTTTGAAAAGATGGAGCAAAGGTTTGTTTCTATATTTTCCATTGACCAGAGAAATTACATTAAGAGGGAAATCACAGAATTCCTATGATCTTTAAAAAATACTGCTTTCCGCAAAAACCTGTTAGTTTTTTATTGTTAGTTTTTTTTTTTTTTTTTGAAAAGTGAAGACTATTCTATGAAGAGGATTAATTACTGAGATTCCGTATGAAGATATAAAATACTGTTTGGAGGGGGTGGGAAAGAACAAAAACTGGACCCTATGAGAAGGACAAGAGAAATAGAGGATGTAGATTAATGATTGTGCGAGAGGACAAGTACATCAGAGTCTCTAGTATGCGGAACAGATGCATCCAAGTTCCTCGGCTGGTGGGCATTCATTCAATGAAACCCACCAACTATGGGGATCAGCAACATCACAGAGACTACTCTGAGAGGCGGACCTTTCATAGATTTTCAAATAAGAGCCACATTGAAACTGAGAAACAAGTGGAAAAGGTTGAAATCAGCTAAAGGACAAAAAGACCGGACTACATAAGGTCAGGAGGACATACACCAACCTGGAGTTATCGCTTCACTGTTGCAGATAATGATATTTGATAGGCACAATTCAATGAAGTTGCACTCTGAGGACCACTGTTTCTCAAACTAGAGATTCTTATGTACTTGACCTTGTGAGAGTTGCACATCAGGGGTTTTCTGCATCTCTTCCTGTACTGATTAGACCCAGTTTAGGCTCTCCTTTTGAGACTGCAGGGACACACATCACATGCATGGAATAGTTTTCATTTCTCTAAAGAATAATTGGCTTCCAGGTTGTCTTTTGGTCTGAAGCAAAAAATATAACTTCAATAATGCTAGTTCTCCAAGTAATATTGCAAATTATATTTTTAGCTCTGCCGCACTAAATCATGAGAGTGGTGTCTCTAGCGCCAAGTCAGAACATTAGCACAATTACGCAAGGATGTCATTAGTACACTGGAGTAACGGCCACTAAAACTGGGTTTTGCAATCCTTTGTGTGTAAAATGTAAAAAAAAAAAAAAAAATTATTATTCTTTGATCAATGTAACGCTAGCTTACTGAATGCAAGTAACAGTTGCTTTCAAAAATAATGGCTGATTCCAAAGTTTTGAACGACAGTGCAATTATTTGCAAAATGTTATCGGATGAACCAACATCTGTATGTGAAAAGAGACTTGTGCTGTTCTTTTTTTAGTTGACATGTTTTTTATTATTTTGCAATCATTAAGCACATATTTTGATGACCATGGCAACTAAATCTGACACCTTTTCCCCCAAAATATAAATTATAATCTGCCAACAATCATCATTAACACTATGCACAACTTACAGGTCTGTGCATTCATGTTTTTTTGTGATTGTCATTTTTTAATTGGTTTTTGTAAGTGGATGATAAATGATTCTGTATCTTTGCTGGTGGTGTTCATTTTGTAATGTAGACTACAGTCCTGTCATCAAGTGGCATTGCGGTGCCCTGGCTGGTCTGATGCACTTGGGAAAGAAAGCACAAAAATAAAAAAAAAACCTTATAAGAGCAGCGCACACTTTGGGTCGAATTGAGAACAGATAGATCATGGTGGATTTTTTAATATAGGCATCAGAAGCATTGAAGGGGCACATCGGCGATTTTCAACCTTTACTCCATCTGTACGAGTTGGGAATATAGTGTGACAAATGCATGCAGTTTTTCTTAATTTTTTGTGAATGTATGAAAATCTGATGCAAAGTCTGTTCACTTCCCCTTCCAGTGATCTAGTTGGGAATAAGGAAGAAGTGATTGGATTTCAAGGGTCATTTCCCAAAGTGTAGACAGTAAACTAGGCCGGTAGCCTTTCTAGGCAGCTACTTCATTGCAGGCTGTTCCATTGTAAAGGCGTTTTCCAAAACAGCCCAAAAATGCAGCTTTCATCTAGCTTGATATCAAACTAAATTGTTAGCATGGACAAGCAGTGTAAACGAGTTTACTATTCCGTCTAATATCAGGCAAGATGAAGGCTGCATTGCTTGACTGTGTTCAAAAGGGCCTTCCTAATGGAACAGCCTGCAATGACGCAGCTGCCTAGATATGCAGCCCACCTAAACTACAGCCTACGCCTCAGCCCTTCTACACCATGTCCGTCCACACCCTTGTAATGCCATTGTACCAAAGTTGGTGGCAATTCACCGAGAGGGCGCTAGCAAGATTGTCCTCAATGAATGGGAGTGAATGGAGCTAAATATCTATATAAAGTATTCTTCTTGACAAAAATTCTAAAATTTTATTTTAGTCCGGTAAATATAACATCAATTATTCATGAGAATTGAAATGGAAAAAAATACTAATGTCCATTGGTATTTCTTACAGGGTTGGCAATTTTGCCAATAAAATGCTAGCATTCTGCTAATATATTACTTTCTGGCTGATTCCCTCCCTTGACAGCACCAGGAGTCTTCAGTTAGCTAGCAACATTATCTTGGTCTAACTTATTTACCCTATGACAATTATGTGACTCCAGTTACAATAATTACGATTTCAATTTTTTTTTGTCTGTTATATTGCTACAACAGACGTTTGTAGTGTGGATAAATAAAAAACTTGCTCATGGTTTCAGGCCTATTGCTATCAAGAGGCTGGTTGAATGCCATAAAGTAGTTTGTAATATGTTACATCCCAAAAATGCATTATACTGCAATTAAAAACCCAGAAAGAAACTTAAAATGGAAAAACTTTTCTCCACCCCTTGTATTAAAAATATAATTAAAATTGCCAAAAAAAAATTTCCCCACAAACATACCATTTTTGGAGCTGCAGCTCGATAGGTTCCATGAATTCCGGACTATCTCACCAGTGCCTCCCTTAAAGCAGGAAATTATAAGAGTGGGAATTCTCTCTTTAAGAAATTCTCTGAATTGTCTTAAGAATTGGTTAGGGGACAACCCAGTAACTCTATTTGGAGATCTGTTTCGTAGTCCTCAAGACGAAAATGCTCACTGCAACCTCGAACACTTGTGTGTTTATTTGCCAGCAGGTGTACTTTATATTTTGTGCTTACATTGGCCCGTTGTCATCCTATCACCCGTACCAAAGTGAAAAATTATGCCTTGGCCTTTTTAGCTTTGGCCTTCTTGTTGTCCTGCACCCGGGAACAGAACAAGCTATCAGCATCAGCATCAGGGCTCTCAAGTTTTGAATGTAGACCAGCGTGAGATTTTCTGCGGGGGGGGGTGCATGATACCCCCGCTTTCAAAGGTGCATAGTAGTTTTTTTGAGGATTTGTACTTTACTTAAGTTTTTTTTTTTTTTAAACCGGGACTTTTACTCTACTACATTTAAACGATAAAAAGTATACCTTCATTTCGTTACTTTGACACTGGCAACTTAGTTACTTATTTCAAATTAAAATATTAATTTAATTCATCATTTACGATTATCTGGATTTGGCGTGTTCGAGAAGAACAACGGTGTATCTTTGTGCAGATGTGTCCGCCAGTGGACGTGGAGCTGCAAATTTATGCACGCAGTTAAAATATTCTATCACTAGATGGCACACCAGGATCAGTTACTGAATATTCACAACTGCCAGTAAACTCCTGTCTCCTTAAGTGGGCGCGGTCGCGGAAGTTTTGTGCGCGTTGTAGGCTATTTGCAGAATGAATGCTGGCCGGGTTATCCGTCGCATCTTGTTGTCAGAAGTGGTAGTTCAAGTAGGCGGGCACCGGATCGGAGCAGGGTTTGTTTTCAGCCAAAATACACAACATGGAGTGCAGAGAGCCCCCACTCTCCCCGTGACAAGTTACAAGTCAATTCATCTAACCATAACCGTCCAAAGCTGTTAAATTGAGGTGAAAAATGACCCATAAAGCAAAAAATCCTGCATAGTTCCTCGACTTTAATAAGCAGCTATTGTGAAAAAAAAAAAAAAAAGTGATGAAGTGATTACCTGATTTCGGGCTTCCACTTCTTCTTTGACTTGTGCACACAATAGCAGCATTCGCGCGCATTCGTGCTCGTGTGGAAGACGTGATTACGGCGCTGCTATTTCACCTGGAAACAAGAAATACTATTTTCTGATTGGCTGATAGGTTGCTGATTCAAGCAGAGCAGTCTGCCTTCGCCTCATCCATTCATAGATTACTAATCTCTTTTATATACAGTCTATGTTACTAATGTGCGACGAGTTTTATCACTTCTCAGCATGAGAAATGTCATGTGTGGCGTGTGAGCGTGTGAACTTGAGACTTTAGAGCCCTGATCAGCATTATGACCAGTCCTCTTTTTAGTAATGTGAATGATTCTCCTTGCAATACTATATAACAGCTGTATCTCTCAAATCCTTGTGTAGTTGAGGGCGTGTCTCCAGATGTAAGCAATCGTAATGCATGGTTGTAGGTCACAGAAAATGCAGAAGGAAGCTATGCAGGAGATCAATATGCAAATATCTTGAGGAGCAGTGGGCAAATGTGTATGGTTTGTGCTCAACTTATTTTCCTCGAACCTACGCTTTGTAACTATGCATGGTTTAATTATTGGCAAAATGCCTCTTTAAGACAATAAATGACTGTAAACAGTTGGTTGGTCATTTACCAGATGGAGGTCTAATGATTGTGTTTAGATGGCAAATCTCAATGGCATGCACTGAGATGGCTTCCCTTTGCTGATACTATGACACAAGGCCGGACATCTCATTTCCTGTTTTCAACCTGACTTCACTAAATCTCCCCCACATTTTTGTTATATCGTTTGAATAACGTGTAATCCGGAGAGACGTGTCTGGACGTTGCCTATGCACTGGAGACGTGGGAACTGGATGAATGGGTCGTGGGGGCCAGGTTTTCCCCCAGCGGGGCAGTGGATTGGTGCCTTTCCTGATCACCGGAGTGGGCCTATCAAAGCCCACTCCGCTCTCCCGCCGCGGCCCGTAGTGACAGCCGGGTTATGCTGATCAGATAACCGTGAGGAGTCATTGCCTACATGTGTCACAACCGCGGTTCATGATCGCATCAGCGTCACACTGCGATGGAGGGGCCACTCTCACTGGACTTGGTTGGGGTTCCTCGTGACATTTCGCCCGCATTGGGGATCACGGTGTTTTGATTCTCTCGAAACAGTGCTTGTGGTGGTCTTTACCGAGGGTGGCCTGGGAAACGATGCCAGGTTTAGCATGGCAACACAGGTGCTGCCAGCTCCCATTACCATTGTTCCGCCGGGGGAGAGACTGATCCTAAGATTTTTTTTTAACCTTTTCATTTATGTTTTTTTTTTACATGTATAAAGAAGAAATAGCACTGAGAACGTAACACATTTACATCTTTCTTTTCAAAGTTTTCTAAAGTTGTGTTAAAAAGAGATGATTGTTATTTAGTTTCACATTACTTTTTCCATCATAGCCTGTGCAGGAGTCCGTTTCCCAAAAGCATAGTTGCTAAGTTAGCAACTTACATAGTACGTCCATTCACGGTCAATGGGTCCAACTATATAAGTTAGCATCTGTGATTTCCGGAAACACACCCCAGGTGGATTGATCAGTGAATACTGCTCAGACTTTCATAACATCAGAAGTTAGTGATTGAGATACGGCACAAGGTTATTTGTATTCTTTCCTGCCATCTCTCCCATACCACATTATCATAATTTCCCAGCTCTGAGAGAGAACAAAAACCATATGATCAAACTCTGTTTCCATGTATGCGCTGAATAAAGGGTGGTTAAAAGCTGCATTAATTAACCTCTAAGTGGTTTAGCTTTTATAAGCAACCTCATGATTTCACTGAGAGCTCGTGATATAGAGATGGTAACTTTAGGATCACACATCAGGTTAGAATGCCAAGACCATGTTTATGCAGTTCTAACTATGCTTGCTGACTTACAGAAAGAAAAGTATATCTGTAACGGGGCTGTAAAAGATGGCTGTACAAACGTTAACTTGAGGGTCACAACATCATATCTCTTTTGTTTGATGAAGGTTGATCAAACTACATTGAAAGCTTCATACTGTCAATAAATCTGACTACTTGGAGCTATAACGTATGCTGTTTTAAATATGGCATAATGCTCTTCATACATGACTGTTCAGTATGTAAAAACTCATTGCTCTGAGGAAACAAATTCTGTTAGAGGGACCAGGTATCCATTGTTTTTAAACTAACTTATTATTTTGATAAATGCATGAAGGTGTTAATGTAAGTCATTGGCAGGGTTTGGGGGTGGGGGGGGATTGTATTGACTTGGTAGTTTGTGAAGACTTGGTTTTTATTGAGGAGGTTAAATGCGATTCCCTGAACTGTGGCCGTTAAAAATAATTGATTTATCAGTCTTTCGGTTGGACACTTACCCCGCTACTCAAGGGATTGGAAATCTAACCAGAAGGGACTGAATTTTTTTTTCACATGACTATGACAAGTAAACTGTTCCTGTCATAGATGTGTTCCCTCGGTCGAGTCATTTTCTTTCTGAGAGAACTGCTATAATTGCACCCAGAGGATCATGCAACCTATATGGTGAACTTTAGTGCTTCCACTCTCTGTCTTTGTACAGATGCCTTTCAAAAAAGGTAGGCTTGTGGCGTTTGTGTGCTCTCCAGTGTGCCACCCTGAAGTTGAGCATTTCTGTGTGCATATACAGGGGGTGGTCAAATCATCGCAAGCACTTCCATAAATACCAGTTGTGTGAAGCTCCTAACATGTTGTTTTTATTGAGACTGGTTCTCTGGTGATTTGTGGAGCTGTAGTTCTGCAGTTATTTGTGACTATCCCTCCAAGTTCCCATCTGTCCCTGTCGGAGAGCTTTGACTCACAGCCACTGAGCCACAGTTCTTTTCTGCTGTCGCTGTTTCTTTTATGTATTTATTTTTTCTTTTAGGTGTTTGGTCATAATTTCTGCACCATTCCCCGTATCAATTTAAGTGCTGTTTTGTGTTTTTGTGTCTGACTCACCTGAAAATTGGGCACCAAATATTTGGCCCCTTTTCGTATCCTGGGGTTTACCTAGCAAAGTGCTGCTGGTTACTCATCATTGAAGCATATGGCTATAGATGAAGGATATTTTGCCAGCCCCCCCTAACATTCTCCCCCCCCACATTGGTATGTCAAATCAGTGTGAGCATTTCATGCTAATAAGAGTAATACAAACAACAAATGTGAAATTGTAATCTATAGCTACTGCGTCTGCCTGTTTATATAGACCTGGGGTCAGTCACTTCAAATCAAACTCCTGGTTATTTTTCAGAAAATGCTTTTTGCGTTTGTTTTCAATGTGTTTTTTTGGATGATATAACACTGGTGGAAAATAATATGGGATTGATGTTGGTGCTATGCTCACACCTCTTGCGTTGCAGACTATAGAGTTGAGCCATTCTGAACGATTTCTGTATTTTGCCCTGTCTCTGCCTGCTTTCCTTTTATATAACTTTTTGCAAAACAAAATGGTTGTCAACATTGTAACAAAATAACAAACAACTGAAAGAAGCCAAAATGCTAGTTCATACTGTATGTGTTTGCAATGATTAATCTTTTTATTATCCCGCATATATTAAAAAAATATATATTATGAGCTAGATCCACTTCTGAATGTTCTCTCCACTGGTTCTACACAAAAATGATAATTATGCACCTTCTAATTTCCTTCGACGAATGTAGGCTAATCTGATTAATAAATAAAAAATTACTTAACTTGATTGCATGGTGGTGGTTGACAAAAAATTTGTTTGTAAATCTAAAATTTCACTTTTTTGAGTTGTTAACTCGTGTCTGTCTGCGCACCTTCTATATAATACTGTACTTGTCTGTATACCAAGAAGGTCGATGGTGTGCGCGTGTAGAGACCATAGAGGAGATAGATCCATCACATAATGCCTGCGTCTCAGCGTTCTCGCTGCTATTGATGCAATGATGTTCACTGACCATTAAAGTGCTCTGGCAGGCCTCAGAACGCACAGAGCAACCATTCTGTTTTCAAATGGCTTAAGAAATAAACCCAGTGAAGCTCAGCTGTTGTGTTATAGAGCTGAAGTCTAACTCGCTTATGGGGGGCAGATGACGAGCAGTGTCACACTGTGTTCCAAACGTCTCACTGAGAGGAATGGATGGGGTTTCCGTTTTCCAGCTCACTAATTAATTTACTGGAGCTTCTTGCCACATTGTGTCTGGTACAAATCACCGCATCTTAGGCCTCTGGTCCACACAGTATTGGAAATTGCCTTGCATTTGCACTAAAACTAATAATTTTTGAATAATTCAAGCTTTATAATCTCAGATAAATGCGTTCTGCATTTCCTGTAATATATGTGTCTTCTGTACATTCTCTGGGAAAAAGTGGCGATGGTTGTCTAAAAAGGTATGTAAGCGTCTAATCGGGATCTCCCTTTTTGCTTGTGAAAGGATGCTTATTTGAGCCGAAAGAGCAAAGTTGTGCCTTTTAGGGTACGTTGTAAATTTTAGAATTTTTTCTCCTTAAGAGGAAAAAAGTACTTACGCTGTACCTTTATTTCTGAGAAAGCGCGTCAGTGTAATTAATATGCTGCGATTCGGAAGAACCAGAAGTGGATGGGGTGGTCCTCCACATCTTCACACCCTTTTATTAGCAGTCTTAAAAAGACTAATTTCCCATAATTCATTAAACCAGGAGACAGGAATGGGCTGCACACACAGATGAAGTTTGCGTATTGGTAGCGTAGAGATCATCTGTGGACAGGAAGGGAGCTCTATCCCCCGATATATCCACATGCTTCCAGCTTGACTCTGTGCTCAGAAGGGAAAACACAAACAGAATTATTTATGCCCAGTTAAACACTCTTTAATTACTCATGAACCTCTGCACGCCCAAGTACATCTTTATTATGTCTTCCTACAAATGGATGTTAAACGCTAACTAATACCTAGCATATTCTTGCCTCTTGGAATTAAATGGAAAAAAATTATAAACTTTCACATATAGTGCTGATAGAATCTGGTATTCATACTTATAGTAGTGTGTTTACCTACTGGGTTTTCTGATCTAAGAGACTGTAAAGTGAACAGTTGATTAATTCTCCAACCCTAAGCAGGCTGTTTTAACTCCCAGTGAAAATGAGTGGCCACTATATTTGTGATGGAGTTTATAGTCCATTTTTATCGCGATTGTTTTGCTTTTTCTATATTCTGTCAGGCTGATTTTAAAGGGATAAAAAGTGATTGGGCAGCGCTTTTTTCTGTCTCTCTTGTGCCACACTGGCCATGTTTCCTCCTAACATTGTGGCTTTGCTCAAAATTTAAACACGCCAGGAAAACCTGAGTAGAAATCAGTTGTAATTTCAGCTTAAAAAGAGGCTAACGCTGGTGTGGTAAGAGGGAGTGGGCCCGCATTTGTCTTGTTTCATGTGTCAAAACATTTATTTGGTTATAGAGTGGGGAGGATTTACCTGTTTTGTGCCGGCTCTTATCTGTGACAGATGAAATTGCTACATTTTCAAATGGTGTTGAGCATTATTGAGGTCCTGTACAGTGGCACTCTGGAACAGCGACGATAAGGGCTTTACTTCTTTGTAGCAGTCACAACACTGAGATCAAAGACAGGAGAGAGCATCGCCTACATCACTATTGTTCAGGCCCCGTACATTTCAGTGCCTCTCCACTTCACCGCAGGCTCCATGCACTCTTAGACAGTTTTTACTGAGAAACAGCATGTTATCATTGGACACTACAGTCATGTGGAAATTATACATTATTTTTGCTTTTTTATTTACGTCTTCTCCGATGTCTATTTCATGCTTGTTTTAAGCGTTTCCTTTTTTTACATGAGATCAGATTCTGCATTATAAAAAAGACTGTTTTTGTCTGTTTTTTTTTCTTTTTTTTTTAGAAAAAAACAAAACGTCTTGAGAGCATGATATTGAACTTAATTGCATGCAAGGCCTGGTCTTCAGGAAAGAGAGGAGAGATAGTTGGCGAAATGGAGGTGTAAATGAAGACAACACAATAAGTCGTGTTTCTTATTGGGCCACGATTGGTCTCTGGTACCTTTCAAATTGGGCACTAATGAAAAGCGTTGTTCCCCACAACCCCGTTATCAGACATTCATTAGGGGTCTCAGTGAAGGCCCGGGCTCTCACATTCTGTTAATTACATCATCACGTCCTAACACTGCCGCAATCAGCCGCCGCGTAGCCGTCGGAGCACGTGACCAAAACCGGGCTTCTAATTGCTGTTTTAGTCTCTCTTTTTTCCCGATGACACGCTGGTGATAGATCATTATTTTTCCAGCAATTTGTTCGCATTTATATGCAATATAATTGGATCTGATTAATTATTATGATTAATGAGAGAGGAGTTTGCATGCAAAGCCATTAATACTGCTGGTATCAAATGGAGAGACGTGGACAAATTAAAGGGATGGGAGTGATGTTGCTTGAACCACTTTTAATACTGTGACTCTATTAATAACCATTAGCATTTTACATGAAATCTCAGGCAAAGCTTTACAATGACTTTGCTTGTCTTTGGTGTAAAATAATAATAACAATAATGATAATAATACAGAAACTAAGCCTTTCTAAAACAGTATTCATATTAATTATACTTACCTCAATTCAAAAGCACTTTCATATGCATTCTGCTTCAGGGTAATTCGTAAGCAGTTTTCGCCAGTGTCTTTCACTTATGTATGTGACCGTACATTGTAAAAGAACTCTTGATGCAGTTCTAGAAAATCACTAAAAGAATTGTCAGTGTTTATAAGTGTGACATCTACATACACTCACGATTTTGCTGAAAGGGCTGGTGTAATGGTCTGCCAGACCGTCAATGAATCAAAGTTAATCTCATCACGAAATAACCGGCTTATTTAGTATCGTGCGACTCTGTTTTTATTTTTTCATTATTTCTTAATGAAGAATTAAACTTCATCCACAAAACCTCATCCATCTCATATTTACATCATTCCCCCAGTAATCTTGTCTTTCCCCTCAAAAAAAAATACTGGCCAGTTACGAGAGTTTGACAGCAGTCAATTCATTGCGCATGGGAATGGCTCATTAACAGGCTGAGGGAAAGAAGCAAGCCCTGGTTTGTGTGTGTCTCGGATTGGCCAGCGTACAAAATGGATTTATGGTGTCACTCAGCACCGGGGAAGGACTAATGAGGAAGGGAGAGCGAATGGCGTCGGCGTGGGGTAATTCCACACACTATCTATCCAACTGAGGAGCTGCTTACACCGAGAGAGGGAGGGAGGGAGGAAGGAGAGAGAGAGAGAGACGGAGAGGAGAGAGAGAGAGCGAGGGGGAGGCATCCCTCATTATACGTGTGTCTCAGGAGTTTTCTTTAATATTTTAATAAATAACAACATCAGCCCAACAAGAAATTAATGAATAGTATCATTAATAATGAGCCGGGGCCTTGTAGTGATGGGACAGATATTAAATTGAACCACTGTGGGGGGATCTCCAGAGACTGGGGATTTTTCCAGAAGCAAACAAGGCCGGTGAATGAAGCAGCCGTCCCTCCATGCCAGCGGCTTCCACAACAGGTTGAAAGTAATAAAAGAGGATTTTCTCCGCGCTAGAGTTAAGCCGGAGAAAATCTGCCGCTGTAGACTGGTGTGAAAGCGCTGCCAAATGTGATCCTTAATTAAACTCGACGCGAGATAATGCTGTTAGCGGTGGAAGTTAAAGCTAAAAAGCAAAAAAAAAAAAAAATAAATAAATAATAAAAAATAAAAAAAATTTGTTTTAGAAAAAAATTGTCCATCGCCTCTTTCTCAAAGTTGTGTACTTGATTGGGCTCATATAGTGCCAGTCTTGACCCTACTCAGATGTCGTCTCAGCTCAAGATGTGTCTAGTTGTTTATTATATCTGAATCAACATGCTTAAGTTATTTTAGACTGTTTTGAGGCATTCTGCATGGTGTGATTCCAAAGGATTAGCCTTAAAATCAGCTGTTGCTTTAATTTGCTACAAGCTTCCTGCATTTAGAAGTATTAGTTCAAACAGCTTTAGCAATCTTTTTGATAATGGTGCTCATTTAAATGCTGTATTTGAGCCAAGACGTAAGCAAAGCTGGTAGATTATGCAACTTGAGCATGTTGTGAAAATGCAAGAAATTGGAAACAAAACAAAACATGAACAGGCGTAAGTGTTGTTTAGGAGATAAAGTGGGATCTGGCTTGGGATTTTGATTCCATTTGATTCTGGTTTTGCCAGGGTTACTTAGTGCATTTTAAGGAGTCTTGAACACTAATCCTTTTCTCTTAAAGGTATATATTTTTTTTTCCAGATTAGTTTCCACTTTTAACAGGGAAGTGCAAGTTTTAGCCATTTTTGTATTATTTACCAATTCAATCTCCATCAGCTAATTGCCCCACAAATGGTACTGACTGAGTTACACTACTCATAAAAGATGGCGGCTAATATACTTCCTATTAATTTCATCAAGTTAGCAAATCCTGATTGTAAGTGCAGAATTTTAGATATGAACACATCACTATCATGGTTGCTATAGTTTTTTGCGGTGTTTCCATCTCAGAATGTGATGGGACAGCCACAGGATAGGGGGTGGTACTTACAGTTACTTCGCTTGCTCGCCATAATGTACTAACACCGCTCCTCGTCTGACACGGCTCCCTCTTCATCTATTACATTTTTATTATAACCTTGCTTAATCTGTCATTACTAGATTTGGCAATGAGGAGAAGGTCTTGACCAGATTTGGTGTAAGTGGGGAATGTTATTTTGCATGGAAGATGCAGCTGGTTATTGTGTATAGTCTGTGTTTTGAAAAGTTAATTCTAACCTCATTCATTTATATTCATATACTGGGAGTGTGCAGATCTGAAATTTTAGGTTTGTTAATGGGTTGTATTGACGGATCTCATGGACCTTTGCGTACTTTCCCACATTTGCCATGTCTTCTTCCTGTGTCCCAGGACCACAGCATTACTAAACTAAAGCTGCACTCAGAGAGCGGAAGTACCTCCGCCAACGTACTCAACGTTATTTTTGCCAGTATTAGCTGGCAACCCCTGTGTTTATGCAGTCCTGTAGTTTTCGCGCAGATATGTTTTTAATGTGTTTTTCACCTTTTGCATGCCCTTGACCTTGACCTTTGACTTCCCAAAATCGAATCACCTCTTCCTTGAACAATACTTAATCATTCCACCAAATTTCAGGAAAATCAATCTATAACTTTTTGCGTAATCCTGCTTACAAACAAACCAACAAACCAACCAACAGACAAACTGTAATGATCACATGACCTCCTCTAACTTCGTTGGGCGGCGGTAACAATGTACTGTAACTGCAGCAAATATACACAACAAATTATGTGCTATAGCGTTTGTCCGTCGACTTGTAACAGCATTTTAGCACCATGCAGTTTAGAATAAACCCTACTTACGGAGTTTCATTCCTATCTTTATTCAAGAGCATGATCTTTCAACTTTAGGGCAGGCATATCCATTTCGTGCATAGATTTTGTAAAGTACATCTCCAAAATTCTGCTCTCGCTCTCAAATAGGGCTTGTATTTGTACTGCTTTAACTCAAAAAGGGGTGCATTTCCCAAAAGCTTAGTTGCTAACTTAGTTAGCAACATACATAGTTTATCCACTCACAGTCAATGGGCCTAACTATGTTAGTTAGCTTCTGTGATTTTGGGAAACGAACCCTTGTGTGGTCACACTCAGATCTGTTGCTGCTTGGACAGTTTTCTTGCACGTTAGCATCAGCCTTTTCTCCTCACGCTCAGCCTGCCTCTGTGCGTTTGGCACATTTCTGCTTGCACTGCAATTTTTTGTGACACATTCCTGCCAAAAATCCAAAACCAATGGAATTCCAGGTTTCATGTTGACCAATGAAACTGTCCCTGCCTCGTTGTGGGCACGTTCGTTTTACAGTTTATTCGGTTATTTGGTTTATCCGCTCCTGCCCTCCTAGGCTGCAAATGTACATCCGTTGCTTCCTTTACAACTTTGGAATAAAAGGACAGTTTATATATTTATACACCAGTGCCCATGCTTTTCTTTGACCATGATAGCTACATATAATAGAAGCTGTAATGGATTGCTCCTTACAGCCCCTCCCCTTTCACATTCTTTCACCTCCACCTTAATGGGCCACAGGTAGAGCCCATTAAGGTGGAGGTGTTAGCAGAGTATTTAGGGATGGCAGGTGCCAGCTCTAGTGCTTCTGCATTTTACTTCACGTCTGGTCAGTGGGGATGTTTTCCGGCTCCCCTTTTTGGTTTATGATTGCTGTTTTGTTTGTTCTTTGGTTGAATTAAATTCAGTTCTGTTACCTCAGCCTTGGCTCCAGTAAGTCTTTTTAGGTCCTAGCGCCCGCCGGATTGCCTTTGGCATCCGGCGGGCTGGAAACCGTAACAAGAAACCATCAGCAAAAACAATAAATGTTTGGGAAGAAAAATGGTTGAATACTTTCGATGGTATAGCCAATGACATCACAAGAATACAGCTCATAGCAGTGGTTACCACCTCGCTTCCCAGAGACCTACAATCTTGAAGGTGCTCAACTCGAGCAGCTGAGCTATGTGGGATTTAAATAGGTGTCCATTTGTTCAGTTAGGAGGCTTTCTTCAGGTTAAAGTGACAATGGGATTGTAGATCTCCAGAGGCAGGGATGATTTCCATAAATCTGTGCAGAGCTGTAACAGAGTGATGGACTTGTCATAACTGTTTGGATCTTTAGGAACAGGGTTGGGTGCCAATGATCTGTGTAGAGCTTTTGAACAAGTGAAGGGCGTGAGTGAAGGGTGTGGGTTCACTTTATTTTGCTTCCTTGTGCTTGTGCATTGAAGATACCTCACAGATTCTGTTTCACTGTGTGACCCTCTGCTGTAGCTTTCATCTCTGCTGTCAACTGACCAGCTGTGCAGTCTCTAGCCTGTCTATCGCGACCGCACGACTATCGACGCATTTGAAATATTGATCTCTGAGGAATGGCAATCTATTATCTGACCACCCAGTTGATGTTTGTTAATCATTGATTCATTTCACATTGTTTATGCACTCAATTCAAGACTGTATATTCACCATGACAGACATTGTTAATAATGGCGTCTGCCAGTCAAAGCTAATGAAACTTCTTGACAGATTCCAGATCTGACAATCTTTTCAATAAATTGTACGTGGATTCATGAATCCAGACTGATGACTGAAACTGAAGGAACCAGCCCCTGTGGAGGTGAAGGTTTGACCATAGGCATGCTGGCATGTTTTTAACAGAGTAATACTAATAATCAGAAGGTAGTTTTTCAGCTCACACAGTAATCCCCACTCTCTGGGGTCCATTAACTGTATTTTCAAGCTTGTGACTCAAAGAGTGAAGTCAATTTACCACCATCGAGACTGAGTTTACTCTGCGTGGTATTTGCACTGAGTTGTCCTGTTGCCAGATCCAGTGCCATGAAATTAAAGGCAGACAGACCTTTCTCACGGAACTATTTTTAGGATATACTGCACATACATTGCCCATACAAAAAAAAAAAAAAAAAAATATATATATATATATATATATATATATATATATAAATAAGTTGTCATTTGGATCTAAATAAAGAAATACTATAATTGGACTATCATTGCAGTGATTGATATGTTTCAGCTGGCAGTAATTATTTCATTATTTTAACCCCATGTGATGAACTGCGTATCTCCTCATCTCTTAAAAAATCATAGTGGAAAGACGTATCCCTTGATGGTGGTGGAAAAGATTTTATAGTATTGCAGAGGGGGAAATTAATCGGCCTGCAAAGAAATCAATGACTGAGGAAAACAAGCATGAGGAATCATTTTCACACACAAATGGGCCACTACAATCTGACTGCAACAACAATGAAAGTTATTAGGACGCGCTCGAGAAGACTTCAGAGTGATTCAACCATCTCTCCTTGAAGACGAGATGTCGAGCCAAAAATTGAGGCAACTCTGCTTGAAAATATATGTTCAGACATGGCATACAGTTGTCAAAGCAATGACATAACGAATTTGCACTGTAATAAAGCAACAGCAGTTCCAACCAAATATTTGAGTGTACAACTTTTTTTTTTTTGAATGAGCAGTGTACAGTAGTGTGCAGTGATGATTATACACCACTACTTTCGTCTAAAAAAGGTCCGAATATATTACTTCTCCATAATTTTTTTGGTGAAAATGCATTGAAAAATACTACTGTAGGCAATGAGAACAAAAAATTCATTCCCATGAGTGTACTGCGGTGAAAACATGGGTAATAAACAAAAACACTGAAAACTTCAATTTTTTTGTAATATAGTAATTGAAAGGTGTCACAAATGTTATTTTTTTGACTCTTTAATAACATGAGTGCATGTTTGAAAGCTCGTTCCATGATTATTGTTACAAAAAAAGCGTTTAAACTGGTTTGAGCCAACATTTTTCGGAAAATTCCCCCTGATGGTCAGTTGTTCCAGTATATAAGACAGGGATCTCCAACCCTGTTCCTGGAGAGCTACCATCCTGCAGGTTTGTACTCCAACCCTAATTCAACACACCTGATTCAGCTCATTAGCAGCTCATCAAGATCTTTAACTGGAAAAACATGTGGTTTGCTTTGGTCGGAGTGAAAACCTTCAGGATGGTAGCTCTCCAGGAACAGGGTTGGAGACCCCTGATATAAGGTGACATGAACTTTGAGAAGTGTCACACTGTTAAACACAATGGCACAACGGAAGGAGCTCTCTGAGATTGTTCGTAGCCGCATTGAAGCCTTAGATGATGCTGTTTGGTCACAAAAATTTCTGAGGAAGTTAAATGCTGCTGCAGCTCTGTAAGAAACACCATCAAGCATTTCAAAGAGACCGGTTTGTGGAAAACTAGTGGCAATAGAGGTGCAAAACGGAGGTTAAGCGCTTCTGATGTTCATTATCTGTGTATGACTAGTAAAAAAAAATTGCGGTTAACAGCACGACAACTCCTTGATGATATTTATAGTGCCAGAATGAAAGTGTTGAGATCTACTATTTCCAGATGTCCGTGTGAAAATGGTCCGATTGGGCGTGCTGCTGTCAAGAGCTGGCTACATGAAAAAAAGACTTGAGTTTGCCAAGAAATTCACTGATTGTACACCAACAGACTAGGAACAAGTCCTTTGGACCGATGAAACAAAATTCAAAATTTTCTCATCCAAACACAGAACTTCTGTGGGCTGTACAGTTGGGGAACTTTTCAAAAATGACTGTTTAACCACTTCACTAAAAAATGGAGGAGGTTATATCATGGTTTGGGGTTCAGTCTGCTCACAGGAGCCAAAGATCTCATAAAAATCGATGGAATCATAGATTTAAAGAAGTATCACAGCATCCTTGAGAGGCACGCACTGCCATCTTGAAAAACTGATTAGTCTGATTTTTATTTTCAATAAGGTAATGACCCCAAACAAACTTCTAAGCTGTTCAAGAATGATTTCAGTTGGAAAGAATCATCTGGTGATGAAAAAGTTATGACTTGGTCTGCGCCAGACCTTAATCCAATTGAGCAAATCTAGGATTTGCTTTATACTTAGACAAACAAAACTGTTGAGACATCGAAAGAATCTCTTTGGAATGAACTTCAAACAATGTGGAATGGTTTAGCAAGTGAGGAAAAAAAAAAAAATAAAAATACGTGAAAACTATGCCTGAAATGATTAAATTCTGTAATCAAAGCAAAAGATGGCCACACTAAATATTGACTTTTTCTCTCAAAAAGACATTATTATCTTTGTTTTTACTATATATTGTTATCTGTTTACTTATTTTCATCTATACAGTCCAATAATACATGAAATAAATACTTGAATAGTACTTGGTTTCTGATGTATCTTCATTTTGTTAATTGTGTAATCATCACTGCACACTACAGTATATGTACTTTATATGTATATATTTTAAGTTTTAAAGCTGCAGGTGGTTGACTTGTGTGTTTGTTAACTTCCATCATATATTAATCCATTCATCTAATGTTAGTTTTTTTCCCCCCTTGGTTTTCCCATGAAATGAGAAATGTATCAAGGCATGCCATTACTTTCAGTTAAAGTGGCTAGCCATGAGCTAAAATTAACCATGCCATATCAGAGTAAAGCCTTGCAAAAGAGCAAGCTATTGGTTCTGTATATGTATAATGCTGTATACAAGCTGCATGCAGGACCCAGCTTCTGGAATGACAGTTTTAACCAATTAAACAAAATGATTGATAATCCTCAGGAGTGGCTCAACTCCAAATTTAAAAGCAGATTTTTTTTTTTGGTGCATTACTCTTTATCTGTAATCCTAGACCAGTCAACTTGATTTTTTTTTTCTTCTTCCCAGAAATGTGCTAATTATTGGCTGCTGATCTAAATTTTAAGGCTAATAATCATCTAAACCTTTGCAAATATTATTTACCAACAGCACTGGTCTGGAATTTCCCCCAAACATAATAAATTTTAACCTTTAGCCGTTAAACCAAGGCTGTGCCTCCTTTTTAGCATATTACATAAATGGCTTTTTGAATATCGCATGTCTGATCTTGAGGTAAAATGCATTAATTTACAGTTAGCAGATTTGGGTCAGGTGCATTTACATAATAGTATATGTTATGAACACAGGTAAATAGAAGAAGAAAAAAGAATTAAACACTGGTTACACTCAATCATGTATAAATTACCTTCATTGCGTGAAATGTGGTCTAATTTATCTTCCTGTGGTGCTGCATGCAAACTATATGGTTTTTAGTATCTCGTTTTTTAATTCCACAGCAGACTGAGAATATAATACTCAAAGCCTTTTGCTTAAATATTACATTTTTCAGAAAATTGAAACAGTAAACTGTTTTTGAAGGATCATTCATTGACAGACTTCTATTCCCAGACTTCAGCAGGTTTAAGTCTTCTGGTATGAATGGCCAGGCAGCTTGTCGCCCGCATTGTAATATTTGTTCACTCAGATCTGTATACGAAAATGAAGGCAATGTCTTTATAATAAAAAGTGGATTACTGTGCATCACAAGGAAGTGTCGCCAGCTGTCTGAGGGAGATCAGTGTCCTTCCACAAGCGTCTTTTATTAAAAGCAAAATCATAAATTAATCGCCTTATCTTCATTTTATCAGGTCATTAATATCACTATGCATTATTCACGTACATATGTAGTGGATAAACAGCTTTTGAGTTAAATGAGAATGTGGAAAGAAAGGAGGTTTCATTAGAGCCTCTTATACAATAAATAATGCAGTGACTTCAGTCAAAAAAGGTAATTTCCAGAAATCTTGGCTACTTTTCACCTGCAAGTGTCCCTTTTAAAGTGGATCATCACAGTAGATATATGTTCTTTTTACCTTTTAAAACTTTTTTACAACTTTTTTATGACTTTTCAATCCTGTATCATTGAAGTTTAATTATTTTTGTGATATTGGTGCAAGATTAGATCTGCATCACATTTGCAAGGTTCACATTGCTATATTTTTTTAATTTGATACATTTTATTCTTTCTTAATAATTAGGTGCGGGGATGTAATATCGTAAATAACTGGACAAAATGCAATAAATAATATATAACAAATAAATAACTTATTGCCACTGGACTTACAGTATATGCCTCTGTTAATTTATGTTGATTAATACAGGACAAAAGCTGGAACATTTACTCACTTAGGACAGAGCAAGTCCCTTCCCTTGGCTCAGCTGAAACAAAAGAAAGATCGACATCCTCTTGAAATCATTATGAAATGACAATTTTATAGATTTTTTTCTTCAGAACAAACAGCCATTTTAGACACTTAAATAGCCTATTGATCATTTTGATGGCAGCTTGCCTCCTTTCCCCTGTGATGCAAAAAATATCAAGATGTCATTTATTTCTATAAAATATGTACACGCCGTACACGTAATTTCAATAAACTGTTTGCTAGATTACAATCCCTATGATCACATTTCCAATGTTTCTGGGTGTTTATTATGGGAAATCAAAGCAATTATCATTGCTAATGTGAAAATTTTTCTCTGTGTACACCATTGACCTCAGATTCTGATCACAGCGCATAGAGAGAAATAAGCCTTCCGGTCCACTGTCATCAATAAAGTTCTTGACTTCCATGATGGCAGTCCTCTGCCTACTGACGTAGGCTATGGAGTGAGAGTGTGTAACTAAAGCAAAGTGCTAAAAATACTATGGACCTGTGACAGTGTACATGGCTGGAATAGTACAGAGTAGACTGAAGCTGTCAATGCACCATTTTCATTTCAACAAAGATGCTGATCAAGTTTGAATTTTTCTACATCATCCGAAGCACATAGTTTTGGCCTACGTCTTTTTAACTGTGGGTCAGGACCTAAAATGGGTCCCAGGAGTGTATGACGTAAGTTCCGCAATGAGTGTGTGGCTCACTAGGTTACACTATGTGTGGGGTCTCTGAAACAAAGTCGTATAGAGTGCCCTAATTCCACCTGTGCCCCAGCGATGCCCATGCCAGGCTATGTTTGTATTTGCCATCTCCGAATGGGATGGGAAAATTCGGCATGGGTGGGATTGCAGCACTCTACACTAAAGCTTTAATTTGTGTCCCAATACTGTAGAAAGTTTACCTCATTTGAGTCTCAGTATTAAAACTTTGAAGAGCCAGTGCTCTATACCATCATAGAGGTTTAACTTGATGGTTGGTAAACATAAACAGTTAGCTGGGGGCTGACTTACTGTAGACGGCTCAGTCCAGTCAGCCTCCTTCCCTGTTAGTCTGCTCTGCACTTTCGTGCATCCAGCTAAGCGCAGTGAGACCTGCAAGCGCTCGGACAGTGACTCAGTAAAAACAGACACTGCAGTTCCTACGTCAATCAGAATAAGGAAGTCAACACCTGTGAAATAATGCATGAAAGTCTTTGCTCGGCTTTGATTCTTCATTTTCTTGTACAATATGCTGTACATCTGAGCCATTAAGTAAAAATCACGGCACTGTCTAAATACTTCCTTGTTATGATACAGACAAGGAACCAGACACAGATTCAGGGTATAATCCATAGGGGAGTATTTATTGACAGGAATACAGTAATAGTAGTGGAATGGGCCAATGTCTGAAGAACTGAAAAGGGAGCTGTCGCTTAGTTGATAATGATTGGAGAGTGCTGGGGGTGTGTTCACGCCCGGGCCAGTGGCTGTCCTGGGGCAGAAGCAAGGTGGTGATTTCCCATTGCCGAAGCGGGACTGCCTGACAGTAGAACTGAAGGGTTTAGCAGGACTGCAATCCCAATCTGGGAGGCCTACCAAGGCTTAGGAGGAGTTCCAAACAGACTGACTCAGATGGTTAGACTGGAACAGATGGTTAACAGGAATGCGGTTCTAATCCTGGAGACCAGTAAACCCCTTTGCGCAGATATACAGTGCTGTTGAAATGTATTTTCCCCCTTCCTGATTTCTTATTTTTTTGCATATTTGTCACACTTAAATGTTTCAGATCATCAAACAAATTTTAATATTAGACAAAGATAACCCGAGTAAATACAAAATGTAGTTTTTAAATGATGATTTAATTTATTGAGGGGAAAAGCCATCCAAACCTACCTGGCCCTATGTGAAAAAGTAATTGCCCCCAAAAACAAGCAAAGGTGTGAACTGCAGGATCCCCAGCCTCCCAACAGGAGGCCGCCCAGTCTCTGGGTTGCCCAGAGAGGCGAGTGGTGATGAATGCCACTCTGGATCGTTCAGTGGGGAATGAAGACAGTTGGAGCTCGAAGACATGAACACTGGGCCAGGGAACTTTGGCATTTGGAGGGGCTGCCTTCATTGGGATCCAACACCGTTAGGTTAGGTTCCCGAAGGGTGACAGCCTGAGGCAGGGTCTGCTGCAGAATAGAGCAGGCTGCTTGAGCAGTGGCGACACTTCCCTACCTCATTGTATATTTATTTAAATAAAAAATGTGAACCCAGTACATTTACATAGTTACACACTCACAGTATAACTAAAGTATACCACGCTGTGCTGTGTGTCTCTAGAAATTTTAACTGAGGCCACAGCAAAATTGCTGAAAATCACAAAAAAACTGAAAAAAAATGGAAGAGATCAGGGTTTTAAGGAATATTTATTTATTTTATTATTTTAGGAGATTGCTTGCCCAGCAATTGGAACCAACTGAAAAAAAGCAGCTGTACAGTCCAACTATTGCAAAATTAGCAAGTGTTTTATGTTTGACAGCATCTGTGAACATTTACCAGCTGCTTGGAACATATGGCTAACACATTAGATACTGGTAGGCTTCAACACGGAGGACAGGAGCATTCAGATTTTCCTTTAATCAAACAGACCTTTGTGAGGAATCAAAAATGCTAGGCAAGCGGCAAAACGTCCTCGACAGATCAGCACTCAAGCACAGGGCAAGTGAACCTTCCATACGCATACACCTCTGGTCTATTTAGCCTGACTAGAATGTGCTTGGACTGTGGGAGGAAATCTAAGACCTGGGGGATCCCTGATAGACATGGGGACAAAGGATGCTCCAGATTCAAACTGGGACCTTTTTCTCAGTTTTTAAATACTTCAGTGAGTAATTAATGCAAAGTTTTTGCTCACATAAACATGCATCTCTTTACAAACATACAACTTTTGCCAGAGAGCGTCTCAAGGATTTGCTTCATAAAGTTGATTTAACTGTTCATCACAATAAAGGTAATAATCTGTCTGAGGGAGGTGACATTAGCTGCTTGAGTAGTGTGATGTTCTGATGCATTGATGCGTTGTTCTGTTTCTCTTCTGGTCAATTTGTATAGAGTAGAGCAGTTAGAGTCCAAAGATTAAAGTAAGTTTCTCTTTTAGTAGTGGCAATGGCTAGAATTCTCTTATTTACAGGAAGCTATATTAATTTGTCATCAGTGATTGAAAAAAAATCCCATTTGAGGATTAAGTGGAGATGTTGAACTTGAGAGTGGCTCTTGAGTGTGTAGTGATCGTATTAATTTCCAAGATTAGCCAGAAACTTGTGGCTTGTCACATGGGGATGCTTCTTGAACGAGGTCCACCCCTGCTTTGTTGACTTTTTTAATGTGTTGTCTCACCACTACAGCCTTCATCCCCTGGAAAAATTAGCGTCAGAATTTGACGGATTATAGCGCTGCTGTTTGTGGGTCTAAAAGGAATACTCAGCAGAATGTGCTTTTTTTTTCTTTCATTTTGTGCTGTCTGCATGAGTAATTACCACCCTGATTTCTCAGATGCAATTGCATAGCTTCCACATTCGAAAAAAAAATCCAAAGATTGATAGAGGCCTGGCTCCTTGAGGATTAGCTTTCTGATGTAATTCCACTGTGTAGGTCATCCAGAAAGCAAAACGCTAAAAAAAGTTAAATTCATCCCCCTTTTATCAGAAAAGCATCTTAATCACATAATCTGTTCTGAGCCTAACTGTGTCTTTATTTTGAATTTCTTCCACGGTCTGCTCTGCATTTTAGAGAACACCTGGATTCGTGATGTGTAATGAATGAAGGCAACCATGATAAAGAAGCAAATCAAATGACAATGCCACTCATCTTGATATTGGGGAGAATATTTTAATCATAATGGCCAAACAATGAACATCACCACTGTGATGAAAGAATAGGAGATGGAAAATAAATATCATTCTTATCGGGTATTCTAGACGAACTGTAATTTGTGAAAAGATCATGTTCTGAACTGCCGGCAGATGAACAATGTGATGTTAAAATGATTATTTCTTCAGTCCCAAGTCACTTCCTTAAATTTTGAAATCTTATTCTTGTCAAACAGCTGTCTTAAAGTATATTCCTCAACATTCATGATGTATATTTTGTCACAATGGACAAATAGGAATCTGCAATTTTATTATGTACACAGTTATATTACAGAAAGTACTGGTTGCAAAATACATATACTCTTCAAAGTAGATGCAGACCTATTTTTTCCGCGGTGAATTGCCCTTTTCCTTGAAGACTGTTTATCTCTTACTTGTATATGTACTGTGCATCCATAAGTATTTAAGCAATGACACTGCATCAAAATGACTGCAGCTTCAACCTGATTCACATAATGTACCTGCAAATGAAAAGTGTCTGCTTAAACTTCATATTTATCAATTTTACATCCAAAAAGCTGGAGAGCAGAAAAAAGAACACTTGGCACTGTTAACATTTTATATGACTGTACAGTATTTTCTATATTGAGCATGAAGACATACTATGAGGGGATTAATACTTCTATGTAAGCGGACACTGTAATGCTGATGTAACTATCTCTGCTGGTAACTGAAAGAGTGTTTCTCAAGTATATTTAGAACACCTGTAACAGATTCACCATTCACACCGACCTAGTGCATAAGTGGTGCTGTGTTTCTATCTGTTTTTCAGCTTGATATTCTGAGAAAACAGCTGAAAGTGAAGGCAGAAGAGATACAGGTTTGATAATATGCATTTTATCTGCTAATAATACCATTGTTATGATCCAGACAAAGAAACAAGAATAAAATCCACAAGGGCATATTTATTAACAGGAATACGGCAACAGAGGAAAAAAAGTCTGGGGCCCAAAACTGAGGAACAGCAGCTCAGCAAAGTTGGTAGTATAACTGGAGTGGGTCAGGGTATATCCGCGCCAAGGCCAGAAACTGCAAACAGGAACGGAGGGTTTAATGGGAACACGGTCCAAATTCAGTAGAATGATGATGGCTTGGGAAGTGTTCTTATTATATAGACAGAAGAGTTAGAACTCAGAAGAGTTACATTTTTTTGATTTGCTATACCAAACACATGGAGGAAGAAGAGCACTAAACTCTTTTCTAGAAGGCATTAACTGACTGGAAGGTGCATGGAAATGAACCTTAACAATCCAGTGCAATTTTGGGCCCTATGACTGGAAATGATGATGTGTGTGTGTATATACACACACACACACACACACACACATACATACATACTGTGTGTGGTTGCACAAACAATAGGCCCTGCTCCTGCTGACATTACTTTTGGCCCTGATTCTAAAGCACCCATTAGAATCATATATGCAGAATCTGTCATAGGCGTTCACAGTAGGCTATCGGCTACATTGGCTACACAAAGTTGTGATACAAGCTAACTATTTGATTGGAATGAGCTGGCCTTGGATAACCTGCAAGGAAACATCAACTTTGCATTTTAAATAAAACTAACTCATAAACCTTTTCTTAGTGTGCCAGTTATTCAGTTCATTTCAATAATTGTACAGTAAGGTAGCCTAGCAAGTTTGCGAAAATATTCAGTTTACAGAAATCTTAACCTCAAAGCCTTTTATTCGGGGACTATTGTAGGCTATGTATCATCTTGTAGCCTATAGTGCTCACCTTCCTCCCATTGGACTGTATCTTGTGTAAGGGGGTTGAGGGAAGATTTCCTGGGGCTACTGCATCTGTGCATAACAGCATTTAATATTAAAGATGCATCTCAGAAAAATATGTTTTTGTCGATTACCGGTCTTTTTTAAACATGGCCAATTATCAGAACCCCAAAGAAAACAGACTATAAATCTATAAGAACCGCAGCTTTTCTCATCTTTATCGTACTCCAATGAAAATAAATCATCTTGCACTCGGATTAACCAGTCACCGATTTCATACATACTGCGTGATTAATCTGCGATGGTTCTGCCCTGCAGTCCCTCCCCCCTCCTGCTGTCTTCGCCTCCACTTCAACGAGCCACACCTGTTGCTCGTTGAAGTGGAGGTGAAGTGTATGGTGTTTAAGAGCTGCACTGTCAGCTTGGCAGTGCAGCTGCATTCTGATTCCTGAGCCCTGTGTTGTTGTGCCGCTGCTCCCCTGAGCTTTGTATTGTGTTTTTATCAGTTTTATTAAATATCTCTATTTTTGTACTCAGCCTGTGTGTGTGGGTCCCTTATCCACTTTTTGGGTCCATGGTCTCAGTGCCCGCCGGCTTGTCGTCTTCAGCCGGCGGGGCAAAACCATGGCATAATCATGTACATGCGGAACTTCAGATCAGAGTGGAAGTGCTCATCCAATCTAATCCATCAGGATAGAAGGTTAGCAATTGATGTTGAAATGAGCTGGCTAAATAAAACCATTTTCCACTGGACGCATGCATCCATAACTGGTATCAGCAAGACTCAAAATAGGAGTCTGTGTCACGAACAGTCTACGGTCACGAAGCAGACTGTGTTTTTCGGGCTAATAACGTCGGACATCGTCCTCACTCTCTAGGTGCGTTTCCATTACCCTTAGAAATGCGCAAAATCTAAATAGCGAAATAAAAAAGTGGTAATGAAAACACAGTCTGATATCACAAAATTTGCTCTCCGATCTGCAGTATTAGTCACCGAAGCCAAGGCCTAATGAGTGGAGTATTGGACTTATGCAGCAGACCAGCTAGTGTACTAGTAATTTCGCGTATTGTGGAGCACTTACATCGTTATTTTCAGACGAGCATTTACAAATTTGCCGCGTGCACAACTCAGCTGACAGTGACAAGGTCAAATGCGTTGCCATTCTCATCGATGCATGAGTACAGCCGAGCTGTGATTGGCGGATGGCACGTACAATGGTACCATAGCCGATCTGTGATTGGCTGATGAATGTAGAGGTACCAACCGACCTGCAGAAAAAATTTTCGCACGCAGCGAGTTCAGGCAGGAGCGTAACTTGGGCCGTACAAAATGATGAATAGTAAGAGGGGGGGCCCATGTGCTGAGATTATTTTTAAAAAGTTGAAAATTGAGAAACAAATAACAAATTCATTTTAAATTGATCAAGTTATTAAAAAATTAAAATAAAAAAAAAATGTCCATATGTTTTATTTACAAATGTTTATAATAATAACAATAACAGTATCCTCTGTGGGGCCCCTGTGAATGCTGGGCCCCTAGAATCGTCCATGGTTAACCCCCCCCCCCCTTACGGCGCCCCTGGGGGCGGGGGATAGGACAGGAAAACAAATCAATTGAGGGTGACAAACCACAAAACTCAAAACAAACTGCTGGAACATAGGAGGAACTAATCACAGAGAAACTAGCAATAAATTAGTTTCATTGTGCCTATGCAAGAAAAATATCATGGAAAAATGACTATTATATATTTCACCATCTCATAGTCTTTCAAGTCAACAGCATTCATTCATTCATTCATTCATTCATTCATTCATGCGACAGAACAAAATACAAAAAAAAATCAGCTCCAAAATTATCTAAAGCTTGGCAGCAGTTCAAATATGCAAAATGTTGGGTGGGGGGCACTTTTGTTGGAGATTTACAGTCAGTTTCAGGGACAGAAATTAATTACTGTGACTGCCGGGTTAGCTCACTCAGTTAAGGTGCTGCATTTGCAGAGCAGTAGTGACCACTACAGCAGGCGTTCGATCCCCGGTCGTACCAACCAGCAGTGGTCAGCAGGTTTTTCGGAACAGCGCACGATTGGCTAAAGCGCTGTGGGAATGCAAATTGGGAAGGGACTGCTGGGAAGGGAAATTAAAATGATTGCCTTGTTTGTTGCTCAAGCGTCTCCTGTTGGCCAGCTGGGCGCTCGTCAGTGAGATTCTAAGCTTGCTCATGTTCGGATATCCTCCGCCCTCGTTCTGAACTTGCGATAGTTTCGACCCAATGAGTGTAAAGATGCAGGGGCTGACAAGTGCGTGCTTCGGAGGAGAGCCGCAAACTGTCTCTCTCTCTCCTGAGCTGGCAACAGGGGGTTGCATACGAGCAAGGCTTGTACATAGTTCTCGGATTGGGCATTCCAAATTCGGGTGGGATTGGAGATAAAGTTCTTCAAATGTTTGACTGAGTTAAGTTTATGTGTCCAAATGGAGATATTTGCTTCATAGTAATATACAGTACGTACCTGGCATATGCATTAATGAATGTTGACACAATCTTTACTCGCCCTGATCATATACAAAATGCCAAGCCTGTTTGATGTGTTGGTACAGTTTCAAATGGAGGCAATGATGTTTTTTTTTTTTTTTTCCTACAGTAAAATGATAAGTAACTTGCTGCAAGCTGAGAGAATGAATCTGGTCCATATTTCTTTGTTGATGAAGCCAATCAACACACTTAAATTACTGTCTCTTGGCTGAACATCTTTGGTCAAGATCAGCTGACTCCGATACTTTCCCGAAATCTGTGGACAAAACATTGTGTACTGTCCAAACAGCATGTGACAGATGATGATTATAATGCAAGTATATCATCAAATCTGCGAACAAGGAGGTCCACTAATTAGCATTCCCCCACGCAAAGCAATGCAAATTATGCTGTCGTTTGCACATTTGTTGTATTAATTAATTTAAATGATCAAAGGTGTTTTGGTAACATGCAGCATTTATAAAGCAATGCAGTTTCTGTGATAATACACTTTATCATTTGTTCTCTCTTGCTAATCAATAGGACACTGTATTGTTGCAATTCTTGACTCAGTATTACCTCTTCCTAGCAGCTATTTTCTCTAGTTTTCATGGTTTGATCTTGCCCCGCCATGTAAAATTTCTAGTATTACTTGGGGCTGAATACATTGGTTTATGTTCTTCTGCACTTCGACATAAGTGTCAGAATGGAAAGCTGAATATGAGGATGGCATTTGTCCAAAGAGCATTATTACTAAGCCTATATTGCTAACCTTGTGGTTTGCAATTTAGTAATGTAATATAGTAATGTAATGATCAGTGTTTAATTTAGTTTAATGTTCCTCAGACAGGGGAGCTGCCTTGTTTCCAATAGCGATGTGTCTTCCCCTCAGACGGATGATGGACCTTCCCTTGCTTTGCCTTGATGGTGTTCCAAACCGTCCCATTTTATTGAGTAAATTCAAGCTGTCACTTCCCATGCCGGAGGAATGCCTCAGACACCACATGTAATAATACAGGAAAAGTAGGATAAAATAATCTTGTCAAGGCTGGAAAAAGTGATTGCTTGAAGTCATAGCATTCAATCGATACACTAATTCCACAATTTATACTCCCTGCAACTGAAGGGGAAAGAGACCGTGATATGGTGTTTCTTGGCTCAATGACCAACTTTGACCTTCCGTGTGTGTGAGAGCGGGATTAGCGTGTTTCTCTGCGTTAAGAAATCACCTATAAAAATTGGGATGCAAGATTTGACATTTAAGACCAGACCCAAAACCTAAACTGATTAATTCCAGTGAGCAGCAGCTCTTGAGCTCGCTCTATCTTTAAAGCTACAAATCCCACCTCTACAGCTGAGTGAGAGAAACAATATTACTGTTCGAGGGAATGAAAAATGATTCTTGCATAGAATCATATTCATTCCATAGTCTCTCTGCTATGTGTTAGGCTTCAAATACATTGTAGCTCCAGAAACAATGTTTCTGAAATTACGAAAAATTACCCAAATTAATCATCACTCAGTGTTCTTAACGCTGAGAAATGATGCTTGGATATCTGTTGCAGAATATCAACTTCATCTGCCTCCAATATTTGAATAAAAAGTTCTCAATTCTATGGCACTAAAATAACATGGCAATATGGTTTTTCATTAATTTTAGGGTTATGTACGGCATGGCCATACAATGTCCTCAGTTTCAGAAAAGGTGTTTGGGTGTAAGAATATATTGTGTTAAAGTACATCTGAAATGCCTGTCAATCAAGCCTTTATATTACCAACAGCATTTTGATTAAAATATTACAGTGAATTTGCCTGCAAGCACCGCAAACAATTACATTTACCTGGAAGTGAAATTGCAACAGACAGGTTTTTCAAATTGCTTTTTTTCTTCCAGGAGAAGTGTTTTATGGTTGGAACAAGTACGTAATACTGTGGACAGCCATTTAATTCACATTTTGAAGTTAAAAATAGTGTCAACTTTTCCTAATTAAATATTTCCCATATGATTCTATGAATAGCCATATTTGTTTGTTTGTTTTGTTTTGTTTTTTTAGCCTTTTTGGTCAGTTACATAATACTTTCCAAAAATTTGACTTGGTGGAAATGCATGTGTCAAATTTTAGAATTGCCTAATATATCTTTAAAAGATGCCAAGAAATTTGTTCCATTTGCAGACAGGTCTATACCCTTGAATTCTAGTTGATGTATAACTCAGGTTCCAACCTATGGATGAAAGTACTGTTTCATGACTGTGTGCACTTGTCATGAGGCCCTGCACTTTATGTTCAGATGGTCACCTGTAACCTAAATAACATATGATCATTCAATACCTCATAAAATTTCAGCAAAAATCTAGATGCTTCCATAAATCAAGGAGCAGGAAAATTGGCATCCCAGTTTGTACAAATTATTGGCAAGCCAGTCTCAAGAAAAATAGTAAAAACATTTACCATCGCAGCAAGTGTAAACCTACATTTTGAGAGTTTAGGAAGTTTTAGTCCCCCGTGGAAATATGTCCTCCATCTCTTCTTGTTTTTTTTTTTTTATTTTGATTTTAAAATAAGACCGTGGTGTCATCCGTGTGACACGGCGACAGTGGCAGTGGCAGCCTGTTCTTCAGGCTTTAATACGGCTGTAGACATGCTGAAGCTCATGAACCTGCCCCACAGTGGAGGTCAGAGCAGGGGTGCTCGCTGTTATTGGAGTTTGCTTTGTTCTCTGCTCCATTGCTTCAAGTTGGGTGCACTTGGAGAATGAGTGATGGCGGGAAAATAAATAAAAAAGCAGACATGATTGCCTTGTTGGGGTTTTTCTTCCTCACCAGTGTAACACCAGTGTCCGAGATATCTTTCCCCTGCCGAGACATCAAAGTCAGGCACATGAAGAGGGAGAGTGTGTTTGTTGAAGGGGGGAGGAGAAGGGAGGGGGTGGCTAACAATGCACTTTTAGCACTGAATATTGTCAGGGATGAACACTACCGAGACCCATATTTTGATTAAAAATGAACACCCAGCTTGTCGTGAATGTGTCTCATATGTGTTCTTTGGGACACATCCATGTACTGCGCTCGCTAATGAATGTAAGGTTTCCATCATTGTTGTCATATCATATCATTAATGTGGTAATTATGAACACGCAAGCTGTTATTCTATTCTGTGAGGGATCTAAAATATCACAAATCTTTTAAAATCTACCGTCAGCATAACTTTTCTGTGCGCCAGGTTATGGGAACTCTCTTAAAAGGGGGCATTCCCTTAAGATAGCCACTCTTTTGTTTAAATTCTGGCACCTGGGTGCCTAAGTGACACATGAGACATTTGCTGTGAGTTCAGTCATATGCTCTGTATTATACACTGAATACTGACACCACCAGTGCCCACCACTGAAACGGCTACCTGTATTTGCCAGCTGCAGAGTCCATTTTACAGACTTCGAGTGGACTTTATATGTACTGAGTCACAAAGAAGCAACTTTTTAATAAATATGCATTCGGCTGCGTTTGCTTCCTTGTATATGTGCTTTAGGGTGTTTATGTGTCCAGGTATGTGCACCTCAGGGTGTGTGTGCTTCTGTGTGTATGTAATTTAGGGTGCGCTTGCTCTCAGATAGATGTGCCTCAAGGGACATGTGCTTGAGGTGCATGTACTTTCAGGTGTATGTACCTAAGGGTGCATGAGCTTTTGGGTATGTGTACTTTTGGGTGCACATAGTTCCAGATGCATGTACAGTTGCAATCAAAATTATTCAACCCCCATTGCAAATTGGATTTATTCACAAAATTTACAAATTTTCAGCAGTTTACAATAAACACATAAAACAAGAATATTTTCAATAACTCAACACAACTAATATGACAAGTGATTTCTCCAAATTCAACACAAAATGCCACTTTTAATGACTATTGCTATTATTAAACCCCCTGAATAGAATCTGTCATAAGAGCATATTTGCAAATCAGGTGTTGTCTCAATCACATCAAATGCAACTAATCTAGAGCTTCATAAGTTGCATCAGGTTTTCTTGAGATAGAACACATCAAATACTTGTACTGGCTCGGGGTTTGTTGACAGTGACATTTGATTGCATTTCAGAAATATGGCTGTCAAAAGAGTTGTCCAAAAAGGTAATAGAAGAGATCATTGCCTGCCACAAACAAGGAAAAGGATTGAAAGAAATAGCACAGGCACTGAATGTTCGTAGAGATACAGTTGGATGCATAGTTCGCAAGTTCAGAGTTAAAGGAACAGAGGCTGCACTACCAGGACCTGGCAGAAACGAGGAAGCTATCAATGGCTGCCACCAAATTTCTGAGGTGACAGGTGGTCAAAAACCCTCAGTGACTGCAATAGACCTGCAGCAAGACTTGGAGGCAGGTTGCACTAAAGTTTCAGTTTGCACAGTAAGATGCATACTAAACGTTGACAGTCTCCATGCCCAAACTCCAAGACATACACCACAACTGGCCCAAAAGCACAAGCTCCAATATCCTCAAAACCATATAAACAAGCCACAGAAGTTTTAGGATACTGTTCTCTGGGGCAATGAAACAAAACTGGAACTTTTCGGGCTGGATCAGCCGTATGTCTGCTGGAGGAAGACAGAAGCATACACTAAAAAGAACACCCTGCCTACAGAGAAGCATTATGGGGGCTTGTTGATGGTCTGCAGCTGCACTGCTTCCTCTGACACTAGAAACCTGCAATGTGTGGAGGGCAAGATGAATTCAACCAAGTATCAGGATATCCAAGGAGAAAATTTCATGCCCTTTGTGAGGAAGCTGAAGCTTGGGGATCATTGGACCTTCAAACGGGACAATGATCCTTAGCATATCTCAACATCCACCAAGGCTTGGTTTCAGAAGAAGTCCAGGAACATTCTAGAGTGGCCATCATAGTCACCTGACCTGAACCCTGTAGAAAATCTCTGCTGGGATTTGAAGAAGGCAGTTGCAGCGTGCAAACCCCAGAATATTAGTGAACTGGAGGCCTTTGTCCATGAGGACTGGGCTAAGATTCCTCGGGAATGCTGCCAAAAGCTGGCATCTGCCTATGCATCACAACTCCAGCAGGTCATAGCAGCAAAAGGGTGCTCTACTAAGTGTATTAAAGATGCTTGTCATGAAGGGGTTGAATAATTTTGAGCCTGCAGCAGTCATTAAAAGTGGCATTTTGTGTTGAATTTGGAGAAGCCACTTGTAATATTTGTTGTGTTGAGCTTTTTAAATTGTCCTTGTTTGATTTGTTCATTGCAAACAGCTGACAGTTTGTAAATTTTGCCAGTAAACCTAATGAGCAACGGGGTTGAATAATTTTGATTGCAACTGTACACTAGGGTGCACGTGCTTCGGGGTGTATGTACTATAGGGTGCACAAGCTTTCAGATAAATGTGCCGCAGGGGACATGTGCTTTGGGTGAATGTACTTTAGGGTGCATGCACTTCTAGGTATATGTACTTTTGGGAGTATGTGCTTTTGGGTATATGCACTTTAGGATGCATTTGCTTTGCTGCCAGGTATGTGTACTGTAGAGTGCATGTGCTACTGTGTATATGCACTTTAGGATGCTTGTGCTTCCGGGTATATGTACTTTACGGTGCATGTGTTTCTGGATACTTGTACTTTAGGGTGCATGTGCTCCTAGGTAGATGTACTTCAGGGTGAATGTGCTTCTGGGTAGACACTGTACTTAGGATGCTTCTGTTTCTGGAGAAAACCAGAATTAAAATTATTAGGCTTTGTTTTTTCCAAGTGGAGAGATTAACCGTTTTCTTAACTGATAGTCATCCAACTTTGAGATTCGGGCTTGCTCTCATGGTTAAATAATATGGCTTTAATAAAACTAATTGTTTAATAATTTTATGATTGTTTTTTTCATGCAATCTGAAGAACAGTGGAATTAGTGGCACAAAATTCCAGTATACAAAAACTTTCAAACTAATTTTCATTCCAATTTTGGAACTAGTATGAAGCCACCTTCCATCTCTTTGACAAGTGCATAAGGTTACTCATTGACAACTCCGCATCCTTTTCATAGAGTGTCTCAGGATGTCAAACCCACTGGAGGTTTAAAAAAACCCTCTGCTGAGTCAATCTATGGAGGAAAGAAGTGACGGGTAGGCTGTGGCACAATGTGTGGTGATGTCATTGGCAAAAAGGAACTGCAAGTGGTGCAGAGCCCCAGTGCATCATGGGGTGGATGTCGAGGCAGCTTCAGACCCAGGGTGTCTGCTCCAATCACTGCCAATTAAGTCGCCCAATTATAAAGTAATATTGACAAGGGTCGTACTCCAGCAGTCTGTTGCTTCAATGGGAAGTGAGAGGGGAGGCGGTGAGGGCTGGGGGTGGTCCGTTCGCTGCGAGAGCGAAGGACCCCCGTCATGTTATGGAGGTATGAGGAAACAGGGGGTGGCATTATGATCTCTAAATGTCCACACTGGTCAATTACAGAATGAGGCTGGCAGGGGAGGGCTTGACCTTTGCTTCACTGCCCCCCTGGCTAGCACTTTACCCGGGTGCAAAATGACAGTAGAAACACCGGTAATTTCACCGTGTGTAACTCCCTCCCTTCCCTCACTGTGAGCGAACTGCAGCTCTACAATATTGTGGATTGGTCCATATGCAGTATGACACTGGAGGTGGGGAAATCATCGCTCATCGCTGGGATGAGAAGATGTGAGTGCATAAGTGATATTGAGTGTAGCTCACATTTCTTTGAATGGATATGACTGCTGAATAATGAATTTTGTGTTGCTTCAGTAATGGCACCTTGACTAGCCATGTCTAAAGTGATGTTATACAGCACACAAGCTTAGTCAAACTGATATTTTGCCTCTTTGGGGGGAGGTCAGCAACTGTTCTCGCGTGGAATAGTTTGAGGGAATGGGATAAGAAACTTTCTGTGAGTAGGCTGAGGTATTTATACTGATTGTGGTTATTATTTAGTTTTTATATTCTCGTGTCTGTTGCCTGTAAATGCACTGGTGTGTCAAGAGGCCAGGGTGTGGCTGTCCGGCTTTCTGCCTGTCTCTCTTTCTTTATTCCATTGCAGTATGATGGAGGCATTTTGACAAGGTGTGGGTGGGTGTTCAGCAGTGCGCTATTAATAATAGTACATTAAATATAAGTTAATGATGACACATCATTGATTGTATTTCCTTGCAACAGTAACTGGACCAAAGGTCAATCCATCTGAGAGCTTTTTACTGAGATGCTCATTGTCCATCAGCCAATAACACAGTCTGGAAAAATCTGTGCCCTCTTTGGCAATGGAACCAGGGGAGAATGCTGCTTCCTTCCACACTAAGCCATGAACTTCCCTGCCTCTGTTGTACAGGAAGTAGTTTTCTACAGTGGTGCAAGGCTGTGTTCATTGTGGGCCTGTAGTCCTATAGAGCCTCACTGCGGAGGGATTTGGCCCGAGCCGCTGTGCTCTCATAATTCATGTTTCCTTGGAGGAAAAAAGTGCCCTCCCTCCACAGGCCTTGAGGAATATGTTCGCTTTGGAGGATAATTAAAATTGATGATGTAGAATGCAGCCAACATGTTTGCAGCCTCCAGAAGACCGTACACAGATGATCCAACTGCAGTGTCCCTGGTGGGCAGATTCTCATGAGTATCGCCCAAACCAAAACCTGTAAGAATCACTTGTGTATATTTTTATTCAATTTTATTTTTGCAAAAAAAAAAAAAAAAAAAAAAACTTTTCTAATTTACTCGTTCGCATGCGTAATGAATACTATTTGCATAGGAATATGCCGTGGATAGCAAACACCATGTACTGTATTGTGTTTGCATGAACATAGTTTCAGTTTCAAACTTCATATTTAGGTTTGGGTGTCAGTGACAGGCTTTGTTTAAGCCTCCAACAGAAATTAATAAATTATTTTGCCTATTTTGCCACAGGAAAATACTCGACCTCTGTTTCATATTATGCTGGCAAAACTACACCAAAAAGACTTAAATAGGACAGCAAGATATTTATATCATTTTTGTTTTCTTTCTGTCAAACCTAGCCCGCTCATGATCTGAAATTCCCGTCAGATTTTGTTCTGAGATGTTGGTCCTAATTTTCTCATTTAGCTTTTAACCCTTTGTGTTTTAACAATTGATTTTGACCATGATGACGTACAAACACTGAGGCCTGCATACAATATTTTGGATTGTCACAAGTGTTATGTATGTCAAATACAAAACAATAGAGGCTTTTTCTCTTCCTTGAGAGTAAAATATGATTTATCAACATGAATAATATGCTTTTGACTATGACTATGAGTTTTTGACTAGGTTTACTGTAATGTGTTATCTTTTGTTAAAGTCAGTCCCACATAACTATGATTTTTTGAAGACAGTATGTGAATCTGGAGATACATAATGTCACATTTGCCTCTACCCCTCTGAATTAGTAAATGTGTTGTTGAATTTCTGTCTGAACCCCTTGAAAATAACAGTGGAAAACAATGGTGAAATGGGGATGTATAAGCATATATCGTAATGCCGTATTTCAGAGGAACGGCAGCAGTATTTGTGTTTATTTTAGTGGGATTGTAGTCAGTAGAGCCTTGCTTATTGTAAACAGTATTTATTTGTTTTATTGTGCACACAGAGAAGGTTCCAGACAGCTGTCAGACAGAATTGGGAGAAGACAGACTGTCAGACATCCAGTGCATTTCTAAACCCCCCTCCAGGGCCTTCTTCAGATAAATATTGATTGCGACCATTTTTTAATTACTTCCTCAAATTGAGCAATTTTGGTATTCCCACTTGGTTCCCTGCAGATAAGCCATAGTGGATCCTAAACCATCAAAGACTAAAAGAAGAAAACATTAACAAATGGACCCTACTAAAGTTGAACATGGACAACCATAAATCAACCCCGGATACATAATTCATTCGTTTCTCAGGGAGCAGACAGGAGAGGCAGCTAATGCTTTAGATTATTGTACAACCCATGTCTGAGGTCTTTCTGAGGGTGCTCTGGCAGCCTTCTTTGAGAGGTGCTTATGTTTTACACGGTTGACAAATATTTCTGCTTAACAATTTGTTAATTTGAGGAATTTACAAAAAAAAAAAAAAAAAAAGTCTCCGCTACCTACTATCAAAGGTGTGTGACTGGAACTTAATGTGAGAATTGGCTGAAATATTTAATTAAATATTCCAATTAGTTTAAATGAGGGAAGGGTTACTACACTGGTTATGGTGTGTGACATATAAACACTGCAGTATGTGAAGTGTTAAAAGACTGGCAATTGCCATCTAATTAATCTGCTATGCAAATTCACATAATGGGATAATAAATTCACTAAGTGATGAAAATAAAGTCATTTTATAATAGCTTATGGTTCACTAATTAACTTGTGATTGCTGGGGCTAAACTATCATCTTACGTGTGGAGGACAAAATAATAGCCCGCTTAAAACACTCTGATTATTATGAGTCCCAATTAAATGCATAATGTTCCTACTTTTGAGTGAGTGACTGAACGAGCAAATATATGATTGTCGGACTCATGTCCGTATGAGTTAAGATATGTGGCAAATGAGTGTTGGTTTTCTGACGATGTTCTCACTATATCACTACATTGTACTCTGTTTTCCTCTATCGATCCTTAGCAAAAGTGCACCCTCTATGTAGCCCCACTCTCTTGTGCTATTTGACTAGCACCCTGACCACCTGCAGCTGTCCTATGCAAAGAGGCTGAGACTCAAAGCCTCTATCTATGAGGCTACAGTCGCTATCGGCTGTCCAAAAGCCATGTGCTTAACTACAAGATTTAACTCATAATCGCCTGCGCCAATCCAATTAAGCTTCTCTTTCCGTAGTTTTGAGGAGCCTGTTCTTTTAAAAAGGGCTTGAAATCCCAGAGGATTGTGACCCCTCCAGGCCCACAGTTCAGCCTCTATTGACATTGTGATCAAAATCTATACTCTCTCAATCTATACTTTATTGATCGTTCATATTTCCAATGGTGCTGCTAAGGTTCTGGAACCAGGATTGAATTATTGTTGCCATTCTTTGCATTGATACAATCCTCAGCTTGGTTTATGTATAGAATCCTAGATTGTATGTGTATGGAGCATTGTGACATTACATTAGTGTCATAACCTTTGTTTGAATTCCCTGTGTGTCTCCTCCCATAAAGCAGAATGAGTGTCTTTTGGATCTATTGTCTCTTCTGATTGGTTTGACATCCTGCATGCCTCCCCCACCAGGTGTGATGCATCTGTATTCCCCATTCCCTTACGTGTCAGCAAACAGTTGGTATCTTCCTAGTAAAGAGTTTATCATCTTCGGGAGTTATTCATTACCTTTACTGGTAGTTAAGTACGGAGGTACTCTCCCTCGCCTTATTAATAGGAACAAGCTCTCAAGCCATTCTCCCGGTCACCAGGATTGGGACTGTGTTCCTCTTAACCGGTCCCCAGTCTGTTCCGCTGCCCAGTTTATTAGAAATCTCCAAGCTCTCTGCGGTCATCGGGATTGGGACTGTGTTCGTGCAAAACTCTTCGGTTCTGCCATTAAACAGTTTGCTCTGGTAAGAGTGATCTCCATCTGGTTACTGCCACAGGATGCCGCTGACCGAGCGCGGGCACTCCCTACACTCAAACCCACAGCCAACTGAACTGAGCTTTGCCATTCTGCTTTGGGCTCCATTGCTCACCGTAATTACTGTATAATTATCAATAAAACCTACGAACCTACTATTGTACCAGGGACTGGGCTGTTGCCTGTGCAGAAGTAGTATACACTTTTCTGGCATCGCTGACCGGTGTGTTTGACCGGTCCTGCTCCAACCACACCGCTGCCCATAAGTTGCTTCAGCTGCATCAAGGCAGACGGGCAGCTTTGGAATATTCCATTGACTTCCAAACTCTGGCTGTCTCCACACACTGCAACTCCTGGAAGCTGTATGACACCTCCTTATCTGGCTTGACTTAACGCATCCAGGATGAACTAACCACCAGCATCCTTCCCCCAGACCAGGACAGCCTCATTGACCTGGCGCTCAGAATTGACATCCGGCTGCAAGAGATGCAATTGGATCTGCGGGCTAGATTACAGGCATCTGCCTTGCCTAAGTGTCAAGATGCTTAGTCCAGAGCCACGCCCCCTATGGCTCCTTGGGTATCTGCGGCCGTCTACTGGGCTTAGCTTCACAAGCTGCCTGAATTCAGCAGAACCTTTTCCTGCGTGGCAGGCCGAAGGAGGGCCCAGGCGGTTAATTGAACCCCAAACTCCCGAGTCAGAGTCACACGCGCTGACCACATTGCCAAACAGCCAGGCTGAGCCAACTTATTAGGAGACATTTCTAACAGGACCCATCAACTGTCACATCTCTCCCCCCTTCGGCCTCACGTTGGCTGCCATCCACTGGGATTCCCTGCCGATTATGCCAGAATGTGGCAGGCCGAAGGAGGGCCCGGGTGGGGAATTGAACCCCAGACTCCCGGGTAAGAGTCACACGCGCTGACCAGATCGCCAAAGAGCCAGACATGTTGGCAAGGTAGCCAGGGCGTATACTTATTAGGAGGCATTTCTAGTGACAGGACCCATCAACTGTCACACCTGTATTGTGGAAGTTCTCATCATGTGATTTCTGAATATCCTGTCTGGTGATCTCAAGCTACGCCAGTGAGAGAGATGGGTTCTGGAGCTGCTGCCTCATCTTCATGCCCACTCCTGCCTATTCTCCTGAACTGGCCTTAGGAGGCTCACAGGCAGACGGGACCTTTATCCATCCTGGTCACGTTTGCCGCCTGAGGTCCCTGCCAGCACCCCTCCGGTCCCAAGGCCTCATGGGGATTACCTCAGTCACAGCTGATTCCATGGCTGCATCTGAATTCTCTGAGAGCAAGAAACCTTCCTTGCAAACGGTCATGATCCGAAAATAGTTTAGCAGGTTACCATCACAGAGAGCGCCATTGTCTATTTCATGGGCTGAATGACGTAAACTTTTTTCTTGAAAGAAAGGAGGCAATTAGCTACATCATTTCTTCTTTTCAGTAATTAAACAAAGGACCAACCTTGGAGGGGAGGAAAGACTGAATATGGACCACAATCATTTGCAGCTGTAGCCAGTCATGTCCCAAAGATTTAAGTTAAATTACGAAGGCTATCTTTACCGTCAAGCTCATAATGTATTGAAGGAAACTACATCCAGTATTTCTATAATTTGACAGAGTTTTCCTCCTTGACATGGCGAGTTTTGATAGAGTTTCGCTTTTTCCGTCACAATTTATAACATGATTTCGTAGGTTTTGAAAGTGGGGCTATCAATGGGACATGTGCAGGTGCCCGAAAGAGAGGCTAAGGGACATAACTCATTTATTTTCAAAACTTGACTTAGCAGGTTTTGCAAGACGACTCCTCAAATATAGACAATAAGCATTTACCTTTATCATTTCTTATTAAAGGTCATGTATTGGTCTCGGTTGTTCAGTCGATAAATTGTCTGATTGTTTATCAAGGGAACTTAAATGAGAACAACTTGGGGGCAATCAAGCGGTAAAGGGTGTGGTCACTGAGGTCCCTCAGAACACCTGACGGCACGCCGGTGGTTAAAACCCCTTTTCAGTTCCTGTGCAAATTATCCAAGGAACCTTTTAACGTATTGACTCGGCCATCGTTACATAGCCTAGTCTGGGGCTCATGATCGTTATTTCTGCAGGCTAATAACAGGAATGACATGCACAATATCCCCTTACAGCTTGTTATTAACAATTGTTTCATAACAATTAAACACAGACTCAAGGGTGTACCGAAGCTCAGTGGATGTATATGCTGTATACAACAAGGTAGTCTATAGGCTAGAACAACATGTTGGATAAAACATGTTAAGAACCAGAAAAATGTTTGCGCAATTCAACTACAAAGAAACAAAGCTCAATGATTTCAAGTATATCAATTAAACAAACAAAACAGAGGTAGTGACAAGTGACACCGCTGTGCGGTCTGTTGGCTTCTAACAATCTGACAGCAAACTGCGCATATTCAGAGGTATGGTATGAAAAAAAATACTCGGGTACGAGCTTGTAATAGCCAAAATTCAATGTGCAACTAATAATCAGTACACTGGGTCAATTTTAAGGCCGACGGAAATAATAAAAATAGTAATAATGATAATCAACATCAACCACTAAACGTCTATTCAGATGGATTAGATTCTATGCTCTCTTCCACTCTGATCTGAAGTCCTGCATGTTGATGATTATTCACGCAGCATATATGAAATCGCTGACTGGTTGGTCCTGGCTGGCTATGTGGGTATAAGATGATTTATTTTCAAAAGAGTACAATAAAGATGAGAAAAGTTGCGGTTCTTCAATTTATCATCTGTTTTCTTTGGGGTTCTGATAATTAGCCAGTGGTCAGTTGAATAGCATTTTGTCGACTGCAGCAGATGTTCAAAACACTGATTCAGAAAGTAAATGATAACGCCTCCCCAATCATCTGCTTCAGTGACAAGCATGTGCTTATCAGCTCAATGCCTCAACCAGGAGCCTGTGTCATGAACAGTCTAGTCACAAAGCAGACTGTGTTTTTTGGACTAATAATATGAGATATCGTCCTCACTTTCTGATATCATGAAATTTGCGTTCCGATCTGCAGAATTAGTCGCCAAAGCCAAGGCCTAACGAATAGACTATTGGACTTCTGCAGCAGACCAGCTAGTTTACTTGTAATTTAGCGTATTATGTAACTTGAATAGTTATTGTCGCATGAGCATTTATAAATTTGAAGCGTGCACAAATCAGCTGACAGTGACAAGGTCGAATGCGTCACCATTCTCATTCATGCATGAGTACAGTCGAGTTGTGACATATTGGCTAAAGACATGTACAACGCATGTGCATAATGGTACCCCAGCCAAGCTGTGATTGGCTGATGCACATAATGGTACCAACTGACCTGCGAAAAAAAAAATTGCCCCCCGGCTTACACACCGTTTGGAGAGGTAGTAGGAAACACAGAATATAAAATGCATGGAAATTTCATTTTTAATTTTCTTTCTTATTTGCTGCAATAAAAAAGAAGATGAACATCACTTTTAAAGTAAAAAGTAATGTGAGGCTCATTTGAAAATTTAACTCAGGTAGGGACTACTTGAATTCCAAACTAACACGTTAGATTACTCATTACCCGGATGTAATACTCTAAATTACTTTATAAAATGTTACCCCCAACACTTGTCGCCATTTGTTCAAAGTAAATCTGCATGGTTGTCTTATTATAATACAATGTGGTTAGCAAAATGTGGGCAGCAAAACACTTGTCCTGTGAAACACAAAGTGGAAAATATCCACGAGTTTCCCTGGTTAATGTTTGAGTTTGTGACCTATGCAAATCTTTGCATATCGTATAATTGCCTCTTTTTTTTTTTTTTTTTTTTTTTTTTTTTAAGATAGTGGATTTATTTTTTAATGTTTTGAGAAAATAGGAAAAATCACTTTTTTTCACCAACACAAAAGAACAAGCTGCTGATATCTGAATTTGACAAAAATATGACTGAAGCAATTATGCTATGAGGCTAACGATATTATTCAAGTTCACGCATGTGCATGTCCTGACAGTGTCCTTTTAAGAACTCAATTAAGTAACCATTTTGGGAAGAATGTCAATTGGCTAGGTAAGTAGAGTAGCCAGACAAGTTGATTTACATCTTGGCTATTATTTTGTAAATTGGGATATTAATTTTCACCATACTGTGTCATATGAGTAACAACTGCAACATATTCGGCTTCGTAAAGCCCTAACGACCTTGCTTTGCTTCTTTGATCTGCCGAGTAACCAAGCTTGTTAAATCCATGTAATGTATATATATATATATTTTTAGCGAACTAACTATCCACCAAAAACATCAAGTAAAATATGCTTTTGGTACCTATTTTTTCAAGTTAATGTTTGAGACATCACTGGCAAATGGCTATGATGACAGTATTAGGTGTATTTTAATGCTTGCTGCACTATAGAACCAAATCCAAAGTGCTTCATATTACTACCAGTTACTGATGTCGCTTTGTGACAGTATGTTGGTTGCTAACGTTAGAGATTAGCATTTAGAGTGCAGTTAGAACAAAAAATGTTCAGAAGATTCGCTAGACGACCGATTTTGACCCACAATCACTGACGATTACGTCTACAGTGGTGCAGGCAGCGTATATGTTGGACAGCAATTCAGTGGAGACAGGTGCTGTTCACTGACGAGTCTCGTTTCAACCTCAGCCACAATGATGGACGCAGAAATGTTTCCTAATGTCAAGGTGAACGTTGCGCTGAGCAGTGTTGCCAAGTTGGCGACTTTCTCGCCAAATCTGGCGACTTTCCAAATCATCTTGGCGACTTTTTTTGTGAAAAGCGACTAGTGACAAATTTAGCTACTTTTTCTGGTGTAATTGGTGACTTTTCTGTTATTTTGGCGACAGACGTGAAAGGAGGTTTTGTTCTGCAGGTACTGTCCTAAATGAGCAGCAGGTGCTGCCGTGAGGTCCTCCCCTGTCCCAAAGCACTGAAAGACTGGAAGATGCGCGATATGCATCTTTCGCCCCTGGTCAAAAAATAAACCACATCCCCCCCGGTCAAAAAAAAAAAAAAGCCGCGTCTCACCCCCCCCCGCTCAACAAAATACATGCCGACTTCTCCCCGGTCAGGGTGTTTAGCGACTTCTAGCGACTTTTCAGACAGCCAATAGCTACTTTCCTTACTGAGGACTTGGCAACACTGGCGCTCAGCACTGTGTCATGGAGCAAGACTGTTTCAGAGGCACAGTGTTATGGTATGGGGTGGGATCAAAGCTAGACCGAGAACCTGTTGTTGGCAACCTCAGTGGACAGCGTTACTGTGACGAGATCATCCGTCCCATTGTTCTGCCATTTTTGCCTCGACATGGCCCTGGCGTTCTCTTTCAACATGACAACACCCAACCACATGTGGCTCGAGTCGTGCAACAAACACTTCAACAGAACAACATGAATGTGATCCCTTGGCCTGCTCGTTCTCCAGATCTCTCTCCAATCAAGCACATGTGGGATGAGATGGAACGATGTCTCCAACGTTACCACGTGCCCCAGAGACACTCCAGAAACTTAGTGACAGGCTTGTACAGATATGGAATGGTATCTCACAGGACTTAGTGAGACGTCTGATTCATTCCACGCGAAGAAGATGTGTTGCTTGCATCGAAGCCAGAGGGGGACACACGTGTTACTGATGTTTGAATTGTCATTTACGCTTGTCCATGTTTCTCATGTCATGACGTCATAACTGTAACTGATATGGCTTATTAAACCTGTGCACTTGCAACAGGAGTCTGTTATCTATTGGAACCACAAATGTTTTTAGATTCAGGGATGTACCTTATTTAAGATTCAATTTTATATAGCATCACAAAAACTTTTGTTGCTGAGTATATATTTGGAAGCATATAGCTAACAACTGTAAAATGAAAGTGCATTCTCATTAATGCTTTTTCTTTCCTGCTCACGAGGCCGACACATTATTTGCATCGTAATGAAAATGAACGTGTAATCCTCCACTTTGCTTTTTCATTTTCAAAACTAAATTGCATTTCACGATAGGGTCATTTTGTGTCAATTCACCGAATGGATCCCGCATGACCTCCTCAGATTTTCTTGAAAAAAAAATCATGTTGGTGGATTCACTTCTTAATAGAATAATCCCAAAATTGTAGTTCTCTACTGCCAATAGTTTGGCCATTCAGTGTTAATATGTGCATACAATAGACCTAAGCACTAGCAAGCTTCGAAAGTGTGGCATACATTTCAACTCTACCGCTTTTGGGGCATTTTTTTCAGAATGAAACGCCCTGAAAGCAGTAGTCTACCGCCAAAAGCAGCAGAGTTGGCATGTATGGTGTGGTAGTCTTGGAAGTGTTACAAATCTTGACTAAAAAAGCTAGATTCAGCAATTTTTTTTTTTTTTTGTATAGACAATTGCTCAAATTGTAAGTTTATAATTCATTGAGGGATCAAATTATTTCTGAAAAAAATGGCATTGGCAAATGAGCTTTCCTGCATTTTCCAAACTTACAATAAAATTGGCAATATACCTGCGTGAGATAATGTGCAATTCCGTTTTTACGTATCGACTACGCCCAGCTATACCGAAATTTCTACGGAGAGCATGCTACACAGAATTTCCCAAGAACTTAAATATGTTCGTCATGTCAAATGTACAACCAGTCACAAAACACCAATATCCTGTAAATAAGTGCATTAACAGCAATAGTTCTTTTCATATATCTGTTCGTCCAATACTTGGTACATGAACACCCATGTTTTGCGATTAGTCTCCTACTTTTGGGGACCTGTGACTTGTCCAGTGACCCTCAGAGGGTAACAATGACAAGAAATCATGGACGGTTCTCTTAGAGTTCCCTTGGGGATGGTGAGGTGTTCTTCACACTATATAACCTGCACAGCTCTGCTATTACATCATTTTCAAGATTCCTTCCTTAGTCAGTGTGCAACCTCTCAGTGACTCCATTATTCAGGAACCACTTACTGAGAAGAATTTTGGAGGTGGTATCCGCTTTCTGATCTTGGGTTGAAAAAGCCTGTGTGAAGTTTGTCGAAACATCCATATCTACCTTGGCATTCTCCCTGCCATCAGTAGCTAGCTCCAGAACAGTGAATGACAACCACCTCTGAGGGGCTAGTGGCTAAGAAGGGCTTGTATGGCGCTTTTATTCTGGGATGTGATGTCTTAGTTAGGACACATCTCTGACATGTTTTCATCCAATGCTCCACGTCCTTTTACATACCCACCCAGAAACATTGCTGTCTCGGCAAATTTTGATGCCCAATCCTATCGTGTACCCTTTTGGAGTACAGCCTCTTTCAGACAAACTGGCAAAAGGCTGGTGACACTCCCCAACATGGGGGTCCTGTATCAGCCAGTACAACAAGCCATCTACTTTCCTGATTCAGGGTAACTGTGACAACATGGAAAGAACAGGCTTAGGTAAATTGGACCTTTCCTTCCTCTCCTAGGTTTCCTTTGTTTATTCCAGAAGTTCCTAAACACCCCATGTGCGGAGTCTGCTTCCTGAAATCTTAGTTTAGATTTAGTATAGTATAGTAATTTAGTATACCCTGGGAGGGTTGGGGTGTTCCCAAGATTCTCACCAGAATCTCTGCCCTCCTCATGCCGAACAGTGCACATCTGCCTAATGGGTAAAATCAGCATATCCAAATACTGGTGCACATGTAAGCCTGTCCGTTATCAAAAGCAGACTGAGATTGAGGGCTCCACAAGCTATCAAACAACCCTGGGATCTGCTTTGGTTGCTCTCTCATAGACAGGTGTTGACCACATCATAGAGAGAGCCAGCAATGTGGGAGAAGCCCTCAATGAACCTCGGACAATAGCTACAAAATCCCAGAGAGGACCATAACTCTTTTAATTTACCAGGGACAGGCTACTTTTTAACTATGTCTACCTTCTCTGAGTCCATCCCTATGCCCTCTGCAGGGATTTAGTGTCCCAGGATCTTCACAACTGATTACAAGAAATGATAATTCTCTAATTTCACCTTCAAGCCTGTCTTTTTGAGTTTTCGTAGGACAACCTCTAGTCTCTCCAGATGTTGGGGAATGTCTTGGAATACACAAGAATATCAGCTAAACATACTGACGTAATTTAGAACACCAGGCCACTCATTGTGGCTTGTGTAAGCCATTAGAAAGTGGCTGGTCCATTACAAACCCCACATGGCATCCGGAGGTAATCATATAACCCAAAATTGATTATAAATGCAGTTGTATACCTGTTACTCCCCTATACAGCAGTCTGGTGGTACATTGCTAAATCGATAGAAACAGTAAATGGTTAGTTTAATATCACTTACTGTCATTTAGCAAACTAGCTAGCATTAAAATTCACCGACTATGAATGGCTAAGCTAGTGAAATTGCTAGTTTGCTAGCCTAGCTAGCAAGCTAATTAAGTCAATAAAAATGGTGAATAGCCATTATTTGGCTACCTAGCTGGTGTCGAGCCAAGAACATTTCGGGAGTTGGCATTTACATATTGCCACCTATATGAAGTTAGTCAGCCACCGAAGTCGGTAAACTAGCTCGCTGGCTAAGTTAGCCAACTAAAAGTCCGTTTGCTTGCTCGCCTTGCCTCACATGGTGAATATTAATCGCTAAAAACAGTGAATTGCGATTATTTCGGCACTTAACTAGCGTTACATCTGTAAGCAGAACTGAATTAGCTATGTAGCTCAGTCATTATGCATTGACAAAGCGGATTAGCTCGTTTTCTAGCTAGCTAGCGAGTTTTTAACCAAACAAACGATAGCCAAAGATTCTTGGCTTTAAAGTAAATTGGCGCTAGTTGTAAAACTTGATATCTAGCAAGCAAATATAACTATGTAGAGCATAGAGTGGCTGATGAATTCACAGTCTCACCAAGCTAAGCAAACAAATAGCTACGGCAATTGGCAAGTTGCAGGTAATTTGTAACGCATTTTAAACTCGTTCTGCCCGGGAATCAGGAGGATCATGGGACGTGTAGTTTTTAGACTACAAATAGGATTAGCATGGTGGTGAAAAATTTAAATGATTTAAATTATTGCTGACTCTGGTCTAGAAAAAAGACATTTTTTGTTACTCAGAAATATGGTGTAAAATCTTGAAATCGATGGAGGCTGGAAAACAACAGAAAGTGCTTCAAAAGTGAACTGAAAAAACATCTATGGTAAAACGAATGGAAAATTTTACTTCCGACACCACCATGACGTTATCACTTTAGTACTCAATAAGAAATTGCCTACCTAAGTTTGCATTCCTGACCACAGTGGTCCTGTGGGGCCTCTCCTCATACACCAAAAAGTGTTGATTGGGCTTTTTCCCTAAACCAGCTTTTGCAGCTCACCCCTGATGATGGAGTCCCCAATGCTCTCAATAAACTAGTCACTCATAGGAAATTGGACTTTGGACACAAAACCTTGCTGCTATTTAAGTGCTAAACCAAGCAGGTGACAGAAAACAAGGTAATAGTCTACCCTCTCTTCCTGCTTATGAACACAAAAAGCATGCCACAGTTGATGAACAGTACGCTTCTCGCTAATGGCTGCTTTTACTGTAAGTACCTGAATATATCACTGGGCTGATATGGAGGGTTTATTTCAAAAAAATATTATTTGGCTACATAGCTAGGGCAGAACTGCTCCTGCTGCATAATTTCAAAATTACTCAGGGTACTACATTGCCTATACTACATTAGCTATCATTTTTGGAGATAGATAACATTGCTAATGTTCACTGACTTCTTTTGTCTTGTTGACTACGCTGATACGATGCAGATTTCCTCTGGCTGGCTATCTAATCTTTATCATTAGTAAACTACCACTAAAATTGGCTACAGTCTCGGAAGCTGACTCGTAACTTCATTTTTGACTATGCCTGAATCTGAAATGGCTGGCTAGTTAGCTCATTAACTAGCATTCAGTACATTTACATGCACAGTTAAGTTGAGCTGCAGTAATAGCTCGATTAAGCCATGCAGTTGGACTACTGTCCTTGTCCCAGTATACATGTGCAGGATGAAATTTGATTTATTGACCAAAGTATGCCCGTCTCTGCTACGATAGGTGGCAATATGCCTTTTAGCTTGACTGACCTATTCTGGGGTGCGTTTCCCGAACAACGACGGAAGTTTGCTTTGAACTAACATGGTACGATGCATCGTTAAACCAACAAACATAAGAAGAACGATGGTTTCCCAAAACCTTCGTTCTTAGTTCGTACCACAGTAGTCTGAACCATGTTGGTTTGAACGACGTTAGTTTGAACCATGATGGTTTGAGCGATTGTCGCTCGAACAACAATGTTACCAGGAGCACGCCGGTCTGATATTCACCGCGGGAAGCTTAAAAACTTGGTATTTGTGCCTAAATACGGCAGTTGTGATCGATATTAAAATACTAATTCATATTATTTTGTGATCGTATACAAACTAGCCACAATACAATTTACCATTTAAATAAAAAGACACTTTAGGCAACGATTCTTGTGGAAAAAAAATCTAAAGAACGATTTGCCATTTCAATGAATTTAATGAAATAAGCTCCACCAGCGAGTACAAAGTTTTCAAATTTATTTTTCATTAGCATTCTTAACGGTTAGACATACTAAGCTTTCTATTACAGGCTGATTTCTGTGGTGCAGCGCAATCTACCAACGACTCGTGTATCTACAGTGCCTGACACTGGGGTTCGACTCCTTCAGGGAGAAGTAGCGTTTTTTTTCCACGCTGTCTTTTAATTCATGGCAACGTGCACTCCGATGAACAAGTGATCAGTAAATTTAGACGATTTGTGTGTCACGTTGTCTCTTTTGATATATGTTTGTAGTAAATATTAACTTAAGGTCACCCACCTTCTTCATGGGCATAGAAATACACACACAGACAAAAATGAAATATAATAAGTTAACATTTTTATTCCTTTTTCCTTACTTAAAAATTATTTCATTGACTCAAAGAACAAAAAATGGCATAAGACCACAGAAAAAATGAATTCTGAGGGCCACGGATGGAGATGCAGTGCAGTGGATATGAGGGGGGGATGGAGGGATTGCCAGCTAGACATTACTAAGGAGAACAGCAGCTCTAAGGAGTGAGCTACGGAGGACTGGTGGTGGGAGCTCCGGTCTGTCGGCCTCCTCTTACTCCTGAGGATAGTTTTGTCCATGCTAAGCTCAGAAGTGCTGGCGGGAGTCCAAAGGGTATAGATTTCTGTGGTATGCACGATTCCCTAACATGAGTGTCTTCCCCCCTCTGCCCACTTCTTCTAAGCTCATTTATGCCTTGACCCTTGCAGTTTGATTCCCAGGGCCCCCCAACATTGGGCACCCACACGCAGGACCCCTCAACATCGGCCATCCTCTCACTGGGCCACTCCATATTGGGCCCCCTCTGGCATGGCCTTCTGTGTGTCAGGGCTGCTCTTTCCCTGAGTCTCCAGAATCCCCCAGACTGGCAGTTCGCTCTATGTCCTGCACAGCATGGCCGTCACAGCAAATGTCCAGCTCCCTGAAGATGAGGCGATCTCTGTAAAGGATGCTGAAGATGACCATGCATTCCACAAACCACAAAGACCTCCATCTATGGCAAGCCGTTTTAACATTTAATAGCGAAGTTTGACTATCCGGGATTAACATTGCAGATATCAACAACGCCATTTTGACTCGTCGAATTACATTGTGACTAGTGAGAATTTTAATTCAAGATATCTATAACGTCATTTTGACTAGGAAAACTACAGTTAGAGATATCTGTAATTCAGTTTTGACTAGTCACAACTGAATTACAGATATCAGCAGGGACGTCACTGAAAGCGACACTTTCGACTCGCCACGCATCCCAACTGACAAATGTAGATATCTGTATTCAGTTTTGACTAGGCAGAATGAACATTAAAGATATCTCAAACGTCATTATGACTAGTCAGAATTGTTGTGCAGCGTTAGCTATCGTTAGCGGAAGAAATGGCGGTTGCTGTTGTGGATAACATTGTTAGAAAATGCCATAAAATAGAAAGAGCTTATCACCAAGGAATTTTTTTTTGTTCACTAGAGACTTGTGGTAGAAATTTATCACAGATCGAATATTTGTGGTCTCCGGACACACTTGAGGACCTACGACGAATTCGGGGGTGCTTTTCCCGAAATCACTGATGCTACCTTACATAGTTGGGCCCATTGACTGTGAATCGCTTTTGGAAAACGCACCCCTGGAGTAACAGCTGAAAGAGTCGTCTTGTTGCAGAATGTAACGTTAAACCCTGTGCATTTGACAGCTCATGTCGTGCACCGGTTATGCATTAAAAAACACGATCAAAAACACATTCGCCTCTGCTTGCTCTGACATGGCGTTTGAATGCAGCTTTGAATCAGCACGCAAATCCGCTCCCGCCTGCCGTAAATTTCTGGCATACAGATATTCAAACTATTTTCGCCTAGTCAAAACTCTAATTCAAGATATCTTCAATTACATTTCGACTAGGCACAATGGAAGTGAAAGATATCTCCAATTTGAGATATCTCTTATCAGATTTCTCTCAGAGATATCTGTAACTTGATAGCAGATATCTACAATCAAATTACGTATATCCCAAATTCCAGTTTGAGATATCTACTAATTAATTTTGACTAGACATACATCCAGTTAAAGATATCTACAATGACACTCTGACTAGGCAAAGCTTAATTTAAGATATCTACATAGGACAATGTAGATATCTTGAATTGAGGGCAATTCAAGATATCTTGAACTGGAATTTTGACTAGTCAAAATTTAATTGTAGATATCTCAAACTGGAGTTACTACTAGTCGTAATTCAGTGGCAGATATCCGTAATTCACTTTGCAGATATCTGCAACTGAAATGTAGATATCTGTAATGAGAAACCCCATTCACATGAATGGAAAAAGTGACGTCATTCATCCTAGGAAGAATGACGTTGTAGATATCTTAAATGACAATTGTGGATAGGAGGAGTGTCATTGTAGATATCTTAAATGCTCGTTTTGACTAGGAAGAATTGAATAGCGGATATCTGCAACACATATCCAGTCTAGCTATTAAATGTTAAAACGGCTTGCCATACTCCATCTCCCCCGCCCCCTATCTTTTTACCAACACTTTCCCTTCCACTGTCATATATATAATGATTTCTACCATGTTCACAGTTGCAAGTGGGCAAACAACATCCTCTCCTAGCGATACATAAAAATACATGAAGGTAAACAGCGAGATCATATGTTCTTCCTATGACTAGCAACACGAAGTCACGAGCTTTACAGATTTACTCAACAATAGTACCTTGAACCGTGATCCCGTCATGTAGGCTAATTAACCACCTCCCGCTCTAATGACAGCGAGAAAAAACAAGTGTTGAACTACTAGACTAGCGTAGTTAATCGTTGCCGAACATTAAAGTTTCTTTGCTAACGCATGCGAAGGCTACAAGAGATACAATTCCAGAGATCCAACCATAGGTCTACATATGAACAGAGAAATACAACAAAAAGTGTTTTTCCCGAGTAGCTACATTTTCAAATCACTGTGTTGATGTTATATATGCTTGTACAGCAAGATCATCGAACACTTTCAGCTACTGACCTTATGTTTACCTTTCGTGGACTGCATTTTCCGACGCAATCACCTGGAACTAAGCCTCTAACTACAGCTGGGGAGCAGCAGTTGGAACTACACAACTTAACGACAGTGGTTGCGAACGTTCGTTCGAACTATGGTTTTGGGGAACACCTGTGTCATTTAACGATGGTTCGCACTACATAAGTTACCTTGATAGTTCGAACGATGGTTTTGGGAAACACTGGCGTTGCAACTACATAGTTCAAACTATGAAAGTTGCTAACTTACTTAGCAACTACGCTTTTGGGAAATGCACCCCTGTCACAGACCAAATATTTGATAAACAAGTTAGCTGGCGGCTAGCTCGTAGCATGTCGAGTGCATCGACTGTGTAAAGGCTCAGTCCCACTGGGCATTTTTTGCCTCGGTGATGTACTCCTGATGGAAATTGATGCACCTCGGGAGGCGTTGGGAACAGGTTCCCCGATGTCCTGGGGAAGCTTCGGGAGCGTCGCGAGCCATCTGGGACCATCGGGAGGCATCGGGAGAATTGCGAAAAATTTCATGCTTGCATTGAAATTTTTCCCGATGTGTTCCGGACGTTTTGTCGGGAAAACAGGCCGGGGAGGCCTCGCCGGAGCTTTCCAGAGCCACGGAGTAGCTCCGAAGATGCTTCCCCGGAGCTTCGGCGAAATATTGTTTTCCCCGAGGCATCCCCGAAGCATCGGTGGTGTCTCGCCGAAGTATCAGGGGACCTTCGAGGATATTTGAATCTTCGGCGAAAGTTTGGTTCGGTGACACATTCCCGATGTCAGGTTTGCATCCCCGAATATTCGCCAAAATTTCGGCAACGGTTGAAAATTGCATTCTTCCCATGGTGCTAATTGGCTGGATTTTGCATTCGCGTGCACTATAAGTACATTTCATATAAGTACATATCAGAGAGAGAATGATGCTGAGCCCAAAATGTACATATATTATAGCGTAGCCAAACACAGTTATTTTGTCAATGTTTTGGCCGGGCGCCAGGTCGTCTGCTAGACCAAAATACAGCATCTTACGGAAAAACTCGTCAACAAAACCATGAGAAAGCAAATAACTTGTATTGTACCAACAAAGAAAGAGGCACTTGCGTTTGCTCAAATCGTAACATTATTTCCATCAAAAAAATGAACAGGTTAAGAGAAAAATAACCCAAATTGCAGGCCCCAGCCTAGACACCTGCAAGAAAACTAAATATGTATATTCAGCCACTCAATAAAAAAAAAATAGCAAAAAAATAGTTGATTAATTTCTAAAGGAAAAGATTGGGCCACTGCAGTCGTTGCGCTTGCCAGACGCAAGTCGCGGTCAGCTAAATAAAGTAATGCCCGACAGCCACCTCGTCATTAAACAAACTTCAATTATATATCAAAATTAAAAGAAAAAATTAAGGAAACGAAATCATAAAAATAAAGGCTAGAGGGGGAATATGAGCGGGGAAAACAATGTTCAAAGTAACTCGGGGCAGGAGTAAGTGGAGTGAATGCGAGTGAATTAAAAAAAAAAGAAAGCTTTCATTTGGCGATAGGCTATCAGTTTTTGTGGTGGGATAAGTTACAGGGAGAGTGCACAGGGAGGTTAGAGGATTTTTCAGTTAAAAAAAAAAGTTCTTTCCCATACCCTGCTTGGAGTCTCGCACTGGATTCCCATCCAAACTGTTCGATAATTATAGAGGCTGGTTGCACCTTGTAGCTCGCTACAATATATACCTCCCCAATAACCCTACCCCGAGGCACCTGGGATGATTCGCAAGTACTCACCGATCCATCCCCTGATCATCTTCTTCTTCTTCATTTGAATTTCCGCAGGCTGTAGCTGTATGGCATAACAGTTATTACAAGACACTATTCAAATCTTCTCACACTCATACCTATGGGCAATTTAGTGTCTCCAATTAACCTAACATGCATGTCTTTGGACTATGGGAGGAAACCGGAGTACCTGGAGAAAACCCACGCTAACATGGGGAGAACATGCAGGCTCCACGCAGGAAGGCCCCAGGCCGGAATCGAACCCACGACGTTCTTGCTGTGAGGCAACAGTGCTACCCACTATGCCACCGTGCCGCCCCCATCTGGTAATCTACGGGGATATTCCCAGTGGCAGGTACCCCGGAGCTTTCCCGAGCATCGGGAGCCATCCCCGATGTTTCACGGGCATTGTTCGGAGGACATTCCCAGAAGCTTTGTGACCATAGTCGAAACATCAGTGAACGTTCACCGGACCATCTCCAATGCCTAGTAAGTGCAATTTCTAATGGGACTACTCCGTTTTTTTGGCAAAAACATCGGGAGCATCGGGAGCCATTGGGAGAAAATTAGTCTATTTCCACATCGCCGATGATTTTTCACCATAGGCATAAGATCTAGTGGCGAGAACATGGACAACTTTACAGCTCTGTACGTTTAATACGGGTTGTTCGCTATTCATTTCATACAACAGAGATGTATGCTATCCTCGGTGGTTATGGTGTTAGCCGAAGCTTGGCTGAAATGGCGCTATGCTCTACTTTGCGCCCTTTCTCCTACCCCAGAGTGCATTTCCCTGAAGCGTAGTTGCTAGCAACTAACATGGTTCGTCCATTCACAGTCTGTGGTTCCAAGTTAGCATCTGCGCTTTTGGAAAACACACTCCCGGCTTCCCGTGCATGTTGGATGCGGGTCAGGAGTAGGGGAGACTGGGGTCTGATAGCCATGGGGACCAATGAGCCATATCACTGTATTGCGATCAATCAATGCCAAAGGTGTTTAAAATAGGCAAAATATGGCTCATTTATCCCCATGACTCATCAGTCAATGGTCAAATATTTTGCCTATTTTAAGCAGCTCTGTCATCGATTGATCGCAAAATAGTGATGTGGCTCATTGGTCCCCATGGCTCATCGGACCCCAGTCTCCCCTAATGACTGGTGGGATAGTGTCATTTTTCCAATGGCAAGTGGAAGGAATTTTTTTTTTTTTTTTGGATGACGCGCAAGTCATTCCACAAATCATGCAAATTAAGGGTAGAAATTAAGAGACCACAAGGTGTTACTGTTCATGCACTAATACCCTTGCGGACGAGGATTGCTACTGTTCAGTACAAACTTGCTAGCTAGTCAGAGCTCAGAGTTCTCGCTAAGCAGCTTGTTTACATGTTCACAAGACTTCCTGGTCAAAACCCATCACGAAGAATGTGGAGCATGCTCAGAGCACATGGTCCAGTTCGGTTCGATTCAAGCGTATACATGCAGGCATAATGCGAATATTAAACGCATTATCTGGGTGTGTTAATCGGACTATGAGAAAATCAATTTAGCGCGATTCCAGTTGGACTAACATGTTTACATGCATTTTAAAGGTCCGGTTATAGTCAGACCAACACAATAATTCAGATTTCTCTAACGTCATGCAAACGCACTGATTAACTATCCTTAGAATACTAATCTTATGTTTAAGGTTGCAGGTTGTTTAGCTCACATTAGATAATGTAATTAATGCATACTTCAGATCTTTGCCCGGGCAAAGAGGTGTCATGCTCAAGCCTTCCCTTAACCAGGCAAGACTGTGAGGGGTAGGGAACCATGGCTGAGGAGTATACTTTGAAGCAAATTCAACAGTTACTGGGCATTTTTTGCATGAGCTGGCATGAAAAACCCTCAACTCACAATCAGAGATGCCATAAGTTACCATAGCAGGTTAAAAGAGATCCACCTTCATGACATTAAAAACTGCAGCTTTTGGCTCAACATACCCTGTTAACCCAACCAACTAATTTCGGTGCGTAGTATGCTATATCTGACATGCCAAATGTACAGCCGATAAAGGTTAAGTTAGAACGCTGCTAGAAAGTTGGTTAAAGTATAGCACATTACCTAAGACACCGTTAGGCCCATATTTAATCAACATACTGCTCAAAATGTCTGGGAAGAAGACAATTTTTCTTTGTTTTGCTCAATAAAAATTTCTTTTTGATTTGCAATCAAAAGAAAATAATGTTATGTCTGAAGTATGGAGTCAAATAATTTATGAAATTACTAGGTTTTTGCGACATTGGCCGACGAATTAGCTAGCCAAGAATCGGACAATTGACATCCATTGAGATGGCTTTGTTTTAATATTAACTCTGTACAATGTTGTGGGGGAAAGTCTCACCTTCTCACACAGTGCATTTTCATTTTAATTTAGTGAAAGCGCTTAGCACCATGTAGGCCTATTTAAAATCTCAATGGGAAACTGTATTATCAATTGTGAGACAGATAACACGATTGTTTTTTTGTTTTTTTTAATTTCTGAGAATGCATTTTCATTATAAGATTTACATATTCATTTTATTTTTGTTACCAATACGGCGGTGCACTTTTTGAAAAATTACAAATGGGAAATATGATTTAATTTTCAATTTGTTATGAAAATAATTCATAGGGATTGAAAATGAAAAATCAAAGTAGAGGATCACATATTTGTTTTCATTTTGGTACAAATAGTGTTTTTCCCTTGCGAAAAAAAGCATTTCTGAGAATTAATTTTTGTTTTGAGAATTGCCTTTTCATTTTATTTTTGTTTGCAGTAAAGTAAAGCACATTTTGAAAATTAAATAGCAAATAAGGTATGCTTTTTAATTTTCAATTTGCTAAAATAGTGCATCCATCCATGGACTTGAAAATGAAAAAGCTAAGTGGAGAATTACATTTTCATTTTCATTATGATACAAATAATGTGTTAGCTCCTTGGAAAAAAAGCATTTCTGAGAATGCATGTTCAATTTTAATATTGTTAGCTATAAGCCTCAATAATGTTATTTATGTAATATAATGTTGTGTATGTGACATTAATTGACTTCATTCTCTGTTCAGAGCACCATTGCTCCACTTTATCTTAACATAGCAAATATTTGTTTGCTGCTGTATTGATGTTGAAGATCTCTAAAAGTGCACCTTTAAATTATGATTTAGGACAGGCCTCTCAGAGAGTGATGCATGTTGGGTATAAGAATTGCCTCAAGAAGCTGGATTTTATGTTGTGGTCACATGACACGAGTGAATCTAAGTTGGGACGGCTTCACTTGGTAGTGTTCTTGCATCACACATTGCTCGGGTTGATTTGATTTGGTTGCCTGTTGGCATCTTTAAACTCTAGCCTATTGTTGATGTTGGTCAAAATCCCTGGACAGGTAATTCTGTTATTTCCTGTGCAGTATATAATTGGGTTGTGTGTGCTTACAACTTGTCAGGATAATGCGGCCGGGGATTTCTGGCAAGATTTCAATTTCCAGCATTATCCAGCCAATCAGAATTGAGAAAAATGCCTTCCTCTCTAAATCACCTCAAGTTACTTAATATGTTTTGTCTTCATATCCCATATTCATTTTTGATATCTCTCATTGTTTTTTTACTATAGAGGTTTTAAACATGTAGCCAATCTGCAGCTCAGATTTGTCAGTAATATTAGCAGCATCTCTTGTGATTGATTGAGTACCTGCAACTATACCGCAGCAGCTATAACAGACTTGCAGCAAGGACAACCTTTTCCACTGGACTCAAGGAGCAGTGGCCTACAGTTCAGGGTGAGTCACCATGCTCCGCTGAGCACCCTTCCAAAATGCAGAACAAGCCAATATTTACCCTGTAAATTTATGGAAATGGGCTATAAGCTTGTGAAACAAATGTATCTGGTCACTCTGTAATTGGAATGGTACTTAAAACAATGAAAATGTTGTTCTTAATGTGTACCAAACTGTATCTGTCATCTGCACTTTGCTTCCTCAGTGCTATTTCCCTCAAATATTGCCTCCCTTTTGTGCCTTAAAATTCCCATTAGAATCATTCTCACTGTTTCTGATATTGTTATTCAGAAAAAATATATATAATCCAGCTTTTATATACTTCCATGAGCTGCTTTTGTATTTCACGATAAGATTTGGCCTGCTGAAGTTCACTAGATCATGAGCATTGGAAATCTGAAATAGCCTGCTTTTGTAGGCTCGCCTATTTACTTTGTCTGTCAAAGATAGGAAATTAAGGGAATTTTTGCATTTACTTTCAAAAATAGAACATGCACAGCATTCCCATTGCAAATACGGAGAGATGGAGAGACATTTACACTACAGGCCAGAAGTTTGGAAGCAAGATCAAATTTGTAGAAAAAAAGATCATAGTTCCATTGGCATACTTTGCAACAAAATAAACATGATTATTATATAAAGAGTCACTTATGAGAATACATTTTTACTCAAATTATCAGGCCCATATTACTTGGCCCATGGTCCTAGTGCCTGCCAGATTGCCATTGGCATCTGATGAGCTGTAAACTATGACATAAAGTGAATAATGCAAACTGATTTGTTTTTTACTTTTTCACTGAAGTTGTGACTCTTGCAAATCTTCTCAACCCAAAAACTAAGTCCCTCCTTTCTTTTGTTAACATTTATTCAGCAATGGTCTGGTAACATCAATGTATACAGTATCTAAAGGTAAATAGAGGAAAATGGTGCATATCAATGAAAGAAAAGTCTAATCATGCAGTAAATACATCCCAAAATCCATAGATTTCATACTGGTTTTTAAGAAAGGCATTGTGAACAGAAACTTGAAGTTGCTTCCAAATTTTTGACCTGTATTGGCCTTGCTTCCAAACTTCTGGCCTGTAGTGTAAATGGAATGCATTCAGTTTACTGCAGTATCATGGGATGTCAGCATTTTTCTGTGCATGCTTTGAGGGAAAGTGGGTGATACATGTTGTGTAAGTGTTTGCCCGGTTCCCTGGTTCTCTTGTTATTAGCATATTTGTCTCACTTAATTCTATCAGATCTTCAAGCAAAATTTCACAGAACATAAAAACAACCTGTGAAAAATGTAAAATCGCATTTTTTAAATGATCATTTCATGTACTTGAAGGGAAAAAAAAAAGTTTTCTGATGCCTACTGACCCTGTGTGATAGTCATTACCCCCTGGTAACTCAAGCAGCTAATTTCAAATTTAACTGATATTTGGGCAAAATTGGACTAGAAATACCCAGCCTTGATTACTGCCTACCCTGTTAAGCCTGATCATCACTTGAATAGAGCCTGTCCTGCGTGAAGTAGACTAAAGGTCTCACACTGTGCCTGCGATCAAAAGAAATTCGAAAAGAAATTAAAATTAATGATTGAAATAAATCAATCTGGAAAGGGTTGCAAGCCACTTTTTAGGCTCTAAGACTCAAGAGAACTACAGAGACTGGCATTCTCCACATGGAGAAAACTTCAAACCGTGGTGAACATTCCTAGGAGTGGCTGGCCTACCAAAATTCCTTCAAGAGCATATGGACAAGTCATTCCAGGGAGTCACATGCTATGTTCACATAAAAAGCCTCATTCTACAATTCCGATTGTTTTTTTACTCTTATCAGATTTGTCTATCTTGATGATTCACATCCATAATTTCAAGTGACCTGTGTCTGTAATGTGAACATATCCACCCTCCAAAACAACAGGCATGTGCACAGTTATACATTTTTGCATGAGTCATCCTTGTCATTAACAGAAAAAAACATCATATTTGTGAGACCAATTATGATATTAAAACCTGATTCAAACCAAGAAACTGGATACACGGATGGCATTCTGCTCAGGAGGATGGCAAACAGTTTGTCAGCTGTACCTGATGGGGAGGCAAAAAAAGCCAGTGGGCTAGCTTTTTAGGTTTTTAACAGCGCTCAGTGTATGCGTACTGGCATAAAGCCACATGGAATCCAATCTGACCATTCTCATTCATGTCGCACGTCCACGTATCATATTTGTATACAATCTAGGACTACATATGAAAGTGGCTCAATTCTAATTTTAAGATTGGACAAAAGATGTTTCTGTGTCCACACAGCCCTGAAATCATCAGATCAGTGTGACATTGAGGCAAAAAATCTGATTTGAGTCACTTCAGCTTGGTAATGTGAACATAGCTAAAAGACCCCAGACAAACGTTTAAGGAGACAGGCCTCACTTGCCTTAGGAAAGGTCAGCATGCATGATTCCACTGCTGGAAAGAGACAGTGCTGAAGTGCTGTCCAATGGACAGGTGCAAGACGAAAGCCACTCCTATCCAAGAGGAACGTGAAGGCTCATCTGATATTTGACAACAAAAAAAAAAAGATCCCTGAAGCTATATGAGATACTGTTCCGTATCAAAACCGTAAACTGTTGAAGAGATTTTTTACATCAGAGAGAGGTTTTGTTACATCTGATATTAAGTTAACACAGTACTCTATCATAAGGATATCACACACAATCCAACTTTGCTGCTTCAGGATCTGGGCAACTTCGGCTTTGAGCCATTTTGAGGTTGTTGTTGTTGTTGTCTTTCTGCAAAAGATTGAAAATGAAGGTATGCATGGCCTCGTCTAAGTCCCGACTTGAAGTGGTTGGAGGCAGGCTCTTTGCTCCGAAAAGGTTGTTTACACTCAAAGATCCTACAATGAGGCTATTTTAAAGTAATTCTGCAAAGATGAGTAGGGCAAGATGTTAAAGGTTGATCTACTTTTTATACGGTACTGTACAATATATGGAAAATTGCCACTTACACTATTGAGAATGAACCTAATTTCACACAATGAACGCAATCGCATGGAATGGGCAGGAAGGCCCAATCTCTTCCAAGCTTTCACACCCATCAATGAGCTTAAATTACTTTAGCTTCTCTATCCCAAACATTTATGAAATCTTAAATCTTAGATGGATTTCTTCAAAAGCCTTTGAAAGACCACTGAAAACTGATCTTGTGTCCCTAAATGAAACATTTTACTGTAATCTAATCTCCAAGAAAACTAGAGTTTGCTTTCAGAGCCAATTAGCGAATTTTGTCAGATTTGTAAAAACAATACTTGCATACACAGCAGCCCTCCAGGACTGACGTTGCTCACCCTTGCCTCAGCAGACCAAATTTCTGAGTATCCTTCCTTTAATGATGGTGAAGAGACAACACGGCAAGACCGAAAATATTAAACTTTAGGAAACGACATTGAAGATATTGCCTTACTGTGTAAGCGAAAACCTGGCTTTGCATAATATCCATCATGGGGGTGGGGCGTCTAAGACAACACAACAAGTGTCAACACATTGAGCAGCGCGAGACATCCGACCGCCAACGACGGTCCTTAAACAAACCGCAATGAATAAATAATATCTCAACGAGTGGATGATGGCAATCCATAAATTACCTCCAGCACATCGCCCTGAAAGCCCACGATTATGTCCTTTCTTTTTTTATATATATATATAATGTTTTAAATTGACATACAATTCACGGGGAAGAGGGAAGAAAAGAAAAGGGGGCGTTATCTGGGCAGTAATGGACGATTGGAGGAGGGATAGGGAGGCCTGGGCCCCGCCTTTCATCCTCAGCCTGCTTTTGACCCAGGGAGAAGCAGGCGCTCAGTCCCGCAGACGCTAATCATTTCCCATATGCGGACTCTGATAAGTTAGCACGGCTGCTCCAGCCGCTCGGGAGTTCGCGCCGCGCGGCCGGTTATCGCGGCGAGAGCCCCTTTAAGAGGCAGGCGGCCGGCTCTCCCGCCAGCTCAAAGGCTCTATCATCACCTCAGTCTCTGGCTTTCATCTGCGGTCCCACACTAAGCCGCCAAAAGTGGAGAATAAACCGCCGTCTATATCGCTTGCGTTATGATGCTATAAATTTGATTTGGTCACCGCGCATTTAACAAGATTGTTTTTTTCCCCTGTCTTATTTTTATTTATTTATTTATTTTTCCGCGTGCACACTCGAAGCATTAAATTGGCATTGTACAGCTGACAGATACACATTTTATTGCAGGTTCTTGAACCTCTCAGATAAGGTGGAAAGGCCATGGCCGCTTAAAAAAAAAACAAAAATAAATAATGAAAACAGACTTTTGAAAAAAATGTTCTTCAACAAAGGTGAATAATAGTTGCATTCAGTTTTTGCATGATATTGGCTTACTGTGCCAAATTTTTTTTTTTTATAAACTCCTGCTCATCCCCCGAAAAAAAAGAAAATCTGTACTTCACTTTAATTTTCAAAGCCATTTGAGAAATTAATTTCTTTAACTTCTGTTTATTTATAAACCAAGTATAATGTGTTGGATATATTTCAAGCTGATTTTGTTCTTGCAGGGTTTATTTTGAAGACTGCGATCCAGTGGGGCCATTTATAGTCTCCTAACAATGCTTTTCCGCTCATTTTGGCCACTTCTTATAATTGACTAGCGTATCTTTCGCTGACCTTTGAGTGGCCAGAGACTGCCACAGACACTGATTACATCAGCCATTGATTTTGACACATTCCTGGGTATTAATTACCTCATAGAGGTGGCATACAATCAAACACCGACTGTGCTTTGTGGAATAATTATAAACTGGATTAAAGCCAAAGCAGGTGCTTTGTTCAAATATCAAACCTGTTATTACTACATTAGACCTACCATCCAGTCTCATTTAAATGGTGCTCATTTACAGAAAGCTGAATTCAGCAAGAATTCTGCAAAAGGCATGGAAAAAAGTCTTTACACTGTAAGAGGATACATTTCAGATACTGTATCCATGAGCTCATATAAATTATTGTAAGACCCTATTTTGTTCTTTTACAGACAGTATTCATATGTGCTTAGACTACTGTGAAGATGTAGTTGACCTGGTTTGGTTAGTGCAATGATTTACTGATAAACCATTTAAATTTCTTACAGAATACTGTCTTTATCTGATTTTTCAGTCTTGATGTAAACTTGTTAATATACAATGTTTGAATGTGCTGAATCAAGTATGATTATCATTCGAGTAATTTTTTAATACGATATCATCCTCTCCTGACATTACATTGTTTTCTTTGTTGCTGCTGTGGTGCATGAAAACTGCTGTAGCCAGTGAGGTCTGATTCTCGAAGAAAAGAAAATGTCAGGCCATAAAAAGATATTCTGTAGATAGTCATACATTTAAGTGGAAAAAAAAAAAAAAAACTCTGCGTGCATTCCCTTTGAATGTGTGACTGGCTTTGATCGACCGGTCGCGGCGATGTTCGTGAATTTTATGTGCATGAAACATCGCAGCAGACACTCTAAATGCCTTTTGACAGGCTTCAGTCAAAGGTGTGGAGAGTCACATGTGCCAAAGCTAACAGCTGTTAAGTACAGAAGCTGCAGGCTACGAACTGCAGCTCTTCCCATTGTCAGCTTCGCTGGTTAAATATTCCAGGAGGAATTTGTTACTACATGGTGATACATAACGGCTGAAAACCCCCTACACCAATATTGTTCTCAAATTGGCAGCAAGAGAACAAGGGACATGAAGGATGCCTCAGCGCCGTAACCTATCCCTCCCGCCTCCAGGGACCCTCTTGGCCAGCTTTCATCCTCATAATTATAATAAATTTGACATTTCATAGATAATATTGATTTCTTTATTTTAGCATTTCACCATAGGTGACAGTCTAGCGTCAAGAATGAAATTTCTATTGATCTCCTCGGCATTAATCCCTCATGTGTATGTGATCATTTTTATAAGACCTTTTACTGCACATAAATCAATATTTCATATTTCCAGCTATTCCAGAGGAGATGTCATATTTGTAAACTGCAAGTTGACACCTGCAATTCCGTTCCTGCTCGGCAGCAACTGTGCAAGACCAGTCAATTTTGGGCTTATGGTTGGAGTCAAGCTTCGAGAGGGGAGAGGTAGGCGCATAAAGAACACTTAGAAACTGCAGCTGCAGGCGTACTGTATTTCCTCCATTCACAGATAGACTTTATGCTTTCGGCTAATTATTGAGCGCTGCAGCCATCCCTGATGTATGACGATAATTAATTGCCAGATCATTTAGACTGATTACGTCTGTCCTACATTTAAAATATTGACTGCTGAATTAATTGGCATGTTGCTTTGTTTATGCGTATGTTCATTGTTATTTTTTATTTTCTTCCAGGGAAATTAACTGTATAATTATACCGTAGAACTTCGACAAGATGATAATTCAAAACTGTTCTTTTTTTTTAATTTTTGAATGACAGAGTCTGGAGTAGAGTACTTTGAATTTTAATTTTGAATTAGTTTCATATTGAAACATCTGAAAAGAAGTAGATTTTTCCTAGTTGATTTTGCAGTATAGAAAAAAAACAGCTGTTCAGAAAGAAAAAGTATATGGCCTGACTGAATTCACAGAACTAAATTCCTGTGCTTATACTTCAGGCTAAAAGCTTATTATTCCATTTTTTGATTCTCTGCTTGCTCTATTCAACATGACTTTTAAAAAGGCTCTTTCACAGTGAGTGAATTGAACGGTATACTAGCATAATTCAGATGCGACATGACAATATCTGTGGAAAATGCACAACTGTTTAGCGAAAAATATTATCACCTGAACTGTGGAGACGTGACCTTTTCTGCTCTCGCTGTAACATGTCCCTTCCATACAAACCCTGTAAAAGCGCGTCAGAGGAAAGGCCAGTCCATTAAGAGAATATGCTAATTTAACCATCCTCCCCTAATTGATGCCATTTTAGCGAGTAAACAGGACTTCTGTCTGCGATGGATGTGTTTCTGCCAGTTAAAGAGGGAAATTTCGGATCTACTTTTCGCCGTAATTTTCTATCGAGAAGCTATTGGCATGCCATTATTGCAAATTACAAGGCGTTTTTCGTTCTGAGGAACTGCTATTCTTGTTGATTTTTTTTTTTAAAGGCCATGCCTTCTTTGTCAGTCAGCCGAGGGCATTTGCTCACGGAGAAAGGTGTCGGCACATGACTGTTTGAACATGAAGCTGTACGCGCTGTGGAGGACTGAGCGGCTGGTTGGCGTGGGGTGGACAGTCATGTGACTTGTGTCAGCGGCTCACGGCGAGGTGCTGGGATTTGCCTGATATATCCATCGGGGGTCTCAGGCGTCTCCTCCCAAAACCTTTGGCTACTCAAGAGCAGTCATTGTGCCAGTTTGCAAATTTGGCCGACGAGGAGGATGTAGAGCACTTCTCATGTCCAGTTTGGTCCCTATAATTCTGTCATCTCAGGTTCCCTAATTCAAGAGATGGGCCTCATTTGCACAGGTGCTTGTATACCACAAATTACAATGCACACTTTTAGTGCAGTGATAACATTTGATATAAAACATTTCAGTGTTGAAATATATTTCTATTATAATGTATAGCAGTGGTGGGTAACAAGAGCCTTTCATTGGTTATCACCCCAACTTCTGGCCTTCAATTTCTTACTTAGTCACATCATATGTCAAATTTTGCATTTCAGCAGCATTTTCTGAAATACTTGTGAGTGACCACCAAAGACTGTCATATTTTGCCATAATGAAACATTTTACTGTGATCTAGTCAATGAGTAAGCCCATGTTTGTGTGCGCAGCAGGTTAGCTAATTTCGTCAGGATAATTGTTGGAAACAAAAACCTGATTACACACCGTTCACGCCCTTTAGGACTGTAATAGCTTACTGCTGGTATATATGGTTAAATACTACACCCATTCACATGCTTGCATACTGTATTTTAAGCAGTATTTCAGGCAAAGGTGATGTGTTAGCCTGAAATGGCTGGTACACAGACCTCTGGACTGTCTGTCCGAATTCTGCCCCTAGTTGTCGAGCAGGTTTATAGCATTTAACAGAAGTAGGACTTCCTTCAAATCCTTGGCCAGTAATTCCAAACAGTATACTATGCCCTGGGAGATTCATAATGTCAGTTCTGGGAATGAAAGCACTAGAATATACTGTATTTATTTATTTATGTATTTTATATAGTCTTTTTAACCTGTGGCTTGACACACAGCATCATATAAATTGCGTATTAGTGGGTATCCCAAATTCTTCCTGAAATGCAAGACTTTTTGTTTCAGTTTTAATTGATGGAATAGGACCACAATTTTATTATGTTTTATTGTTTAAAAAGTATTGTTTCGTGCAAATTGAATACGCTCCTTTTTAACAGATAAAAATGATGAAAATAAGGCTTGAAAAGAAAAAATTACTTGAAAAAAAATACTAACAAATGCCAAAATCAGTAGAAAATAATCCAATACTGGCATGTGAAAATGTAAAAAACTCTACAGAAGTAGAAGTTTAGAGAATGAAGCATGTCTGAATTAAAGAGCTTATATTTGGCCTTTTATGCACATTTCCTTCAGTATTTTGTTCTAAATCAGAAAATATAATTGCTATGATTCCAGTCACAATTACTATGTTTGATCAGCATACGCATTCAACATTTTCTTCTGTGCTGATCCTTTTCACTACTAGCGATCTTCAATTTTTAATGTTTAAACCCATATTCCATCTGGAAATTAAAATCACAAAATCAGCTTTGCCCAGGTGATTTATCACAATGTTCGACATCATTACAATGCCAAATTTCTGTGTGAGGTGGATGACTAGGCCGTATTCACAGTCAATCATTTCAGACAAGAAGACCTGGAAATCGGGAAAAAAAGGTTCTAAATATTAATTTATTTTGTATTTTCAAGTGGCGGTGATAAAGATGGTAAACTGTCATTAAAATAATGGCAATTTCTGTGTTCTAAATTTGTGGCCCTCAAAACGAATATTCTGATTTACCTTAAATAATAATTGAACCCAGGGTGGCGTTCAGTGTTTTGGACAGTTGCATATTCCCAACTGTTTCCTGTATTTTGAGCTGCTGAGAGAACTCATGTGGATGGAACCTGATTTTGATCTTCGTTTGAATCAAATTAAATGCTCTAACCTTTACAAATGTAATTCCCAAAAAGTATAAAAATGCTGTATTCTTCAATAAAAGACAAACAACTGTTATAAATGGGTGATACGGTCATTGCAGATATAAGAAATATTTAATAGCAATGAATTAACAACCTATGTTGGTTCGCTAGATTAAATTAAAAGGCCGTTATGCTTCCTTGTGATACATGTAGAGACAACGAGGTACAGACAAATACATTGATTCTTTTCTCTATAACGAAATAAACAATATGTAAATGGTGAATTTTGGGACAAAATTAAATCAAAATGCACATATTACATTGTTCACCTCAGAAGAATGACAGCAATTCAATTTGGCGGGGAGGAATTTAGTTAAAGATTTAAGGCCCCTTATTCCGTTTCTCTGTAATGCTGGAAACTCAGATGAAGTAGCATGTTATTTCTTTCCTGAAGTAGCTTGTTATTTTCTCTGAAGAGTTGACTTGCTGATACCTTTTTCTTTGTATTTCTTGTTGCATTTCATTCCTTTGTCCATATTTCAAAATAGATTTACTCTGTCCCTGTTCTAGTATTAGCTACTCCAAAATGGTAAATAATTTGTATGGATTAATAACTGTAACCATTTTCCTTTTGACTGTAATTGACACTTAAATTTTAGAAACCCAGCCCCCTTCAGAATCCTTGTTGGGCTGCCAATCCTCTCCTAATAAGGGCCCTTTTTTCAGTAGGGATTCATGCATCCTGATGGATCAAATTAGAAGGCCACTGACTTAGATAGATTGTGCGGCATAATTAGTGAATCTTCAATGCATTAGACGGTGTCACTCATTTACGGGGCCCTTTGTTAGGTACCTTTTCTGGACCCAGCATGCCGCGGAGCGCATTTGCCTCCCGTTTCCTCCTTAAATTCCTTCGTTATGTCACTCCGGAGACAGATCTCTGACCGTTTCCTGTCAGCCCACCCCGAGCTCGCCGCGCTACGGATAGCGCAGTGGGATGACTCCTAATTGGAGCTGCTTGAGTTAGTAAGTACCCACGTCCGTGTCAGTGTCGCGAGGTAACGGGGACATCGCATGACAGCAGGGGAGCCGTCTCCCCTCTCGTTCCTCTCCGGCGGCAGGGCATGTTCCTGGAACACCGTCTGTGGTCAGTAGCCGTGTCAGCTGCACTGTCAACCCGAGACCCCAGCATTTAATCCACTTCCTCCGCTGTCTGGAGTGTGTTCCCAATGTAACTCCGGCACCTGGTGAGGTTTACCTGTATTTAAGCTCTAACTGTGTAGACCACCTAGCGTGTGAGTGTGTGTGTCTATCAGGCATTTAAAATAATAATGCACCGACTGCACATTCTTTTCAAGGCTGTGAGCAGTGTTTATTTGCCACCGGAGTGCATTAATTTCAAACTTTCTTACACTGTACGTTCTTAATCTCTTGTCTAATGCTGCCTTGTGGTAGGTGTCTATTTAATCATTTGAATTTTGTGCTTTACTTCATACATGTTGGATTACTCAAGATTTTGCAGTCAAGAAATGAATACGCCAAGCACTAATTATCGCTATTAAACTAGGGCTTATTCTGTGGCTAAGGTACACACTCAGTGATAAACAGCAAAGCCTGACCAAATTTTCTGAGGGTCCAAATTAGCGTGTGCTCTGGTATCCTCCTCAGATCGCCTGTCCCTCTCCTCTTATAGGTGTAATGAAGATGGAGACTAGACAAGGAACCTGAAAAGAGGCTCCTCCGTGATTCATGACATCTCGCAGTCAGGCAGTTAACCTGGGCCCTGCTCCGCTGCGAGAGTGAATGAGGCGGAGTTACTGTGCGCATGGTGACAGTGTCAAAGCATCAGGAATTGCTGATTATGCTGCTAAATATTGATCTACGCTTCACGTGTGTCAAAATTCTTTCTTTCCTTAATTAGAATTTCCCCCCGGCTCCATACAGGAGTGGAATACATCAGTTCCTGAACACGGGGGGGCAGGGAATTCTGGGATATAATTGTGACCCCTTGTCTTTCCTTCTTCTCTCCACAGTTTTTAGATGATTTTCCAACTGCCTATGTGATCTTCCTTAGCTTTATGGTAATCATTGTCATTTTCTCCATCTTGGGTCTTCCTCCCTCTTTCCTGCTATCTCTTTCTATCTCTGCCCCTTTCTCTCTCTCCCACTTTCTCCCTGTTTCTCTCCCCCTCTCTCCCTGAGTCTCCCTCTGTCTCTCACCCCCTCTTCAGTCCTCTCTCTCTCCCCCATCTGTCCATCTCACTGGCTCCCTCTCTTTCTCTCTCCCTTTCCCCATTGTGTCCCATCCCTCTCTCCCTATCTCACTACCTCTCTCTCCCCATCACTCCCTCTTTCCCTTTCTTTTTCCCCCTCTCCCCCTCTGTCTCTCTCTCTCTCTCCTCTATCTCTCTCTCCCTCTCTCTGTCTCCCCCCCTTAATTCTGTCTCTTAGGTGGCATTTTTCATCAGCGAGGCTCGTAGGCTTGTGTTCTCCTGCCTGTGGAAGTTTGAGTGCCAGGAGGTGCCTTTTTCTATTTGTTTGTTTCATGCTACGCTGCGTCAGCCACTGACCTGTGGTAGCCATGTCGCACACGAGGCAGACGGGTTCATCCAATCAAAGAGAGGCTGGAAATTAACACTGATCTTTTCAGTCTGGGATGGGGTCCACGGGAAGGCCAATTTCATGGCTATTCCAAGATGAAAATATTTTATACGCATTTGACCAATCGTATCTCACTTTCACTTCCCTGATGCTGTTTTTTTTTTTTTTTAAATTTTATAATAACTGCCTTTGAGCTTTCAGAAATTATTTACAGTGTGCACTGTTATTGATTTCAAATTCTGTCATTTGTTTTTCAATTGTTGTTCTTGTTGTTCTTTCATTTAAAAGTTTGATTAATCCTATGAATAGAGTCGTGCATTATTAACAATAGACATAGATCACAGAAAAGGCACAAGACTGAAATGAATGCAGTGTTCAACTCCATCAAATTGATAGACTGTCAAACACAGCTGTTGTATTCAAACCTGTGGAACTTTAGGCCTATTTTCAATTCTAGTGGAGATACCAAGGTTTTCAACAATCCCAATTATAAGCCACTGAATAACAGGGAAATGTGTATAAAATGATGAACAAGATCTAGATATTTCCCATTTGATGAATTGCTGTGGCCATAGAAACACTGTGTCCTGGGATTGAATATTTTTCTCAATATAAGTGTGATGTGACTCCAGTGAAGTGCTGCAACCAGCTGATAGAGATTGTGTACGTTACATTGCTCTGCAGTATGAAAAAAATATTGTTTTTACCAACTTTAAAACTACAAGTACTTCAGGGAAAATTTGAGTAAATAGAGTTTAAGGGGTTAAAGTATACTGCTGAATTCAGGAACTACACCTGAAAAATACTCCAGGTGTAAGAGTTTTACTTTGATATCACTGTCCTGAATACATTGGCCAAAAGTGTTTTATAATATTTTGAACATGCAATGAGTGAAAACAGAACCTTTAGAATAAGTAAAGTATTTTGAACATATGAAACATTAATTCCTCTGAATTTCACACACAGCCTGTAGTGGATTTGGTATATGAAGTGTCGTCATACGCGTAGCATTTATGAAATATTTATGCCCGCTTCTGTGCTTTTTATTTATCCAGGGAAATTTTGAAATTGGAAAGTTCATGCGCTGCATCAGATGTGAACGTGTGTGTTTGTGTTTGCGCGTGTGCATACGTCCCAGTGAGAGCAAAATTCTGATTCCAGGCATTATGAGCAGTGTAAATCTGAGTTGAGAAATATTTTGACATAAACAGATACCCCAAAATAACTCAGATTTTGCAAAGACCTAGCCTGGCTGTGTCCTAATTGTTTCGCTTTTCGATCAAATGAAGCTGGGTTTACAGCATATGTGGTGCTTCGCATAATTTTCACCTTTAACATGTTCACTGGGGTGTGTGTGTGTGGGTTTTTGTTTGCTGTTTGTGATGTTAAATCTTTGTGGTCATGTATGTGTGTGCCTTTGTGTATTTATTTGTGTGTATTTATACGTGTGCCTTTGTGTGACTTTGTGCTTGTGTGTAAATGCGTGTGTGGAAGACTGTGCATGTATGTGACTTTGGTGTTGTGTGTGGCTGTGTTTGACTAGTACGTGTGTGTGTGTGTGTGTGTGTGTGTGTGTGTGTGTGTGTGTGTGTTTTGATATTTAAAACCCACAGAGTTTGTCACTGTCTCCTGTATTCGGTGCATCTCAGGAGTCCTCTGTGGGTCAGCTGCTCTGGCGCTGGTCTAAAGGGCTGATCTTCTCTGGGAAATGTACAGATCTCTCCAGAGCGTTTACATGATCAGGTTGCCTGAACCCCGTCCTCTGTTCTGGGAGATCTCTCTGAAGCCACATCCATTTCATAATTCAAAAGCTATGAACCATTCAGTGAGATCAAAACCTTTTCATGTGATTTTGCTGGTGGTCTTAGGGTCAGTATGCAACACAGGCTGAGACTCAGTCCTGCAAGACGTGACTTTTAAAGGCACACTATGCACTATTTTTAGGCCCGTCGCAGCCCTGCGTGCAGTTTCAGAGAAGCCTACTCAATCCTCAATCTCACCTGCCACCTCCAATTTCATATTTTGTTTCCATTTTTATGCCATTTTTTAGTTTAACAGTCTCAATTTTTTTAATAGTTCAACTGAAACCTGACCCCACCCTATATACTGTGTCACCCACTGATCTATATAGAATAACCATTATTATTATAATAATACACATATATATTAATATAATATAATAGTTTTTCAATATAGATCAGTGGTGTCACCACATTTTCCCCCACCAAAGGAAACTGTGTCGCGCCTAAAATCTTCCCCAAGCACAACTTCAAAGAAGCAACACAAATGTGTGCAATGTGGTCAAATACTGAAATTGCCGGTGTATCACAGACATGAATCTGCGGGGTTATTTTTATAATACAATATAATGTAATATCTGGGTGGAAATCCCAAATAGTACGCCCTGAATATTAAGTGTTCCCCAAGATATGTTTCTCAGATTTAAAACTTAAAAAAAAAAATAGAATAAGAGCATGCAGCGTAGGATCCATGTTTGTCCTTTTACTTATCTTTTACTCAGTGCAATATTTCCCTGTCCGTTCTGATTACCCTATGTGTGATATTTTACTGAAGTACTGAATATACCTGTGCACATAAACCTAAAATTAACCATAAAAGGCAAAATTTTCCAGAAAGTATTTGAGTGTGCTTAATTGCTGAAATGCTAAAATTGCACAATTTACCCATTCACGTACATTGTAAAATAATTCTGTTGAAAAGTATAAATATTTTTTAAAAATATGAGTGATGTCAAAAATCTGAAGAGAGGCAACCATTTCCCAATCATGCTGAACACGAGAAAGTCTGAATGCTGTTAATTGGTTGAAGTGTGTAGCCGTTTTCAGATTCCCAGAGTACAGAATCCTCCACTGTATTTTGTTCCAGTGACCCGGATTTGCTAATTAGCGCAATTCTTCGATAAGAAGGTGGAACTAATTCACAATTTGTAAGTTGGCTGAGTTCATGGATGAAAGACAAACACGGCGAGACCTTAACTTCCTGAGCCCTTTTGACAGTACAATATATGACGCAACATACAGTATGTAATGATACCTTCATTAGCAGTGCATCACCTTAAAGACACTTAATACTGTACGCATATTATAGCACCTGACAATTGCATCACCTGTTAAGTAGAGAGTAGAGTCTCCTTTAGTCTTGGACATAGTGACAAACTCTAACTGACATCACTAACTCTATCCGAACTCTAACGCTACCCCCAACTGTGTGTTAATTACCACCCGCAGCGCAGAAGGTGGTTTGAGTAGCGAGACATGGAAAGGGTGAGGTATCTGAGAGGATAGCAGGTATTACAGGTGTACAGTATTACTGACCCCAGCCTTTCCTTGGGGTCAGTAATACTGTAAGTCAACAATAAAGGATCCCCCCAGTTCCCGTACAGTATATCTTGTGTGCTCAGAAGAGGTGGCAGCGGCAGATGGGAAAGCAGGTGTTTTATTGTGGTGTTTCTGGGCCGAGCTTGACGCGACTCCTGCCCTAATCCCTGCCTGAGATAACAAAGCCCACTTAAACCCCTGGCTGGGACCTTGCCTGTCTCGTGTGATGCGCTCGCTCTCCTTCCCGCTAACACCGTCAACATCGACACCAGCCCTCGAGCGCCTTCTAAAACCTCCGCGAGACAACTGCAACGCCGAGCTCAAGCGACCATCAGAGTATGTCGTATGTGCGCTTTGGTGTGTGTTACTGTAGTCCCACTGCAGCCGAACTGTTTCTCTCTCTTTGCATTCCCTGCCCAATTTGGCAGTAGAAATTGAAAACTGGTGAGGTGTTGTCATGTACTAAAGAGACTACATCATTCTCTACATGTGGCAGGCCGTCCTGGAAACGCATCGCGTGTCGCACGTTTCCGGATGACAGATGGCCCCGCGCGCACTGTTCCCTGTTCATGCTTGCATTCCCATTATGGCTCTGTTTATATTTACTCCGTCACAGTGTTTAGGGGGCTATATAATGTCAGGGCAGTGAGAGTTCTCCCAACAATAATGATTTATCAGGCACAAAAATAATGGCGGCGTCTAACCCAGGAGCAGAGAAAACTCCTGGGCGCAAAATATACTGTAGTTTTAAGCTCTATTTGATGAATGTGAGCCGGGATCCTGTGGGATAGATTACTATAAACCTGCTCTTTTACTTTCTAATCCTGACTTGATTTGATTTGGACTTGAACACAGCTGCCTGGAAACTCGGCAGCGAGTAGCTGACGTCTCTCCACTGCCGAGGGGCCAGCCGGCTTCCTTCCTCCCGGAACAGGGGGCATGTTTTCAGCTTTGTTTTCTTATTTATCGAATGGGTGGGCTGGAGGCTTTCCTAATGCTCATTATAATTGGTTTTCTGCTTGAACTTTCAAAAACTGTCATGTCAAAACTCGGTCAAGAAGCCCCCCCTCCACCCCTCTCAGCCCCCTTAGCCTACAAAGCCCCCACCCCCCTCCCAAACCTCTCCGTTTTCCTTTAAATTTAACCATTGGCCCTCCTTCTGAACGCATGCCACTCCGCAAAGTTGCAACAATATCCCAAGGGCTCCTTTCTGTGTGTTTACTTTTCTCTGGAAAGCTTACAAAGAAATTCTGCAGAAACGAACAAGTTCTCCAACTGTTTGGACTTCGGTCAACCTGAGTCTCTGTGTCTGTGGTGTGTTAAAATATTATAAAAATACCACTGTTCCAGGCAAAATATTACTGCCCTTATTTGAGTGAACTGCTTAATTGGGGTGGATCAATCATTGCAGGCATTGGGTTTCTCCAGCTCAATTTTAATTTTTTTTTTTTTTTTTGTTCTGCAAAATCAGTAGCACAAGCTGCAACTTTTTGATGAGCGAAAAGAGCGGCTCTCCAAATTAGCTAGTGAACTGAATAAGTGGTAGCGGTAGCCTACTAACAGTAGTCATGACGGTGAAGAAAAGGATAATGCTCATCGAATGAAATATGCTGTATTTCTGCAGGTTTCGCTGCTCCTCGGCGCATAGCCTAGTTCACTTTTCCGGAATCGTCTCTAAAAATTGTCACAGATGCTGCTCACGTGCTCTTCACTCATGTTGTGACGGCTTACAGTGGCTGCAGGAAATTTGTCGGTCATACGCTGCTCAAATGCAATTACCAGGACAAAGTGAAGCTTGTTGGCAAGTATCTGCCATGCGCTCCGGGCTGGGGAGCTGCGGAGGACAGGCGATGCGCACGTAGATGCACCGAGGGAGTGCATGTCCATGAGCGCATTTGGGATGTTCACTCCACACAATGGTTCAAAAGCAGAGAATCTCTGCTAAGTTCAGGGCAAACGCACTTGCGCGTATAGAAAATGGGGAATATGGGATTTTCAGAGGCCCTATGACATTTCATGTGGCTGCATCCCACGCAGCGATAATTTAAGTCTCAATTTGAATTGAATCGTCCCTGTTTTCAGTAATTTAATTCAATGAGCAATTCAATGAGCACTGTTACCGCGTAGATTGACCATTGACACATTGTCCACTTGTGCATCATACGCTTTGCAGATGAGCTGTTTTCTGTCCTGTGTGTTTTACATCCTTCCTCAGGCCTCGCCTCACTGTTCTTAATGCTTCATTTGTTGGTTTTACAACTCACTGCCTCTTTGCCATTGATTCTGGCCAAGCAAACTGTTCAATGTTTTTTTTTTATCTTTAGTTTTTGTTTTTTCGGTCATTTTTTTTTTCTTTTTCACAAAGCGCATACGCTGCATTCGGAAGCGTGCTTCTTTAAAATCTCCTCGATCACCATAGGGCATTTATTGCTCTTCTTTCTAGTTCAGTAACCACTGAGCAGAGGGTTCATTAAAGTTAATTGAATTGGAAACATGTCTGCCTGGGGAAATGTTAACTCTTTGTTTGTCTTGGCAAAATGGCAAAATCTCCTCTTGTAGATTGGATATTGTCAAACCATGCTAACATAGTCAATACCTGACTTTTGAACAAACACATTTTCCCTTAAAAGTTGATTTCAAGTAAAATACCATGTTTAAATCGTAAAAAAATTCCAAAATATTGATGAGTCAATGTAAAAGGTGGTGATGAAAGAGGAAAGGGAACTTTTTTGCGTTTGATGAGATTGAAAAAGATTCTAATGGTCTGCCTAATGCACCTGCATCCAATATGTCCAGTATCACTCTCTAGTGCAATCATAACGATCATCGTCCTTTCTAGCCATTTTCCAGCTGTAGGACTGAGCGTGCCTGCCACACTTGAATTAATAATTTGACAACATCCGTCAGAAATCAATGCGTAATAACAGACAGCCCAGAGCACCTATTATGAAGTAAATATTTATGACTGATTTGACTGCCCTTCAATACTAGTCAATCTCTCTTAAAATGATCTTTGCAAATCATTAACCTCCCTTTACTGGCCCTCTCCCAGTTGGTAAAAGCCATTAGAGCTGGAGGAAGGTGGAGGGGTTGGGGGGTGGGGGGTCTTGATTTTTGGGCTCTCATTATTCACTGCTTATTTGTCTGTTCACTTCATTCTTCATACATGGCTGGTGAATTGATCGCAGGTTTAGTCTTATGAATGATAAAGAAGGGGTGCCACGGGAGTTGAAAGCACTCATTCATTTCCTGGGGGCTGGCCTTGGGGGTGGTGTCGCTGTGGGTGTTGGGGTCTAATTCTGCAACGTCCCAAAATTTGTGCATGGTGTTGAACATCCAAAGTGACAACACTCACTTCCTCTGTACCCTCCCTGACATTGTCTCACGACTACGAGAGCTGGGCTGCTTTGACTGCGGTTTTATTCTTGTTAAATTCCCCAGTTTCTCCATGGCCCCGTCACCTTTAATTCCCTCTGTGGGTGGTATTTGCCTGATTTTACCGTGAAGTGTTCTGCTGCACCTTATAAGTGCAATATATGAATTAAATTATATTTAATTTCTCTTAATGGTCAGTTCATTCATTCAGAATTTAAGTTGTAAATAAGATAAGCTTATGAATAACACATATCCCTCTAATTTCTAAAAGAGTTGAAGTCTCGGACAATGTACAGTTCATAACTGTATTTTTCTGATGTTATATTTTGCCTTACCTCACATCAGTCCATTTCCAATACAACATTTTTTTCATGTTTTTAGAATTCTTAGTGTTTGAGTTCTGAATTTGTTAATTTTCTGTAAATTTTATTATTTTCTGTGTATTCTTACATCTGGTACGGTCGTTTTCCCTTGACTCTTTGATTAATTCACACATGCTTTTGTTTATATCCTCACTCCTCCTCCTCATTCTATTTGTTAATCACTTCTTATTAGTTTCCTTGTTTGTAGCCACACCCTCAGTCACTCTTCCAAGCTCCTGCACACCTGTTCCCACTCATTAATGTGTTCATTTCTCCCCTTTATAGAGACTTTGGCTGGTTTATTGCTGAATAAAATGGATTCCCTCTTACTTTTGCATTCTGATGTACTGACTTTTGAACCTCAGACTGAACTATGACTGTGATTTGGATTTCCTCTCTGATGCTGCATGTTCACTGTTTGGGTCTGACCCAGATTGTTGGACACTGAGTCCTGTGTCCTTACATTTGTAAGTCCTTGAAAGCACTATCCGTATGTGAAGTGGGGCTATAGTTTCACAGCTTATCATAATGTTTTTATATCCATCAAAAAATATGCGAATAAAAACATTATTTGGCCCCATTTCTAATAGCTGGTAGTGCCTCCCTTGGCAGCACACCTTCAGTCAAACGTTTCTGATAATTGACAGTGAGCTTTTTTCATCACTGTGGAGGAATTTCCGCCCACTCTTTGCAGAATTGTTTTAAATTCAGCCACATCGAAAGGTTTTTGATCATGAACTGCCTGTTTAATTTGATTAAAGTCAGGATGTGACTAGGCAACTCCAGAACCTTCATTTTGTTTCTTGTGAGGCATTCAGAAGTGGACTTGCTTGTGTGCTTCAGATCATTATCCTGCTGCATAACCCAACTGATCTTGAGTTTTAGGTCACAAACTCATGGCCGGACCTTCTCCTATAGTATTTTCTGGTAGAGTGCAGAATTCAAGGCTCCATCAATCACAGCAAGTGGCCAGGTCCTGAATTAGCAATGCAGTCCCAAATCATCACACCACCGCCATCATCATTGACTGTTGATACAATGTTCTTGCTGTGCAATGCCATGCTTGCTTCTAGCCAGATGTAATGGGATCTATGTCCTCAAAAAGATCCACTTTTGACTCATAATGATTTTCTCTGAAAAGTCTTGGAGGTCACCAAAATGTTTTTGACAAATGTGAAACAAACCTCTTTTTTTTTAGGTCAGCGGTGGTTTTCGTCTTGCAGCTCTCCCAAGGATACAATTTTTTCCCAGTCTTTTTCTTGTTGTGGAGTTGTGAATACTGACTTTAACTGAGGCAAGTGAGGCTTGCAGTTTTTTTGATGTTAGTGCAGGTTCTTTTGTGACCTCTGGATGAGCCATCGGTGCTCTCTTGGAGGAAATCCACTCCAGGGAAGTTTCTTCACTGTTCCAAGTTTTCTTCATTAGCAGATAGTGCCTCTTACCTTTCTTTGCTTGAGTTCCAGGCCCTTTGAAACAGCTGTGTAACCCTTTTCAGACTGATAGATGTCAAAAACTGTTTCTTATCTGTTTTTGAATTTCTTAAGATCATGCCATTGTGTGCTTCTTTTTGCTTATGTCACATTGCCTGGCAGAATTTTTTTAAGTAATGCTTAGATTCAACAGGGCTGGCAGTAATCATGCCTGGGTGTGTCCAGTGAAATTAACAAAATTATCAATTAAATTTGTTGTGAATTGATTTAGCGATTCAGGGGGGCAATTACTTTTTCCAGATACGGCCAGGTAGGGTTGTAGAGCAGTTTTCCTTCAATAAATGAAATTGTCAATTAGAAACTGCATTTTGTGCTTACTCGGGTTATTTTTGGTGAATAGTAAAATTAGTTTGACGACCTGAAACATTTCAGTGTGACAAATATGCAAAAAATAGAGGAAATCATTAAATCATTGCACTGTATTCTACACACAGGTGTCAGAATTGCACTGGAATAGGAACTTATGTAGAAAACACAGCCTCAAACTTGCCCGAGGAATGCTGTCATTAAGGTCTTAATAAAAGTGTTACCTACACCCCCCTCCATTTGCACGTTCACGCGGAGGGACCACCATGTTGAAGTCTGCCCGATCTAATTAGCACCAAGTGAAAGTGCACTGTGAAACCCCAAGCCAGTGATTCTGCATCCTACTGACTTTCCAATCTTACTCTGTCTTACCAAAAGCACGGCAATACTGTCTACATATCAGATGCATCTTTCGGTATCCATGGTGCCAACTCCTTCCAACCTCAGTAGAAAGAGAAAACGTTGTTCCAGAGTTCACGCATGCATTTAAACCCTCCCTCTTAACCCCTCTGCATAGATATAGACGCCGGCGTCCATAAATTCGGAAATTTAATTCCTAAATACTTCTGTAATTGAATTTCCAAATTATTCCACTGGAATAATTTTCCAGAGTCTCTGTGACACAAATACTGAGTTATAAGGCCTAAATAGGCCCATGCAAAACAGGAAAAAATTGGCATTATTTGTACTCTGTGCAAAGTTATTAATGAGGAGCATCCTCCATGGCTGCAACGGAGTCTTAAAAGGGAGTGACACACTGTGGTGTTGAGCTCCGTGGTGTAGAGGGACGATTTGGGACCCATGTGTGCTGGCTTGCAGCTGCTCTGCACTCCTTAAGAGTTTAACACTCTGGAAGAGAAAATATAATTGCTAGAGTCATGTGACTTGGTCTCGCGCAGTAGGTGGGTAATCATCTCAGGCAAGACTGCACTCATTTCAGAAGTTTGCGGCTGACCTAATGAGTGGATTAGGTTTGATATAAAACACATTTGTTATGAGGAGATGCAAGCTGTGTGTGCTTTTTGAGCCATCCAACAACCTTCTTTATATACTTTTTTCAATTAATAATTTCCATTGCGAAATTAAATATTTAGCACACAAGAAAGGGATTGGAAAGGAAAGACAAATATTTGGAAGAAAAAAAGTACCAGGTCATACAGTACAGTCATTGCATTCATCAACACAGCAAATAAATTTGTGCATCGTCAGAGGTCACCGTCTTGCAACAAAAATGGTCTTGAATCCGTTTTTCATGTAAATGCAAAATCTACAGTATAGTATACTGTTGTTGTATTGTGTGATAAATTGTAAAAAAGTATACAATCCCAATTCTAAAAGGGTTGGCGCATCATGGAAAATGTTAATAAAATAAAAAAAGACTGATTGCAAAAGTCCATTCATCCTCTGATATTTTGAAAACTTTACAAGAACACATTTTCTGATGCTCTCACATGTGAAATAAATTGCTTAATGAAAAAAATACAAAGTTCCAAAGTTGGCACTGTTGATGGGTTTTCCACTGTGTAACATCACCATGCCTTGTAACCTCACTCATTAAGTATAATGGTGCAGAAAACACTAGTTGGTTAAGTCTAGTAAGTGAAATTTTCCCCCACTCCTCTATTAAGCAGGTCTTTAGAAGCACAAATGTACAGGGCATCTGTTGCCATATATTTTGCTTCATGAGGCGCCATATATGGTATTCTCAGCCGGAGATAAATCAGGAGCCTTGTTTTTAAACATTTTTCGAGGTATTGTGCTTAAATATTGTTTTTGCTCAAATAAAGAAAAGCAGTATTTGGTTTAAGCCCCTTTCACAATTGGAGCGCGACTGCTTGCGGCCATTTGGTCGTACAACAGGGCAAAAAAAACTTCCATCGCACTTGACCATAGAAAACTTTCACAAATGCAATGGGGGTCGTACGACAAGAGCAATTATATTGCCTCATTCAGTCGTACAATGGTAGCACAACGTCGCAAAAGCTTTCACAATTGAAAAAGGAGTCGTACGATAAGAGCAATTATATTGCCTCTACAATCGTATAATGGTAGCACAACATTGCAGGACTCCTCGCTAGACATCCCTAGCACAAATACGAGTGTTGCACGATTTCCTATCCATCAAGTGCGACTTTTTAATTTGTGCGAACTCTTGCATCAAGTCAGGCGACTGTGTACTAACATTCCTACTACCGTCAATGCAACCTAATGCGACTGGATCGGTCGCATTTGGTCGCGTTTGAATTTTTAACATGTTCGAAATTCAGGTGCGACCTAGTGCGACTGCCTGCGCCACTGCAACGAGTGCAACACCTCGCAAGACACCTTGCGACTGCTCGTGCAACAGCGAAAAAAAGTGGTCGTAAGTGCTCGTAAACTGGTCATATCTCAACTGTGAAAGGGCCTTTAAAAATTATTCTCATTTATAAAACCATGAACAAGCTAAACTGTAGGCAGTCTTTACTTAATTTGTAAATGTGCCAATTTGAGTAATTGTAGGTGTTTTTATTGTCAAGGTTGATTTCCTAAATCTGAAATTTGCAAATTAAGGGGCCGTAAGCATCTTCTCTGCACTTATGCAGTTTATAAATGAAGCCCCAGGACTGCAGGCAGGCCAGTCTAGCACCCACAATTTTTGCTTACGCAGTCATGCCTTTGGTATCATGCAGAACAAGTTTTGGAGTTATGCTGGGAAATGCAGAGATGTCCCAAACGGATGAAGTCTAGATGAGAGCTAATGTTGGTCCAAAATCTTTGCGTATTTTTCTGCATTGATGGTGCACTGACAAATGTATAATCCACCAATACCATCTGCACCAGGGTTCCTACAGGCACTAAAAATTAATGGAAAGGCTTGAATTTAAATAATGTGTTTTTCAGGGTTTGAAAAGTCAAATCATTATTAGTACTAAGTTGTCCCTGTGCTGACTTTTTGGGCATCTGTTGCCTTCATCAGTTTAAAAATGTGTTTTAATGTGTTGTAGTGTTTTAAATTTAGGAGCTGGTGAATGAACTTTTCATATCACTCCGTTTTGATTTTATGTGCACTTTTCATGATGTGCTGGCTTTTTTGGGATTGGGGTAGCACAAGACATTGCTCTTTTCCACATTAAAAACAAATGTAAAGAACATGTGTTGATTATATGTTTGTGTTCCATAAAAGGATTTTTATTCAGCTACAGAGATTAAGGGCCCTTTTTTGATGATTTACAACAAACACAGGCAGCAAATGCAAGCGCTAACAGCATTGCAGATTAAAATTGGGCATGTTTGACTCCATTCTCGTAATTTTGTGACAGGAGGCGATAGCACAGCCGTGGCGTTGTTGTCAAAAGGGTTGGCTTAAGCTTAATGAACTTGCAGGTGTTGCGGGGTTATGATGTTATAAGAGCCAATCAGATTATTTGCTGTCATTCCCTTTAAAACCAGTGCATCAATGCCATAGTGAACGTGTAGTTTTCTCAGTTGAGGAGCAAAGGCCTAACTTCATTAATAATTATAATAATAATAATAATAAACTTTATTTATTGAGCACCTTTCATGACATAAAATGCAGCCCAAAGTGCTTTACAATAAAAAATGACTAATGAAATAAAATTAAAATTAAAAGAAAAATAAAACAAAAACAGTGAATAAAAAGTAAAAGCACAATATAGGATGCAAAGAAATGTCAGATATTTAAATTAATTAAAAGCAAGACCATAAAAATGAGTTTTTAGCAGCTTCTTAAAATTTTCAACAGAGGTTGCATGTCTAATATGTGGTGGGAGTTTGTTCCAAATCCTTGGTGCATAGCTACAAAAAGCTGCCTCACCGTACTTCTTGCAGTGTGTTTGAGGCACATTGAGTCTACCAGAGTTAACAAACCTTAGTGAGCGGTTTGGAACATACTTCAACAAGCAGTCTGATAGATAAGAAGGTGCTAGGCCATTTAAGGTTTTAAAAAACAAGTAAAAGAATTTTAAAATCTATCCTCAGCGCTACTGGTAGCCAGTGCAAAAATGCTAAAACTGGTGTCATATGTTCTCTTTTCCTGGTTTTGGTAAGGATTCTTGCTGCTGAGTTTTGAACAAGTTGCAGTCGATTAATGTTTTTCTTCGGTAAACCAGAGTAAAGAGCATTACAATAATCTAGGCGTGAAAATACAAAAGCATTAGGCAGTTTCTTTGCATCTTCCAAGGAGAGGTAAGGTCTGACTTTTGCAACGTTTCTCAAGTGGTAAAAAGCTATCTTTGTAACGCTGTTGATATGACTTTTAAAATTCAATTCAGAGTCGATGATAACACCCAGGTTTTTTACCTCAGGTTTAATCTGTAGAGCCAGATTTCCAAGTCTATTTAAAATTTCTTCTCTCTGAGCCTCTTGGCCAATTATAAGGACTTCTGTTTTGTCTTCATTTAATTTGAGGAAGTTGGCTCTCATCCATTCAACAACGCTAGAGAGGCAGTTTATCAGAGGATTTAGGGCACTCTTGTCATCAGGTGCTACAGATAAGTACAACTGAGTATCGTCTGCATAACAATGAAAATTAACACCACCGTCACAAACTATTTTTCCAATCGGGAGCATGTACAGGGTGAACAGTAACGGACCAAGGATTGAACCCTGAGGAACACCATACAGAAGATAGCACTTGTCAGAAACAAATTCACCAAGGCTAACAAAATAGGATCTGCCAGTGAGGTAGGTCTTAAACCAGTTCAGCGCAGTACCAGAGTCTCCAATCAGGCATTCAAGTTGGTTAAGAAGTATCTCATGGTCGATAGTATCGAATGCAGCGCTTAGATCGAGAAATACTAGGACAGAAACGCTTTCATTATCAGCACTCACTCTAAGATCGTTTATTACTTTTACAAGAGCTGTCTCAGAGCTATGACCTCTTCTGAAGCCAGACTGAAATTTTTCATGCAGCTCGTTATCATGTAGGAATACATCCAACTGTTCCAACACTGCCTTCTTTAGGACCTTTCCCAGAAAGGACAGGTTTGAAATGGGCCTGAAATTACTCAGGTCAGAAGGGTCAAGAGTAGATTTTTTGAGTAGGGGCCGGACTAGTGCGGTTTTTAGGGTGTCTGGAAAAACACCTGTCTCCAGAGAATGATTTACTATGTCAAGAAGATCGAAAATAAAACTATCTAAAACCTTTTTAAAAAAGAAGGTACGAATGGCATCAAGGGAGCAGGTGGAGGACTTCAGCTGCCCAATGATTTTCCTTAATTCTTCTTCTCCAATTTTATGGTAAGAGTTTAGATTCCCTAAAGGAACAACAGGAGGATTTTGATAGGTCGTATCTTTTACAATTCTAGCACAGATATTAGTAACCTTGTTCTCAAAGAATGATGCAAATTCTTCACATTTTGACTGTGATTCTTGGAGTAACTGATCAATGGAGTTTGAGGGATGTAGGAGGCGGTCAATAGTTGAAAATAACGTTCTAGGGCTATTTCCATTATCACTAATAATCTTAGAGAAATAAGCCTGCCTCTCGCACCTTAAGGCTTTGTTGCAGGTACAAATGGAAGTTAAAAGTATCTCGGTGAACTGTCAGTTTGCTTTTCCTCCAAGTTTGCTCGGCTCTACGACATTCCCTCTTTAACATGCAAGTTCGTTCATTTTTCCAAGGGGTTTCCTTGGTCGAAGACTTCTTTTTAATTGTCTCAGGAACAACCATGTCAAGAGCTGATCTTAGTTTATAGTTAAAATGGTTTACTTTTTCTTGGATTGTTATGATTTTGTTAGAGAGAGGTAGACTATGTAGATAGTTTGAGAAGTTTTCGGCTGAAGACAGACCAAAGAAACGCCTTTTAATAATACGCTCAGTGCCATTCTTTGCAGATCCAATAATAGTCGCATTAAAAATTATACAGTAGTGATCTGATATATTTAAGTCAACGATCTTATCAACCACAGTATTCAGCCCTTTGGAAATGACTAAATCTAAGGTGTGGCCACAATTGTGAGTTGATCCAACAACATGTTGCCTGTAATCAAAAGAGTACAGAAGTTGGAGAAAATCCATGGCATTCATGTCTTGGGGATTGTCAATATGTAGATAAAAATCACCAGTTAAAAGAATCTTATCATAGTTAATGCAACAGACTGAGAGTAGTTCAGACATTTCAGATAAAAAAGGACATTACCATTGCCTCCTTTGGTCCTTCGAGACCAGTGTAGTAATGAGTTCAGGCCTTTGGCGGTTAGAGGTTGATACACCAGGTTATGCATTTTGTGTGAAGAGATATAGGCAATTTAATCTGTATACAAAGTGGCACTCATGGTATTAAAACAAGGGCAAGACTGAAGTGAATTATTTGTATTTTCGTCACACAAAGAAATTGTTCGCATGTAAACAAATACCCTTTCACCCTCCCCTTCCCTTTAGACCCTGCACCATTTTGTTAGCATTTTTAATAGGCTGTATTCATAGACGTCACTTTTCTTTGCATACAGTGGGCTTCAAAATTACTGGCACCACTGACTGGCAATGCATAAGCAATACTTTTAAAAAATCTAAAAAAAAAAAAAAAAATTTATTGAGAAACTCTAAGTTACAACATGTGATAAACACTGTGCGAAATCAATATTACAATGGAACCAACCTATATCATTTACTGATTGAATTAAAAAATCAATTTCCTCCATTTCAAGGTTAAAAAATTCTAAAGATATAGAACTGTTAAAAAACTCAAGGGTAGAGAATGCCACTGCATTTTGTCCCCCAGGATACTGAGGAGGATGGTGAGAGAAGCAACACAATCCCCTAGAATCACTGTGAAGGAATTGCAGCCCTTGGTGGCATCTTGGGGTCACCAGGTTTCAAAAGGCACCATCAGGCACCATTTCCACAACCACAGGCTCTTTGGAAGGGTTGCCAGGAGAGAGCCTTTTCTGAACTAAGAAAGTGCTTGGAATTTACCAACGTCATTTAGATCATGACTGGAGCAAGGTGCTTTGGTCAGATGAGACCAAATTTGCACGTTTCAGTCAGATACAGCATCGGCATGCAAACAAGGAGAAACATCTCATACCCACAATGAAATATGATGGTGGGTCAGCCATGCTTTGAGGCTGTTTTACTTCAAGAGGTCTAGGGGCACTGTTTAAGAGTAATGGCATCGCAAATTACACCAAGTGTCAGGATATTTTGGCTGACAATCTGGTTGCATCCGCCAACAGGTTGGAACTTAGCCATGGGAGGACTTTCCAACAAGACAATGACCCAAAGCATACCTCAATCCACAAAGAAAAGGTTCTGTGTCAACAAAATCAACGTTCTGCAACGGCTACCTCAGTCACCAGATCTCAAGTTGAAGAGGGCAGTTGATAAACGGAAACCCAAGAATGTGAAGGATTTTGAAAGGATCAGCTCGGAGGAGTGGTCCAAATTCTCCCCAAATGTGTGCCTTAGCCTTGTCAAAAATTACAGGAAAAGACTCCATGCTATTATCCTTGCCAGGGGTGGTTGCACTAAGTACTAAATGAGGGGTGTCAATTATTATGAAGCCTTGATTTTTTTAAAATTTATTTTGTATTAAATGATTGTTATGATTTTGGTTGTTTCCAATGTTACATCAATAAAGTAAAGTATTTCACACATTGGTATATTAATTATATTATTTGTGTTTTTTTTATTTGTTTTTGCATTGCCAATTAAGGGTTCCAGTAATTTTGGAGCCCACTGTTTTTTCCCTCAATTCACAGAGCACAATTAACAATTCTTCCCTGTGCCCCTGTACCACTGCATTACAAAACAATGTACTGAACTGCAACAACAAACATACAACAAATTTGCAAGCATTCGTTCGTTGGCAACTGACTGCATTTTAGCCTCAAGCAGTTTTGAATACGGACTTGTTTTTTGTGACAGCGCGCAAAAAATTGGTCGCACAATATGCAACAGATGAAGCTAGCCCATTCTCACATGGTGTCTTGCTTCATTGTTCTTTGGAACCATGATCTGGACTCCTTGCTAAAAAAGTAGACTGTGCTGTTTGTCGTAGGTTATAGATGAACACTCTCACTGCACTTTATCAATGTCAGCAATGTTGTGTGCTGAAAGGCTATATGATGATATAGTCTATGTCTATTAGTGAACAGTCCTAATACAAGGGAAAAGGGGGAATCACAAAAATATTATTAGGCTTCTTGAAACGGTTTATTTATGGCGGAATTCGTGCTTAAACTAAGTGGGATGTGACTCTTAAAACTGATGCTGTTCTGACTTTTTCAGGGTGCCTGGTCACCCTTCATGATACAGTACTGCCTTGATAACTCTTCCAGTTAATTACTGATTAATAATCATTCAGATATTTTAACTTTTTAACTATGGCCTAATACATGTTTGAAAAGGAAAAAATAATTACTTTGAAGGCATGATGGTGTGATTCTACTTCAGAAACAATATCTCTCCTATTTTAGCAAGTTTTCACAACCATCATCTATCTTTCCTTGCCTTATTAGTTTTGGCACCCTGGTTTGAAATAATCTTCAGGGTTTTATTAAAACTACAGCCTTTAATGACCCCTGGTACAACATACAGTCAGTTATATATTTTCTCAATGACAAGCTAAGGAAGAAAAATGGCCAAATACTTTCTGTGGTTTGGTTGATGATGTCACAAGATTACAACCTATTGAGTACATAAAGAAAATGAAAGTGGAAAGAAAATTATTTGTGTTTATTTGAAAACAGTTCTGCTGGCTGTTATTCAGTCCAATGAAATTACCATGAAGCAACAGCGTTTGCATTAAAAGATGGTTTGGGTGAGTCAAAACACAAACATGGTGACATGAAAAATGCTCAGCACCAGCTTTATGCACTGACACACCTCCACTTGCACTGTCAACCCCTTGAGACACAAACGCTTTTGTTTTAAAGCATGAAACTACCAAACTGAGTGAAGGCAATAAATATGCTGTTTCCAGCTGGGAAAGTTGTGCATATCATTACTGCTGCATGTGTTTCCATTTGCAAAAGTACGAAAATAAAGCCCAAAATGTGCATGGACTGAATGTATTGCCACACACTGTACAGCCCTTTAAAACAAGACTTGGCTGCATTCCATGGGAATGAATATTGCAAGTCACCCACTGTATTGATGAACGAGTATGGAAATGACCTAAACTATGCATGTTTGGCTAAGAAATCGCAACACGGCTATTATGTAAAATCGTAAGATGTGTTGTCGAATCTCAAGTTCATTTTTCAAACACATCCATGATAATTTGTTGATTTTTCCCGCAATTTTTTGTTTTTGTATTTCTTTATATCATTATGAACTCATATCAGCCTCGTTAATGAGAGCTAACCTTGTGTTACATGATAAATATGTCCACTTTACAACTAAACTACATCAAACAATTATTTTCAGCCTTTGTCCACAATGTCCAATGATTTACATTAATCTTTATTGCACTGGGGAGAGAATTGATGATTTTGCTGAGCGCTGATGTCGCTCAATATCTATTTGATCTATTCATTGCCAAGTGGGTGACTCCTCAATATCATCCACAATGGATGATTCTGTTTGCAGTAATCAGCCATTAGTTTGAGAGAATCACGCTGCAGCAGGAGCTGAGGGGGTGCAGGGGGGCAGGGGGTGCACTTGGAAGGGACCCCTGCAGCTGACACTCGCTTGGGGTTTGCATGTTGTCCTCCTCATGCTGGTAGGCTGAAACAACTGCACGGTTTCCCCCGAAGTGTCTGGTCTTAGACGCAGAACTAGAAGCTTGTTTTATGTCCTGTTTTTTTTTTTTTGTTTTTTGCCTTCCTTCCTGTCCTCCCTCGCATCTGACGCGGAAATTGATGGAGGCCTGCCGTCATTAGGGAGATTCCAGTCCAATGAACAAGTTAGTAACAAGGAACAGAGGTTTCTTTAAGGTAACTTCAATTAAGGAATAGCAAGACCATCCATGGAGGAAGTAAAGTACTTTTTCATGTAAATGATTGAGTTCAGGAACTGCTTTTAGGAGCTCGGACACTGCAAAAAACAAATTTCAAACTGTAATTTCAAAATTCAAACTGTAATTTCACTTACTCCATGGACAGATCTAGAAATGAGGCAAAATTACCTCAAATCAGAGGCAAAATTTCTTTTTCAAAGAAAGAAGGTAATAGAAATAAGTGTTTAAATTTGAAAACAAGATTTAAATGCTTGGTGTGATTTTGTTTCAGCAGCGGGCTTCTGTAACACACGCCCCTCTTCTCCTCCATTTCTAACTTTTCTCATCTCCCCAATTGGTGGCACTATTGGAAAGGAAAAGGCAGGAAATGTGAGATAAGTGTATATGAGTCAAACTGCAGTATGTCATCCTGCGCTAATGTCAGGCTTCCGTCTGAATAACATTTTGCATAAACCTACTTGTGCCCTGCATTCTATCGGTAACCATTTGTGGGAATATTTGGTATAATCACAATGTGGAACAATGCTGTCCTTTTCCCTCAGTGATGCCAGAATGAGTGCAAAAGCTCCACGGTCACCAAGGGCATCAAAAGAATGAGTGCTGTTCAAGAGTAGTGTCTTCCGCCTCCCAGCATCACAAAATCGCTCTTACAGTGCGACAAATCTGAGACGCTTCTTCTCCAGTTAAGCACGTTTTTTACATATGGTAGACCTGGGGATTATTTTTTTTTTAATTGAACACTGCTTATGATTAGCATTTTATTACTCTGCAAAGAGGATTTGTGTGATTGGATGACACCTGAAATGCCAAAGGTTCATAAGATGAGCGAAGCTCCATAGCAACACAAGTCACCGATTCTCCTCCCATCAAATCTCAGTGCATGTGAGACATGTCATCTGCTTCTGTGTCAGCAGAGAGGCAAAACTGCCACTCAAATCTGCATGTGTAGCCATTTTATTGAACCACGGCACAAATACATGCCTGTTTACAGCTCTGAATTTTGTTATAAAATTACATTTGTGCATGTTTTTATCATTTTCCTTTGCATGAGACCAGGACTAATGCTAACCTGTGGTTACTATAACCACAGGATTCTTCCCACATTTCGTATTGTATCAGTATTGAGTATTATCAGTATTGTATCAGTAGCTATTTGTATAAAATTGAACCAATAAAAATTTGTAAAAACCAATAAAAATTGGTCTAACTGCGGCATTCCAGTAATTCAATAATTTTTAAAAAATCTGTAATCCTTTAGCATTAGAGCTTTTCGCAGTTTTTTGTGCAACTCCACTGATAAATTAATGATATCACATGGCGCTTGGAGGAACAGTCTTGCATGACAACACTTAGTGTCAGCGTGAGTGAGTTCATAATTCTAAGTAGCAAGAGACTGATGGTGTTCTCCACTGCTCTGGTGCTAACCCTTTTATAGCCAACTGCACGCCCAGTGCAATTTGAGAGAAGTCTGCAGCATCCTTATAATTATGAAGCATTCCTACTGCCTGTTCGTGCTCTTAGGACGAGCCATATGCCGACGGTCCCATTTCTCCTGAAGACCTCAGACATGTCATTTATTCCACTTTTGTCCTTTTTTGTCTTTATTCTCTGAAAAATGCCGGCAAGCAACCAACTACTTTGCAGGAGCAAGCACCGAGGTGACGGCTAAGAGCATGAATTGTTCTCCCCCCCAAGAAAATTGCGATATTGAACAAAGAAAAAAAAAAACAAGATGCCGAGTGATTTGTCCTGCCTCTGCTTATTAAGTAAATCCATTTCAGTCAACAAAAAAAGAGACCATTAATGCATGAGGCCAAACTGGGATGTGGCCAAAGTTTCCATAACATGTAAAAATTTACTGTCAAAAGCGTTTACAGCTTGTGTGCCTCTGGAACATTTTAAACCACATTCCTCCGCAAGGGTTGAAAAATCAGTCAGCACAGATGAATGTATGACACTGTCATTACAATTACACTGCACATCATGTTACTGCCACCAAACATCTTTTGAGTGTAATTTTAATCTCAGTGGGGATTAAAATATGGCGGAGAATCTAATAATTTTGTCGAGTCCTGTGTCATCAGTTTGGTGTCATTGTAGTTGAGTCCCAAATATAGCTCCAGAGCCTAAAATCATTTCTTTTTTTGCCAAAATGAAAATGTACAAAAGATGGCAGTGCTGGGGAAATGTGTGCTCGATTAATGCAAAGCTGTAATAGTATTGTATTCACTGATTTAAGATTTTTCTTTCCTAATTCAATATGATTTGTTGATGTTACATTAGGTTCCTAAATATTGTCTGTTAGCAAAAAATCAGGGCCACACTTTAGGGCATATCAGAGTATGTCCGTGACTGTTAATGACTAGTATGCCTGTTTACACAGAATTATTGATGAGATCATTTAAGTTATTTCAAATAATACTTATAACAGGCTCCATTCATCTTTGCATGAAAACGTTTTTAAATTGATTTGGCTCTGAACTCCATAATTTTAGAGTTTAAAAGCAATTGTTCCCATTTGGCTAATTTTTTTGTTTGTTTAATAACATTTTTTCACTATATTGCTACTTTATGTTTGAACAATTAATGCCAGTTTATGCCCAGCTCCTAATTTTGTAACATCAAAATGTTTGAGACTAAGGCTTTGCATGACTTTTGAGCCTGTTAGTGGTGTTTGGGAAAATAAAGGACTATGTTATCATCGTGGTGAAGCTTTAATAATAATAATAATAATAATAAAAACAGTCAGACATTGGCCAAACCTTAAACTTACAAAAATCAACTGTTTCAAACATAATTTCAGAAGAAAGTGAAGCCCTTAGTGGGCTAAGAAATTGCAAATGTCCCAATAGGCGAAAGTAAACAGCGATAATTGATGCATGAAAAATCCTCAACACGATGAGGAACCCTTAAGTGCCTACCCAACAGATAAAACAACTCCAGTGCAGGAGTCAGGGGTGTAACTGCATCAAGTGACATGCGCTGCCAGTCAAAGGTTTTACTGTGCAACTGCAAAGCAGTCACTGATGGCAAAATGAAAACACCTTTTTTCAACAACAAAAAAAAAAAAATTAAGTCTGAAATTCATCAAAATAGCTGCCTTTTTCTGTCATAAATGATAACTGAGTGGGTTGATTGCAGTTTTTCTACCAGTACGGTCATAAGATTCAATTGGTTCACATCCAATACCTCTGCAAGCTGTTCCTATGGATGTGCTCAGGTGCTCTTGATGGATGCCATGAGTGCCTGACAGACTGCTGTTTGTGAACATGCCACTGACTTAAAGCCATCATTACGGGTTAAAACTTCATCACAAGTGTGTTTTGGCACCGTGCAAGTAATTTTTCTTTACTTTAAAAAGTGCTTTCGACTTAATTATGATGTGATGACAGCATCTTAAAATTCAAATTTAAGAAATATGCAATTTTATTTGCTGCCTTATGGGCTTGAGGATCTTGTGGCTTTGACTTGGGAAACAAACAGACAGAAGCAGAGGCCTTACAGGAGTCTGATTAACACAGCACAAGGCATGTTATTATGACATTTGGTATTACTGTGTGTCCCTACCTTTTGTAAATGCATGTATGATAACTTGTCTTGTAATGTTGTCAATTACATGCATACCACAGTTATTCCGTCCTTTAATTGCTAATACAGCCAATAAGGTGCATTCACTCATACACAGTACAATCCGTAATTCTATGCTAATGGTCAATGTGATATGTGGTGAGCTGCAAAATTCAGTATAAACAATTTATACAAGACTAGTGTCAAGTGCGTTACTGGGCCGCGTATTAGGCAAAGAGTTGGCGCATTCAACAAAGAAAACCGAAACGCAAAATGAAAAAATTGAAAACACGCTCCGGTGGATGCTCAAAAAATACATTTTTATTTTCTCATGGCTTTGAGTCGACAAATCCACAAACATTTCAGCATGAATACCTTTTTCAATGTGTATAAACTCAACTGCACCTCAGGTATTTTTGCCTGCTCCATGTGACCATCACAGGTGGTCCTGCTGACATTGATTAGGCCAGTATTCAAGCTGCTCAGGCCACTTTTATGATTGAGAAGAGACATAATGGACAGAAATCAAACTGTAAGAATGAACAAAAGTTTGAAGCAATCAAACCCTTTCTACCCATTATCTATCCCGCTTCTTCCTTAGCCTGGTCACACAAAAGCTGGACTCCAGCTTAACGAACTATGGGCAAAAGACAGGAACACACCCTGGACAGTTCACCAATCCATCCCAGGGCTCACACACCATTCCATCACATGCTCATCTCTATGGACAATTTAGTGTCTCCTATTACTCTAGCTTGCACATTTTTGGGCTGTGAGAGGAGGACACCCACACAAACATGTGCGAATGAACACGCAAACTCTACACAGAAAGGCCTCACGCCAGATTCAAACCCACAACCTTCTTGCTGTGAGGCAACAGCACTTCCCACTGCCCTACCGCACTGCCCCAGAATAATCGTAATAACAACAACAACAACAACAATGTAAATTAATAAAGTGCTTGATATATGACAGTTAAACACAAATAAAAAAAGACATATATTCAGAAGGACTTTAGTTCTGCATATAGTATTTACAATGTGGTTTCTGACCCAATGATAGTTTTAGAACAAACTTAATTGATTTAACAAAAATTTGGTTTTATTGCATATTCAAGAACAAGGGTTAGCTAAACAAGACCAATTAATCCATCATTATCAATGCGCCAAAGTGCACTATCATTGGGTCAGATATCACACCAGACATGATATGTGTGGAACTAAAGTCCTTCAGTATATTTACATATACATCGTACATTGCAGCCTCTGGCACCTGGACTGCACGCCGTCATACTCAAAGTAATCAAATAGCTTTGTAGAAGTGGTGTTACTATCAAGTATCACAATACAGTATAAATTAAAATAAAGCATAAGATAAATGTTGGATATATCTATATGTGTTGTGTATAAGGACAAAACTCCTTCCAGTCTGCATCCTGGCATTTTCTATGCTGTGGCCTTGAGCTGTAAAAACTTGTCCCAGTCATGGTAAGTTGTAACAATTTCACTTCCACCACTTTCAATCTGATTGTAATCGCCAGGTATTTACTGGGACTCTCCTGCAGGTTGATAATCTTAGCTTTGCCCATGGCTCATTTGTATGCACACAAATTTTTAGTGGAAAAGAGAAACTAAATGTTTTATTGCTGGCCTATTCCAGTATAACAAACAGAGCACTGAGAACAGGCCATTCAGTCTAACTAGGCTCACCGTGTTCCTACCAGTAAAGTGTGCCTAACACTGAGGCCACTTAAGGACTAGGTGATATCTAACACTGCATCAAGCCTGGTCTTGAAAACTCCCAGAGTTTCTGCCTGTACAACATGACCTATTCCACACTATGTCCTCTCGCTGCATGAAAAAAATACTTCTTCTTCTCTAAATTTACCCTTGGCTAACTTCCATTCCATAATGTCATTAACATGACATTAATATGTCCTAAATATTATGGTGCCCTGAAATTGGAGGATCAGTGTAGAAAAAAGAAACTTATCTTGCCATACAATAGCTCAGACTGTGCATTTACCCACATGAACATTTTTTGATTTCAAATCCAATATTGCAGGGTACACAGCTGAATCGAACAAAAGAATGTGTCCCGAACATTGTGGAGCTCACTGTATGTATGACTGAGATACATGTATACAGGGACTTTTTTTTTTTTTTTGGCATGTAGGTCGTTACATGTGCACCTGATTACTCTATCATGCAAGGAGCAGGCCAGCGTGCGACCAATAGAAAATGAACGCATCTCGTTTTAGTTAAAAATGATGGCAATATTTTCCCCCATTGACCCCCCCCCCCCCCCCTGCCATTGTATACATACATCTCACATCAACAGCATAGCATGTTGTATACTGTCTGCTATAATCTTCTGTTGACCTTGTATGCAAAAGGGATTCAGAAAACAGCAGTAGGGACTGTTAGTATACTCAAGTACATCACAAACAGCAAAAATGTACCCATGCTCCATATGCCATCTATAATCGTACAACATGATTTCCTTTATGTTCAATTACTCCTCTTTGGACCATTTATACAATAAAAACCGCGATGAATGCAATAAATTGTTGACAGGTGTTACGACGATCAAAGCAAGCGTGCCTCGAGAGACCACAAAAAGACTTCAGCTTCAAGTCAATTCGATTCATATTTGTCAGGGTTCTTGAGAAATATGGGAAAAGAAATCCCACCTTGGCAATGAAAATGCCTTTCTTTTAATACCACCTCAGAGGTTACCCCGGGTCAAAGCCTGCTATGCTGTGAATATTAACTGTGAGAGGAACAGGGCTAATTAGCTCCTGTGTCTTTATCCAGCCCTGTCAAGACTCCTACGAATCCATACGGCGCCGTATAAAGAAACTGGTTTCACTCATTATGAATTCATTTGTTGGGCCTTTGTTTCCCAGTTTCACCCAAAGCAGGCAATTTTATTTCATTATAAGGCATTTGTGCTAAAGAGCATGTATGCTTAGCCACCCCATTCTGTATAAATGAAGGATAATAAATCAATTTAAAAACAATCAAATAATGGGTAGCGTGAGCTGCAAGCTATGTATGGCACAGTTCTTCTTCTTCTTATAATGGGTGTTGAATTTTGCAGTCATGCAGCTCTGCTGCTGTAGAAGAATCTAACAGCCAAAATGATGTCCAGTCACAGGGCTGCTGTTTGACCAAAATTCTCACCTGGACTGCAGGGGTTTGATAATAAAAACTAGCAAAATGCCAGAGAGAGTTTTTATTCTTCAGTTTCTCAAGCTAAGAAAGTACCTGATTTTTTTTTTTTCCACGGCCCATATTTTATTTTGGTGGTTTCCAATGACCATCAGACACTCAATGATGTGCTTGTGTGATAATAATAATGTTCTATATTGAGCAATAATGTAAAGGCTGTGAGTGTCACTTTACACTGCATGCTTGCACACACACAGCTGCACTCAAGGCAGACATACGCAAGAAAGTCTGCGCGTACGGATCCACGCTTGCATACATGGATGTAAGCGAGGATACACACCCACAGACACCTACAGACACAGGTCCTCACAAGCAAGCATGCAAACACATGCACAGACGCATACACACACGGATGCACATGCACGTACGTGGACATAGGTATGCACGCACACTCAGGCATACCCACGAACAGACACACACTTATGCACACACACGCACACACACACACACGCTCACACAGATGCATGCAAGCATACATGAACATACTTATGCTTAGACAAACACTCACAGTAACCCACAAACACAGACACACACATTCACACACTCCCACAGAAACACACACACATACACACCTGCATAGATTGACATACGCATACACATACCCACGGTCATCCACACACACGAGGAAGTATGCACACATGCATGTGGATGCACACACGCATATTCTGATATACGTATTCAGACACACCCTATGCATGCCTGCACAGACACCCACTCAAACATTAAATCTGCAGTAAGAATGCAGTGGGAAAGGTTAGTGACACACGCAAATAGTCAGAGGTCATCACAGGCCACAGACAACAAATACATGTTGCAAATAAATTTGAGCATTTTATGCATTAAACAGCAACAACTGGCTTGTGATTCTCAAGCACCATTTAAACTTGGTTGCAAATTATTTATAAAACATTGGGAGCATATACAGCGATTATTTGGATCGCCTATGCGGAGCTCTCTCTGTAGGCGTAGGCCGTTGGATTAATGTTGGCTTGAGAGAGAACGCGTGTTTCAAAACTGTAATTTCTACTCTTTGAAAGTTATATTTTCCTCTGTACATGTCTTGTTCATTGTGTTCTCTTTCGAAGAGAAGCTGGTGTCTTTTTTCATGATAAATTAGTGGTCCGGAGGCACCATAAAAAGTCACACGGTAATGCAGACAGAATTGATGCGCACTACAATATTTTGCTTTTCTCCGCAAAATCATGTGTTAGTGGTTATTTACATTGGTATCATAGTTATCATAGTTTTTTTTTCAGTTTTCTTTATGGACGCTTGATGTTTTTATTGGCATTTATTGAATGCCAATTTATGCCGAGATAATTAGCTCGTATTCAGTTGTCTCGCGAATGGTAAAGGCAACGGATGTCTTTTTTTCTTCTTCTTTTGCTCTGAATTATGAGTATAGATACAAAGGACATACAGAAAGCAATACAAATATTGCAAATATATAAACTTTTAGAGGAACTAAAAACTGAACTAAACTAAATCCTCAGTTATTTACAAAAAGTATCGAAGTTGACTATACATATGGCTGTTTTAGCTGGTGGACTAATATAAATTAAATCGACTTAATTACTATTTGAGTACATCTCAGAGTCAAAAAAAAATTGAAGACCTTCTTCATTAAACAGGCGACTGTTTCACACTTCCCTCTTTATATCTGTCGGCTACATGCTATGTGGAAATCGCTTATTATCATCACATGGACACGTATTCTGACAGAAAAAGGCAACTTGCATTTCGAAAATGTTTACAACGTAAACAAGTTGTAGACGACCTATATATTATAAACACACACCCGAAAATTTGCATTGTGTCGCAGGTTTAGAGAAAAAAAAATCAAATCTTTCGATAAAAGCTTTGAAGCCGACGCATTAATGTAAAAAGTGATAATAAATTGGATAACTGTGATGTAAATGGGCATTGCATATACACATTGACGATGCCTTATTTTCGCATATCCTGTGATTACTCTCAGGTGTTATTACCATTTTCTAGACAATTTTACCGGACCGTTTTAAGAATGTTCAGCTGTAAGCTACAAATGAAATTCGCAAGACCACATTTGCTTATTATTATTACTATTATTATTATTAGTAGTAGCAGTAGTAGTAGTAGTAGTTGTTGTTGTTGTTGTAGGTTAGTGTAGGCCTTTGTCATAAAATATATCGCGCAGAGCAGAGTTAAAAATTGGGGGGGATCATCCTATCTTCTGAAAAAGTTGACATCATTTCGTGAATAAAACATAGACTAAATCTTGGAGTTTCGATTCACTGCCTTAATTTGGGGAAAAAAAAGAAAAATTTTGGACTAAACGTCATTTGTTCATTGATAGTTGCTAGGTCGACTGGGACAACTACTTGAGGAGCGCAGAGGTCAAGTAAATGTTTATTTTTTTTTTGTTCAAAAGTCTATACAAGTTTCACCGAAGTGATCAGATTTTATGATCACGTTGAATGTGCCCTCATATCAAGACAAAAAGTTTCTTTGTATATGCGAAAAAAGCGCGAAGAGTAACAAGCTAATATAATATATCTAGTGTTTTTTTTTGTTTTTTTTTTTTTTTTTTTTTCATTTAGGCGGTCATTCATCTAACAGAGTTGACGCGAAAGTTTAACGAATAATAATACAAAAAAAAAAAAAAAAAACCACTTAGAAATGCCTTGGTCGCTGAACGCCGCTGTATTATATTTGCAACTCATCTGAGAAATACGCTATTTTCCAACGTAAATAAATTTCAAGCACAGGGTTAAATGGACAGGATGAGAAAATTTCAGCCTAACCATTTGAAATCATGGTTGTTGGCCGTGGAAAAATATATGTTTGCATTAGCTTCGCTTACGACCTAAAATAAATAAATTAACGAACAAATAAATAAATAATGTCTTTCACTCACTAGCTTTTAATTAGCATTGACAGTAACAGTTGAATGAAATAAAAAGTTCGACAAAAATGTTTCTTATCCATCAAAACTATAATTCAATTTACAACGTTTCATATGCATTACAGTGCTGTCCTTGGAACTGGGTAGAAGTGAAAGTTTAGACTGACCGCCTATTACTCTACATGTAGACTTTTTCTTCCAAGTAAGAACAGTGGCCTACGAGATATTAAGTGTGCTTTGCCTTAAGAATCACTTTATTCAGACCTGCCTTACTATTCGTGTCGAAAGGAGTATTTTCAGGTATTGCATTTACTTCAGAAGCAAATCTGAAAAGAACTACAAAACGGCGTAATGGCTTATTCAGAGATGAGGAAAAGCTTTGGTCAGTTCACAAAATATAGGCGAAACTATAGCCTACCTTGACGTAAAATCAAAATATCGTGTTACATTTAAATTTTGTCCATTTGGCCTTCGTCTGCGCTTTTGTTCCGTTTATGATTACCTGCGCTTCTTCTGAATATGAAAAAAGCCTATGAAAATGTGGAACGAATTCCATATTGTCATACAAGGACATGATTACTACTTCAAGTAAAAATATGTAATGAGAATGTTAAGTGTTGTTAGCTTGAACAGAAATGCTAGCAATTTGTTAAACCTGCTTCCAATAGGACCGTTACTTTCACTTAGCATTGATCTGCGGCATATTCAGCGTCGAATCCTATTTCAGTCAGCCAGTCGAACTGATGAATTTGCTGTTATACTTTTCCATCTGTATTATTTCAGCCTAATTTTCCCCACACCTTTGACAAAAGTCTTACAGCGGCATGGGGTACAGTATATTTCGCCCTGCACCTCGGTATTAATGATAACATGAAAACACATCTTAAAATATTCAACACTGCGTTTCTTTAATAATAATAATAATAATAATAATAATTTAATAATAATAATAATAATAATAATTTGAGGTATCTAGAATTGTATGTGTAGTAAACATGGTTAGATGGTTTATTGCCCTATATGAAGCGTGTCATTCTGCCTGGCTTTCGCCCAAAGAGACTCATAAATCATAAATGATAAAACAAGCAAAATAATTTAACAGATTTATTTGTAAACATTAAATATTTCTTTCTCAAAGAGAGATTTTTTCAGTATCGGCACGGAATGCATTGCAATACTCAGTTACATCATATAAAAGGCAGTAGGAGGCGTTATGTATCGCACACACCTATCAGAAATATACACTTAGGACGTTGTAATTTGAAGAAAAACACCCAAAAACGAAATAATAGTATTATAGATGCCCAGTCCTCTGTAAGACACAAAATAAAATCGAAGTGCTGGAACCTTTTCCATGAATAATGATGCTCCGGAAATAAACGGTAGCATGCAAATGTAGCAACAAAAATATACCTTATATTCAACAGCAACAATACCTACAGCACATTCAAACAAGGAATGTATGACAGTTTTACAAACACTATGGGTCCCTTTTTACCTATACAGATGAGATATTTTGTTGTCCACATGTGCCTTAATTAAAAGTTATCCCAATACTATGAATTTTTATTTTTAAAAAATCTATCAGACTACATAGTGTCCGGAATATAATGTATAATATAGACATCACCTCGACAGCAATTGCCTATAGATAGCCTACAACATGCGTTTGAAATAACCCCGTCCTTCTGTAATCTTGACAGAAACAATTAAGCACATATTATAAAAGCAAAACGGAACTTAGCCATTCACGAGCTTTATACACACTCTTATGAATTGGCGCATCGGACGCATCACATAAATGTATTATATACGTATATATATGTATGTATGTATATAAATCGAGTATATTACATTATAGGATGTTATCCTTACAGAAGATAATTAAGATGACAGTAATTGGTGCAATTGCTTTTTTTCTTTTTACTTCGTCCAAGAACAGTCCCACGAAAAAGGTAAAGCACTGGCGAACAGTTCCTCCCTCGAAAAGAGGTCGTTCATTTTCTCAAAATATGTCAATGGACAATTAAAAACATAAATAACATAGAGTTTCCTCGTGTGTTTTCTCTCTCTTTCTTCTTTTAATGTTGCGTATCCTTGACCAGAATCTAAAGGACGGTTAAAAAGACAGCGCTTGAAATGTTTCAGAAGCACGACATTCGCTGACCCTAGAGAGTCCCGTCCCGATGGATGCAGCGAAGTCATAAGTTCTTTGAGGTCGCATGGAAAGGTATCTGTCAATTTTTTTAAAAAGGTAGCGTGTCTAGGAACAGTTTGTCGATTATTGCTGGTGGAGGAACCAAGTCTTCGAGTTTTAAGTAGAATATACGCTGCAGACCCTGTGTGCACAAGGTGCGAAGTTCAGGGAGCTTTCCCAAAAGTTTTGATAAGTAGTTAGGACGATTCAACCCGCCGCCATTAAATGTCACTTGATCTTTCAGACAATTTACAATCTTGTTTTGAAGTTCTTCTACTCTCTTGGGTTCCTTCAGTCCATGTCTCTCTGCAGTGGGAACATTAATGCGTTTGGTTAGCAACATTTTTTCTAAAATTCAACTGAAAGACAAGCAAATCGTCCGCACGAAGGAAAGAGGGTGCGTGGTAAAAGAGAAAGGGGTCAAAACAATGCTCTCACCTGTTACCATGGCGAGGGCAGCTATGCACGAGAACGCTGATATGTCTATATTCATGCTCTGTAGGTTGGAAGAAAATTCCACGATTGAGTCAATCCATTCTCCGAAACCGCGGACGCACTGGAGCCTGTGCAAGACCACCCCATTGCAAAAAATGAGTTTGCCTTCCACTGGGTTGGACCTGCAATTAATAACAAAGTGCCATTAATTACCACGAGAGTAATAAATGGGGGTTTAAGAGGCGCCTAATTATTGGAGAGCTAATAAAACCTGGAGCAGTGGAGCTTGAAGGGGGTTGATCTTTATTGTACGCGAAGTAATTTGATAATTGCGTACCTGTACGCCAAACGCAGAACGAAAAGTTCCAAGAATGCCGATTCAAAGAGGAGATCTTGGTCCGCTTTCGGAAGATCAGCAAAGCTCGGGATCTTCTCTGCCCAGCCTCGGATGATCTCCATGGAGCCCGTCAGGAGATCGTAGAATTGCTGGATGTGATGAGTGTCGTCTCCAGTCATTTGGTAGTCAGGGTTAGCCTGAAACTGGAATTTAATTTAAAAAGTGCTTAATGTGGTCCTCTAAAATATATAACCCGTGAAATTGCGAAGACCATTTCTAGCAGGGGAGTCAGGTTTTTACAACAATTAAACCCCTCTCTAGCCATTATTGGGTTGTCTTTCAAAGCAATTTATTCAAGTAAGATATGTTAGATTAAACACGGGAAATGCCTGCTGCAGAACCAAGGCGAGTCAAATGTAAAACTCATCCTAGTGTCGACCAGCCTTTGTGAGGAAATCTGAGTTAACACAATCTGACGAAAGGCAGGCGCATATTTCAAAGTCTCTTGAAATGCTTGTGGGCGATATTTTATTCTACTTAAATGTATTAGAGTGTGCGTCACCTTTCGTCTGTTAGTAACTGTTGAAACATAAATTTGTTTCACTGTTTTTCTAGTTGCCATATGAAAATCACATTGCTACTGAATTTCAACGCTAATCTGAAGATAATAATAATAATATCAAAAATATCAAAATCAGACTTACTCTGCCGTAGTCCAGGCCTGACATTGAGGGGTTTGAGTCCACGTGGGCCCTCACGAGAGCGCTTATGAGGCTGACTGGCGGTGAAGCTGGCGGTGGTTCTTGAGGGCTCTTCGGTTTAGAGGGCAGGCGGCCTCTTCTTCCTTTTAGACTTGCGGTTCGAACGACTGAAACACATTCCAGAAAAAGAACAGTTCTAAATCCAGTATACATGGGCAGCGACAAGCTTCAGAAATATAAGTTTTTCCAACTACAAAACTATATTATTACTAGCATACACACATGCACGGTGTTATATGTTATAACCACAGACAAGAATTCATAACAACAAATTAAACACATCCGCAATAAAATATAAGCGAAAACTCTGAGCCAAAAGAATTCGGAAAATAACATAACCAATAGAAAATGGCATCTTACCTTCTTTTACCATCCCGACAACAAGGCACTTTTGGAAACGGCAGTACTGGCATCGATTTCTGCGGCGTTTATCAACAGGACAATTTTTGTTTGCTAAACACACGTATTTAGCATTTTTCTGAACAGTGCGCTGCAAACGACACAAAATGGAATACTTACAAAATATGAAATGCAACTTAAAATTGTGCAATAATAAAATACTGCGATCACACAGCAATCCCACACAGCGGTGGTTTTGCAGGACATTAATAGAGGAAGATTGATTGTATTAAGAGGACAGCCAACCCTCGACTTTATAGCTACGTTTATATGCGCAGAGCAGGAGGAGCAGACGTTCAGTAAACACAAATCCGTGTGCATTCATATTTTTATGTCCCTCTGAGATCCTCTCGATTCAAAGTGATACAATTACTCAATCAAGATGATAAAATAAAGAGCCCGCTTAATTTGACCGCTGGGAATTCTGACACACATGGATAGCATAGACACGGTTCACCCTTCCAAACCGATTTAATTTTGCGGGAAAAGGGCAGTGTTTAAATGCACACACGTGCCCACACATCCTCGAGGTGTAATTATGGGGCACTCTCAGAGAAAACAGCGTCGCTCATCCACTATAAGCCAAGCACAATATGGATCTTCTTCAAACGAACAACTTGCAATTTAATTTCTTCAATTGTTTAAGATTTTGGACTTATATGTTTCTTTTCCAATCAGCAATCATTTAAATTTTTATCAGCCGTATACAATAGTACAACCAGGGTCCTACCTTGAAGAATCCTTTGCAGCCTTCACAGGTGCGCACTCCATAATGCTGACAAGCAGCGTTGTCCCCGCAAACGGCGCACAGACCCTCGCTGGACGGAGATCCTCGCGACGGAGGCGATGAAACCTGGCTGTCCATCAGCTGATGACCATGGCTGAGCTGGAGGGAATGAGGGAAGCCTATGCCTGCCTGTTTCCTGATCGCGCTGGGCATGGCGAAACTTTGACTCTCCAAAGAGCGGTGCGATCCTGGAGTGTCGGGGTTCATGGATACGTGAAGGGGACCGTCAAACCTCATCTGACAGCTCGAGACAGGTGTGCCCGGAGGTGACTGCTTGAAGGAGAACAATGAAAGCCTCGAGACGGGATTCTTGCGCTGGTCGATCATGTGAGTGGTCGCTACGTAGTTTTGATGGAAACTGTGCAGGGACCCAGGGTCGTCCCACATATGATTTGGCTGAACCTGGAAGTTTGGCGTCGTCGGAGTGTGCGGTGAAGAGGGCTTGTAGTACATTGAACCGGGGTGGGACAGCATCTCTTCAGACTGATGCGGTAGATGCTGCTGATGGTAGCCGTGCATCTGGATGTCCTCTACCTTGATGGAGGACTGCTCACCAGAATGGGGCATTTGGTACAGACAGGGAGGCTTAACGTCGTAACTGGTGTTGTAGTTGTCCATGAACGTGCTGAAACTGGGGAGAGAGGTGGTGGCTGTGATCTCAGTGTTGGTCAGGTCCATACTAAACTTAACAAACTCTGGCGTTAGGAAGTCACAGCTATACTCTCCAGCGCTGTGGTAGCTGTAGCTCTGAGAAGCAGGGCTTGCTCCTTGAGGTGATGACCCGTACTGAGCCTGAACGCAGGGCATGGCTGAAAACGAAAGCGGCAGAATTCTCACATGTATAGAATACATAAAGTGATCCTCCTGCAAATCAAACGCACACCACATTCAAATATAACGAGGATTCGGGACATGACGCGATTGGAAGGGATTCCAGACAGCAGTTCCGAAACCAGCATATAAAATAACTTGGTGACTAAAGAGCCAACTGCACAAATAAAACTACTGAATGGCGCATTCTGTCTTGTCTGTTGTCTTCGGAAAACGGCATTATACATGACCAAAGTTTGGTTGAATGAATATGACAGCACAGAATAAAGTGTAATTTACATACCTTCAGTAGAGTGGCGTGTTGTTTCTGTGGCACTTGAAATAGACAATGTTTCGGTCGTTGTTATCAAATTTTACAATGTGATCACAGCTTTCTTCCGGAATCCTCCTCTATGGGAAAAACATGAGAAACAAGGATTTTAGATTAGTTTATTCCGCAAGAATATATATAATTTTATCACAGAACTAAAATGACACAATACGACCACTGGAAAAAATAAAATTACATGCTTCCCGATAAATTCAGTAGAATTTTATTAAAATATTTTCTGTCGGAAAAAAAAACATTGTCATTTCAGATCCTGAATGGCTTTCTTCACGACAAGACCATGATTATTAAATAATATAATTACGAAAAATACAGTAGTCAAGTCTCATAGAACTCAGCGGTCAAAGGGCCAGAAATAAACCCATAACTCAAATAAATTAAATAATAATAAAAGCAATGAAATCTACATTTGGAATCTTTTTTGACACCTCCCAAAAGTTCTCAAAAATAAAGCTTCAAACTAGCAGATGCTACTCGGATGCTTGACACGAATCACTTTTCATTAGAAAGTCCTTTTCCTTTTGTAATGGTAACACTTCATATTTTAACACAGCAGTTTTTTTATGATTCATTTGAATAATATTGTTATACATGTCCTGATTACGCCCACATCCGAGGGTATAGGAACCAGCGCACAAAAGACAACAGGATGGAATCAGTGCGATAGTGTCCTCATCTAATACAAGTCAAGCGATTCAAAGTGTAGTTCTAAACAAAATAACGGTGGAATAAGGTCATCGTTCGCTGATTATCAATCCCGGGTGCGATTACTGCAATTCCGAACAACCAACGCACATAATCAAACCAATATCGCATTGTAAAGAATGGCAGCAATACCTTATATTATCATCGGTTATGTCGTCGTCTATCCATCCGGAGAAGGTTTTTGCACTGTCACTTTGCTGAAGTCAAGAAAATGTCCGAGACCATAAGCCACCGTATACAGTCGTTCAGGATGGAAGAAGAGCGGCTTTCGCGCAGCACCATATGCCGTAAGAGCGCCGACTGACTTGTGCTTCCAATGTGCCTTTGTTTATGTGAGCACAGAATAGCACAGCCCACGTGTCTGAAATTTCAACGTCATCTGCATCGTCGGTGACGTAGACCAATCCCATTCATCTGGGGACTGAGCCTCTCAGCACCGCAGGTTCGGTCCCAGAATTTTAACATTGGAGCGCATTACCCCATTCTGGCATCACAATTCCAGTGTAAATAAATCGATTACATAATATATGTTTAAATGGATTATACATTAATGGCCGCTTATTCCGCCAATACCAATATAACAGCCTTTATTTCTAAGTGTGTCAAGCTGTATGTGTGTACTGAATGATATCTATCGCGGTCTGTGGGACACTTGAGGTAACTCGAGATTGCCTATTGTATGTGGCAATCATTGCTTTCCTTTTAATCTCATCCTTATTTACTTTATGTCATCGTGTCTCATCATGTGTTGTGTGTAATAATTATGTTGGCCTATGAGGCGCATCTGTCATTCATCCTCTGGTTCTCGACACATACACACACACACACACACACACACACACACACACACACACACACACGCACAAACACACACACACACCATACTGGCAAACTGTTTTTTTTTTTTTTAACTGCTAATCTCTTGCTGTAATCTTGTACCCAGTTTCAGAAGCAAGATTATTTCAACTTTTTTTTTTTCGCAATACCAGCAACTTTTCCGCGTTTCCAAAATTATAGTTTCCTGTATACTGTTTTACGTGATGCCCGTGATTTTCTCAGCTGCTGGTTCTGCGAGGGCAGGCAGACAGACTGGCTCGTTAATCGCAGAGCAACGTTAGTGCACGTGGGCGTTCCAAATTTGTGGAACGAAAGGGAAAAAGCGATACGGGCCGGCAGAATGGTGCGTGACGCAGAGGGCGCGGGCTTTGACGCAACTGACAATCTGAGCCAAAAATAGCTGTCCGGCCCTTTATTTTCTTTTGGGTGCCCTGTTATTATTACACCTGTGGTAGGGCCTAATAAAGATATGTATTTCTTATCTATAAGCTATTGAAAAAAAGAACAATTGCCTTTTACTACGGTTAGAATGGGGTGTCCCAAACTTGATTGTTGTACAGATCACGCTTCATACACGGCGTGCGCGCGCATTCGTGCCTGCGCCACTCTATGTCCATATGGATATGCTTGCATTTAGTTGTGTTCCCACTGAGCTCGCCATTGGTTATTACTTTGAAACCCATCCAAGCTTGTGTGTGTGTGTGTCTGTGTGTCTGTGTGCGTGTGCATGCAAATGTGTGTGTCTGTGTGTGTGTGTGTGCGTGCGGGCATGCGGTTGCGTGTGTTGTGCGTATGTGTGTGTGCGTCTGCGCGCGTGTGTGTGTGTGTGCGTGTGCATTTGTGTGCGTGAGTTGTGCACATGTGTGTGTGTGTGTGTGTGCGTGTCTCTGTCTGCATGTGGCATCAGTTGAGTCATTTTGGACATATAACTTCTTCTAGAAAGTTCTATTTAACTGTTTAACAGTAACATGTTATGGATGACTCTCCAGGCTTGTTTGTTTACAACAGAACTGGATGAAGCTCAAAGTGGCAAGAGCTGGAGATGAGGCAGCAGTGAGAATATTTTGCTGACCAAGCTGTTCAGATAAAGCATGCAAAGGCATGAAAGTTTAACTGGTCCAGTGTAGCATTTGTGGTTTTTCCTTTTACATAACAAAACCAAAGATGCCCTTTTCACATATTCAGATTGAGGAAAACATGATTCTGCAGGGTCCAAGTGGTCTGTTATTTCTCACAGACCAAAGTAATGATTGTGCAACATGTAATCGATCAATGTCAGAACTGAGGTACCACTAGACACTTTAAACATTTCTGTAATGGCAATGAATGTGGGTTTCCTAGCCTACACTTGCCCCAGTGCAGAGATCCAAGGACTGGAATTCATCCGTACCATACAATCATCTATTAAAATATATTAATCATGTCAATGCATAATTTCTGTTTTAATATTTTAAGTGAAGCCAAAGGACTGTCTTGGAGGGACTAGTCATGAGTCATAAAGGCCTGGTGACAACATTACTTTTCATGTTGTCTGAGGCAGATTTAAATAATCTTAGACAACCACGCATACTACCATTCTGTATATGGAAATCATTCAGCTCACTGTATGTTTTCAGTTTCCCTATGGGTCCTTTTTAGCGGAAATTAAATATAGCAATGAAGTTGTATTCAGTTTAAAGAAGCTGTTAATTTTAAATAAAAAGACTGTCAATGACTCAGCTAACTGATGGCGTAGTGAAATAGTGATCATGGCTTCCTCAGTGGGTTGTGATTTAAAACTCCCATTTGCACCTTTTTTTTGCCTGCAGTAATGCTGCAGATTGAATTTGCTTATTTTTGCATTTGCCACCCCGGCAGTTATTCATTATATCAACTGCTTATGTAATCAGCAACTTTACGCTAGAATGTGATATGAAATTGTGCCCCTCCCATTTCAGACCCATGTTGTTAAGCCCCTTATTCATGGGCATATTTCATTCATCTGTCAGAGAGGAGATGGCTATTGTGCAGCTAATCAAACGGGCGAGTCTCATCCAGAAAATACCGAGCCCGGAAAATGTTCTTCTCCCAAATAAGACATCAAATCAAATGGAAAATTTTTAATGAACAAAGTGAAATCCATCACACTTATTGACAAAAGGCATTAAAAAAAACCACAAGTGAATATTTAATCACTAGAAAGTTAAATAAACATGGTTTTTACTTTCTAGTAGGTGCATATTTGATTGTACATTGCAACTTCAATAGGTGGAAACAAAGCCAAATGGTGCAAGTGTTTGATTTGTTGTTAAATTTGTATCTCATCTATGGCGGATTCTCAACCTTTTTTGTTTGTGGCCAGTTTCTACCTCATTGATTGGGCTGTAAATATTGCAGGTCATAGATTGAGCCAGCAAGGTTTCATCTCACCGTCAAGGGCAGTTCATGCCTGTTATCTACAGTATATATAAGGATCAAAGAGGTAAAGCCAACTTTAAGGAGATGACTAAGATGGCAGGAGTGTCCAATCTAATCCACAAAGGGCCGGTGTGGGTGCAGGTTTTTGTTACACCCCGACACTAACACACCTGATTCTACTCATCGAGGTCTTGATTGACCCCCCTGATCAGTTAATTAGTGGCATCAGGTGTTGTGGCACTGGGATAAAGCAAAAACCTGCACCCACACCGGCCCTTTATGGATAAGATTGGACACCCCTGGACTAAGGTAATGTCGACTCTGATTAAACATGTGTATGTCTTCATGTTCAGAAAGACGCAATATTCTTCTCCATAAAATGTTCTTCTGTTTTTGTGAATTAGGGCTTGGTTACTGTCCACGTTGGTGTTCTTAGAGGGAATCCTTATAGCTGCTTATGACCCCTCTTATGTCACCCCTGCTAACAGTTACCCAGTGAAGTCTACAAATGTTCTGTGCAACACTTTACTCATGTAAAGGTGAATGTGCACATAATTCATGTAAGATGGCATTCAATAATGCATGTACCAAAAGAGTGCAAATGATGTGCAACAACTTAGTACAGAACTGAAAACACTCAAGAATTTTGACTTTTCAAAGTATTGCGCTCAAATGTAAGTCGGTTTAATGGTTTGACCAAGGGATGCTTTGTGCTTGTGAACATTGACACTGCCTTTACACAAGATTATGCATGTTACTTTATTGATTTATTGATGGCTCAGTGGGTCTTTGGCACTTTTTTGCAGCCATATTGTGCAGTTTTTCATACTCCAATCTACACACCATTCACTCACACATTCACATGCCCACCGCCAATTTAAAGTCTCTGTGGTCTAGCATGCATGTGCTTTGGGCTTTGGGAGGACACTGTGAGAGATTCTTGTAGGAAACCCCCGCCAACACAGGGAGAGCATGCAAACTCCATGCAGAAATGTCTAATGACAGGATTCAGATCCATTCCCTACTTGCTGTGAGGCTACAGCTCTAGCTGATGCACCGCCACGCTGCCAATGCATGAGGCTTTGCATCACAGGCAGGCAGTGAAGGACTAGAGAAATATTGGAGTTTTTGATATAAAACATTGTCAAATGTGCCTCACAATTAGTTCACTTTGCTTTGATCCATTTCTTCAAGGTGCCATTTTGGTGTTAGTATACGCTGTACGTCTTCACTAATTATGTAAAGATTTAACACTTGAGACATCACATGTGTGGAAAATACAGCATAAAGAATCGGTCAAAAAAAAAAACCTGAAAGAATCTCACTTCTGTTATTGTCCTGTTTTTAGTGAAAATGATGTGGCATCAAACGGCACAAGGTAAGACGAAAATAGTCAGCAGTTAAAAGCAAAAAATAAAAAAATGGGATTTGTATTATAGGGACATCATCCAAATTTTGGAATTCACGAGAAGCCGCATTTGGAAAAACGAAGAGAAGAACAAATTGTTTTCCAACAAGAGAATTAAAATCATGCTAGCTAGGGATGTCTTCAACAGAAGGGTCAAACAGAGGCAATCTAAATGTGTGGTGGATCTGGGGGAACCTCTACAGTTGCCCTGAAGTGAATGCTGTAAGGCTTATGACCACTGTCATCACTAAAATATCCAAGAATGCTCATCAGTTACAATTGCCAGTGATACTTGTTTTGATGAAATTAAGAGTCAGATACCTTTTTTTTTTTTTTTTTTGAAAATTAGAATGTCTTTGTTTATTTAATTTCTCAATCTCCTGAAAATGTGAGTGTGCCTAAACTTTTGAATGGATCTCAGAATTGTACAGTGCAATGTTTTTTTTTTAAGATTTTTGAAATATGCAGAAACATGTGCACAGTGCCCTCTGTAGTCCGCACACTCACTTTTGCTGACAGCCCTCAATAGAGGTTTTATGTAACAAGGCTTCCAAAAAGCCGGGTAGAATGTTGGTCGTGACTGATGGTGGGTTTGGGGACCTTATGACCCAAAAATATGACCGAGTTTTGTAGATCAATTGTTGGCCTTGGATGTTTTTTTTCTTTTTTTCCCGCTGCTGAGCCAGCAACTTCACTGATTGAAAATCACTTACAACCTCTTCCTGACAAGCTTCGCACTGTTTTAATGGTCGTAAACCTTAAACTCCTTCATCTGGCCACACAAGTTTCTGTGTTTAGCTTCTACTTGTTAGTAACTAGCTGTTGACTAGTGTAGGGCAACCTCTCATTATCTCGTCTCTTTCATGCCTTTTCTTTTTGTAAGGGATAACATGGATTTTTCTGTCGTTTTCCTCTTCACCTCAAGCTGATGTGTGGTGAGCGGTCTGGGGAAAAATGGCTGCCGTCGCGTCACAGGTGGGTGCTGCACATTGGTGGTGGTGAGATGAGAATACCATGACTGTAAAGCGCTTTGAGTATCTGTGAGAAAGCACCATATAAATTCACTGTCCATTGGTTCATTCATTCATTCATTCATTCATGCATTCATATATGTGTAGTACCTTCTTTTTCTAACAAAATGGGAATCCAAACAGCTGGAATATAGTTCTGTAAATCTGAATGAAGTTGTACATTTGAGCAGGAAATTCAATTTTTCAGCACAACCCTTGGCCATCACTTTAGCTTGCTTTGCTCAACTTCATCAAAGTGCGTCCCTAACTTTTGACATCCTTGGACACGCATGTATGCAACGTGCATGCGTATGGCATATTTGCATACAAACATGTGAGCCTACCGTGCGCTTAGAGATCAGAATGATAGCGCATCTTCTTTTAATTTGCCAAGGCTTAATACGACCCCTCCTGCCTCTGCCTGCTAACGCTTCTCCATTCTTGGATCCCTGCTGTACACGCTGAAATGTCTACTTAATATGCTTTAATTCCTGCTCCTGGGAGCCGGGCGAGCACTTCATCACTTTAATACACCTTTATATAACACATTATTAAATAGGTGAGCTGAATTGAAGGGCTTGTCTGGTGCTGGGGTGAGCCTCTGTGCAGTGATTGAGATGGCTGTTCGACGGATCACAATGAGAAGGGGAAAGTGAAATTGAGATGGAGGTCTAGGATGACAGGCACTCCTGTATCTCTCGGCTGTAAGTGTTGGTCAGTCACAGTGTGATGACTGGAGCTACAGCTGGCCCAGAGATAGGGGCAATAAAGGCAGGGGAAACGCATCGCGTGTGCATTGGGCACCCACCCTGCCCCATTTTTCCTCTTTATTTTTTATTAAATGGCTTGTTGTCTCAAGTGCCTCCAATTAAGCCGGTAAAATATGAAATCTGTGAAACATAACATCACGTTGACAGCCAGAGCAGTCAGTAATTTTTGACCCAAGCCGACTATTTTATTTAGATAAACATAAGTCAATCAGGTATGCGATCGTAATTAATGCATGTGAGGATAATGGGCTTTGATGGTAAAAATTTTCAGACGTTTACGTTGAATTTACCGTTATGCCTTGCAGCATTCTGCTAAGAGGGCTAGCATGCGATATATGGTGAATAGTGTGTGATTAGATATAAAAATTTATAATATAAATATTAGATATTTGTTATAAAGAGAAACAAAAAAGGACAGTTCCTGCTGGCCCCTTGATTGTTGAAATTGCTCCTGTTTCTCTTTGTGCTTTGACCTTTGAGATCCAACCCTGGGTTCAAATCTCAGCCAGAACCATTCGGAGGAAACCTTACCCCTGTCTGCTTGTGTTTCCTCCAGGTACTTTCAGTTCTTTTCACAGTTCAAAGACATGGTGGGTAGATTAATTGGTCAAAATCATCCCAGATATGAGTGTTTGAGGGAATGGTGTCTGTGCCCTGAAATGGTTCGGTGTAACATGTCCGGGGTGTATTTCTGTCTCTCACCCAATGCATGATGGGATAGGCTCTGGCAGCCTACGCCATCCTAACCAGGAATATGCAGATTACGCAGATAAAAGATAGAAGGATTGAACCCACCTCTGTGCTCAGCAGTATAGGAGCACATTGCATACAATACAGGTAAAATACATAAATACATCTGCTTCAGTATTTTACTGCAGTGATAAGCAACCTCTCTCTCTCTCTCTCTCTCTCTCTCTCTCTCACTTATCCCTCCAAAGCTCTGCCACATTTGATATTAACAGTGCAGAATCTGTTGTTCAAACTGCAATGCCATGTCGATCAGGCATATTCCAATGCAGATTTCCGTATAAAAATATTTAGTGTCCAGGCCCATCTTTCCCTCAGTCATCTACCAGCTATTGTTGTATGTGTAACACTGTCACTCTTCAACGTTCCCACTGAAAAAAAAATCCTTTTGTTAGAGCATTTTTGACAATTTAATAAACAATAATATTATGCGCTTCAATATCCTAGCTACTGAATATACCAAAAAAATGAAATACTCATCAGAATTGAAATACTAATTAAAGAAATGTGACTGTTTATCTCTAGTCTGACAAGGATCGAGTAATGTTGTTGGTGAAAAGTTTCACAGCAAATTATCTTAGTCATTTGCATGTAATTCAGGACCCTTTACCTGATTTCAGGACAGTCTTCATTCCAATTGTCTGTGGTGTTTAAACATGCACATTGTTAGAAATAGACACTAATTATCGCATATTGTTTGCCGTTAAAGCCTAAATTGCAAATGCCTGGGTTCATTCGCCGATTTGCAAGTCAAATGGAATGAAGGAGATAGTTGCAATCATTCAAATTGAATGCTGAATGCAAATTAAATGAAAGTCAATACAGATTATACATGACTTCCTCTAATTCGGCACGTCGTCTCCCCTTTATCCGAGTTGATATTTGTGAAATAGGAGCCTTAAAGACAGTGTTTTCCAGTTGTTTTCCAATGGTACAGCTCATGTAGTTTCATGAACAGCACACTAACCCATGAAATAAACATTCTGATTGTTAGGGCCTTCATTGTGCGCTATGAAGCTTAATTCATCCATTAATTACAGCAGCTTTGTATGTGATGCTTTACCATGATGTTCAACTCCACAGTCTTGAGATTTAACGAGTAACGGACAGAAAAATGGTACCCTTGGCCTTGAAGAGAGATACAACGTTACTTTGTTTTAGCTAGAGTATCTCTCCTTGTTAGTCCACTATATATGTGCAAGGTATCTTTCAAAAATGCATGTTTGAGCTATGCATACAAGTATGTATATTCTTAAAACTATGCAGTTATTTAACTCAATTATTTTATATTCAGTCACGACTTTTAACTTCATATTTATGCAGTATTTCATCAAAAATCGTTCACATTTTTTGATGTATTTGCTCAGAAACATGTATGGTCTTTGCTTTTGCATTAATTTCTGCATTTGTATATGTATTTTTTTAGTAGACAGAAGTGTTTAATCATGTTTGTGTTGGCCGAGCTGTATACATGACAATGGTGTGCAACTATGTAAATGTGTCTGTTGTGTGCACACATTTGAATGTGGCATATGTTTTTGATAAATATAGACAAGATTCTTTTGTAATGGCGTTCATATAAATTAGCATGTGATTTGTGGCCCTCCATTGTGTGGTGGTGTCTGATAGATTCTCTGCAGAAAATACATCATTTTGTTTTACTTAATCCATCATGAAGTGTATGAAGACGTATGCATAATGATAGGTGCACCCATTTATTAACATACCAGCCCCCCCTCAAAGTCATACGATTATGATACATATGACATAGACTGGTTTGTTTGCATGGATGGTTGTATGGATGTGTGCTAGACTGCAGAAAAGCAAATATTCCTTTCTTCTGCCCGGTGAAACTTTGAGAAGATTTGTTTGTTTGATAAACATTCGCGCATTATTATTTTCCAAAAAGTCTAATATAAAAATATTTTTCCATCTTTCTCGCATTATCTTTTGAGCCTTGGCTTTCCCTCATCCTTGTCAGTGACTGTACTTTGTTTTTTCTGTTGTGTTTTCAGTTGTGTTGTGTTTTCAGTGCATTTTACAGCTATTAAATCTTAATGGGAACATATTTTTGAAAACAATAAGCCATTTTGTATTGATGAGGGCTGCTTGTCATGCGGAATCATCACTTCCTTGGTAACAACGTGTGGAAGTACAGTAGTTCACTAGAACAGGTATGCATCAGTGCATTTCCGTTACCCTGCTTTCTTTTGCATCTCATTAGAAGCAGGGAGAAATGATTCATATGATAATGAATTTATTCCAAAGACTGAGGTCAAAGAGGTCTCAAATATCACCCTATTGTCGCTCACATGCCTTGACTTCCCCACTGTACGTTTGAAATGGAGCAAAACAATTTCTCATCTGAGGCCAGCATCCTTTGTGCTTCTGCTTTATTTACCGAGGAGTCGGATATCCGCGCCAAGTCATCAGGAAATGTGATTTTCAACAGGTAAGTGCTTCATTTTTCTGTGCTACTGACATTTATCCGGGGAATTCCTGATGTTTCTGGTCATATTGTTTTATTTCTTCTCCATGTCTATTTTTCATTCAAAGAATCCTCTGGCAGGAATAGAGTGCTTATGATTTTAAGCGCTTCCAAACAATTTTCACAGATTGAATAGAGAAGACTGTCCATGTTAAAAAGGATGAAATATAACCAGTACATATGGAGGCTTTCAGCGCTGGGGTTTGGTCATGTTTTTAGCTGACCATGATCAGCAGTGTACAGCAGGAACTTAACATTTAATCACTTCCTTGATGGAATAGGGTTGGCCTGAGTCGAAAAAAAAAAAAAAAGCTGGCCAAGAGCTGCTATAGAAGAAAGAACACTGCTCTAGAAAGCTCTAGAAGGAAGGGTGAATTGAAATCTCAAAGCAAGGTAGGGACTGCTCTTCCAGGGTCGAAAATACATGTCAGGATTTGAATTGGAAATATGTTTAATGTGTTTTTTAATCACTCATTATAATAAAGGCTAAATGTACACTGTATGATGCGAAGCTTGAAAATGCGCAGTGCCTCATGCTGTTTCTAGTTTTATATCCTGTACTGCTGGTCTATCTGAAAATCTGAAATCTCAGCATGACCTATCTTGTTTTTTCATCTGCAGTTGAAGCTGATGGTTACCACTTACAGTATCTTGCAATGATCATGTGCTTTATGCTAGTCTTTTAAGGGGTCTTCAGGGTAAAAATTTTTTTTTGAAAATTTGAATATTTTTGATTTTCACATAAAATAAATAAAGGAATGCAGTGAGATGCCAGTAAACACCAAGAATCTATGTTTTTCCTCTGCCTCAATTATTACTTGTGATTTTAAATGCAAATTACCAAAAATCACAATTTTGACTGATTTTCAACCTTGTGGCATTCATAAAATCATTAATATTCATCAGATTGACTTGAAATTTGGACTGAAGTTGTATCTGTTTGAGAATCCTATGAAATGAGATAGGATTTTCTAGACAGGTGCATCCCTAGGGGTTAATTTTGAAAATGAAGCAAGTTGATATAACGATTTTTGTTATGATTACATAACAGAGCTCATTAAATATTCGTAAATGTTCCAAACAAAAAAATCCTATGTCATTTCATAGAACTATCTTAAACCTTTCATATGAGACTAATTTGAGTAAAATCTGACCATGGGTTATAGAAATATCAGTGCCACAAAATATTTTCAGATTTTGTCATTAAAGTGCTGTTTCCATGGCAACCATGTAATTTTTTTAACAAAATTCTACATTTTGTGAGGTTAAAATCATGTTGAGTATGTTTATTTCTTAGTTTTTACATTATTATGCTTATTTCTACACTTTACCCTGAAGACCCCTTAACTCATTCCCTACAGCAAGCCGCTGCTAACGGCGCAGTGAATTCTACCATTCCCTACGGTAAGCCGGTGGCAGCGGCGTGGATGACCATTCACAGTCCGATGAAAACACAAAATCAGTTGACGATTGCGGTCATTGGCCACCTGTACTTCAATACTTTATATTGTGTAATTTTTGGGAAAAGTATTCCGTACAAACGCAACAATTTTATATAAAAGTATTCCGTAGGGAATGAGTTAAGTCCATGGGAGTATGATGCTTTGATATTAATATCAACATTAATAACTTATTCTCATGATCATCACTAAATTCATTCAGCATTTTGAAAGCATTACCTGCTTTTTGTTGTGTTATCAAAAGATGGTCAATGCTAGATTTCAGTTCTATAATGTGATGGCGTATTCAATAAATGAGAATGAATTACATAACTGTCACTGCATGGTTGAAACTGATGCAGCTAATTTGCGTATATTTTTTAAAAATCTTTTTTATTTTTGTCACAGATGCGAGCAATTACGCATTGTGTCAGCCTCATATACAGAGAGCTCTATAATTTACTGGACAGTCACACATTTTTCATTATCTTGGTTCTGTTGGCTGAGTCAGTCTCTGCATCTGAGTCCTACCGAACATGCATATTCCATGCTGAAGAAGAGACTGATGGCAAAAGATCCTCAGAAATAGCAGGACCTGCAGTTAGCCGCAGTACAGACCTGGCAAAGCATCACCAGCAAAGATACCTGGCATATGGTGATGTCTATGCACCACAGTCTTCAAGCAATCATTGTGTGCAAAGAGTATGCAGCCAAATACTGCCCAACATTTTTGATGGGGGAGGGGGGTATGTACAAAAAAAAGCTGTAATTTCAAAACAGTTCAGCTGACTTGGATGAAAACACCTTCAAAGTAAAGCTGACAGTCTCCACTTCAATTTTATTATCACTGTATCCTTTCAACTCAAAGCACTAGAGTGCAGAACTGATATAATTGTCCAATGAGATATGGGGCTCACTGTACGCACTGTATTTAACTGAGTCTATGCAGTTACCCCCACCACAAACACACACACGCGCGCACACGCACGCACACATGCACACACACACACACACACACACACTCATTCACTCATTCACTCACACACACACACACACACACACACACACACACACACATTCACTCACTCACACACACACATACACACACGCACAGCACTCGCATACACAAGCTAGCAATCACATATTTATTATTATATATTGCAAACAGTAATAAATCTCAGTTTGTCAGTCAATTGCGTAAGTCTCTCTTTTCATATTTTGTTACTCTCTATACTCATCATGTTGCTACTGTACCTGCAGTACCACACCCATAAACCTATGGTGGCATTTAACCATCAGACAAGTAAATGAAATGTGACATGAAATAAAATTTACATATACTCAGTGACAGGTCTTCAGAGGAGGTCATTGTAAAGAAAGGGTACCTATAGCCACCATATACATTTAATCTAATCAGTACTGTGCATGATATAATTTTTGCTCACTGACAGTTAAATGTAAGTAATGGGATGAATAAAGTGTATTCCATTTCAAAGTTCTTGGGGGGAAACTCATTATTTAAGATCCATGTTTTTCTTTTTTTTCTTTTTTGCTTTATTTTCTTGCAAGTATGAACATACCTGGGTCTTAAAGGTGAGATGTAGAGGGAACCAATTAGTGTGATTGCAGGAAACACACAGGAAGTGCACAGTCAGCAGCACCATGGGAGAACGCGACTCTTTTTAAGGGTCTGTATGGAGATGAAAAGTGAATTATAGAAAAACTACAAGGTGCAGCATAGGTCCTGGAGGAACTACATGATTTTAAAAACCACTATCAAACTGGCATCTTACTTAGATTTGTAGTTTCGCTTTAATTTTTTTTTTTTTTTTTTTCATTAAAATTAAAGTCATGAATTTTGGCTTTATGGCTGGGGACAACAGATGAAAACTAGCCTTTTGGCTAAATCTGGCATATTTACAGAAATGTCTATTAATATGCTCTGTCCCAGTCAAATAAACTAGTAAATAAATAAATAAATGTTTCATAGGTTGCATCTGCTGTGACATTTACAATTTTATTTCATCTGTATTTATTTGCTCTGGTCATTGTGTGTTTCTTAGAAAAAGTGTCAAAAGCTAGTCGAGACTGGTTGGATCATTAATGTAAACGAGAGGACCAGTTTTGCGAACACAGATCAACAATTGTCCTAATTTTGATGGAGACTCGTCCCACTAACTCAGTTTAGCTCAGCAATGAGCTGAATCTGTATTATACAAGTGACTCTGAAAGTATTACGGTGAGCCAAATTTCCAAAAAAAAAAAAATTAAATTAATAAAAAAGGGAAAGCTTCTTATTTTTACTGATGCCTATTTTTGCAGTTGTCTTGAAGTAAAATTTTAATATATCTCAAAACTTGCAAGCACAATAGAGATCACTGTAATGCTCCTGGTGCCCAGAGATGTAATAAGAGCACCAGGAAAGTGAATAAGAGGGGAGGACCCAAATGCAAGGACATGAAATTTATTAAAATAAAGAAACAGTGAGTAAAGCTTTACAGGGAATAAGAACCAGACAGGCGTGCTCTAAACAAAAAGGTGTCACATTGTAAGGCTACCTGCCTGCAAAGGGGAGAACTGAGGCATAAATAGGGGAAATGATAATTAACTAATAGAAAGCAGGTGTAATCAGAGAGAGAGCTGGGGAATAATTGAATAATTAAGAGCAGGCAGGCAGCTGGGCAAAAATGGAAATGCCCAGGAGGAGGGGCATTACAATCACGAAGACCCTCCTTGTGATTTTTTATCGACTGAATCTTGAGACAGCAAAATATTCTTCATGTTTATTCTTTTTCAGTGCGCCATTTTTCTAAAACTTTACATGAATGGTCCCTCATAATGTAGCGGTGATTACTTTGTACATAGCACGGTGCATAGCACTCATTAGCACTTACTAAACATTCCTTATTGTGCATTAATGTCTACCTAACACTCATGATTGACTTACACAGCTTTAATGAAGGACCATTAATTGAAAGTGTTACTGTAATTGTAATTATCGTGGCTTCATTGCAATGTTCCAAGCATGCTAGAAGTGGCACTCCATTACAATTCACGGATTATGATCTCAGTTGTAAGAATACTTGGTAATTTGTAAGCTTGGAGTTCGTAATTTAGCCTACAGAGATCAAAATGCAGCATTTTAGACCAATTATTTTTTTCCATAGTGTTACTGCTTGATACGCAGGGACCTTGACTCGAAGCAATATTTTTAAAAACAATTATCTTCTGGATTTTTAATGTATTTTTATTTTTTTTTTCAGCGAAATTACCTTGGCATGAATTGAGAGCCAATCACGTGCAGAAGAGGCTGGAGGTTTGGGAGGTAGTGACAAAAGGTAATAACTGCAAGAGGAAATGTAGACCAAATTAGTGGGTAAAATGTCAAAATTTGTTGTATATATCCTTTTGCGATTGTATGAGAATCTACATGCCTACCTGCAATGACAAAAGTGGGAATCAAAATGACAGATGTTGGCGTAATGAGCCTTAATGGAAAAGGCCATGCACCTGAGTATTTCAATGGACTTTGAAATCCGTGTAAGCCGGGCATTTGTGCTCTTAGGAGAGAAACGATTTAGCATCATAAAAGTGTTTGCTCACAATGAATGAATGAATGAATGAATGCATGGATTATAATTATTTTTATTTTATCATAATCATCATCTATGCTGAGCAGAGATGTGCGTTGAGGTTTTCTAATAGTCAAAGATTTGCAGCTCATCAGCCTCCAAGTGGAATCATGCACAAATGGTAGACACCACTGCAAAAACCTCAGCTCTTTATTAAAAATTTGGATTTCTATAATATCTGCCCAATAGAATATACAGAGTCTTGCCATTTAATACATTCAATTCCCTGGAAACATTCCTCTAAGGAATCCCAAAATATCATAAAAAAATTTTGGGCGGACAAATGTAGACGAATCGCAGAGGGCGTTTCATCTTTCCGCAGGCTACGCGCGCTCCGAATTGGCACCGGGAAAGGAAAGCATATGTTGCAGGTTAGCCTGGGTGTACATGGCACGTCCTGTTCACTCAAGGTCTCCGTGGCCGCCTCAGACTCCCAACTTCATTTCTTCAGGCAATCTGTCAGACTTCATTTGGCATCTGCTGATACGTGGGTTCTCCTGTACCGCAAAAAAGGCAACGTTCTCTTAAAGGGGATGCGGCTGCTATGTGAACAGCGACATGTCAGCTTTAGTCAAAAGTAGATGCACGTGGTGCAGTCAGCTGCACGTACAATGTAAGCACACCGACGCACAAACGTTATACGCACGCACACTCGCAAACGCACACGTATGCGACATACATGCACAAGCACTGTACACACAAATACATGACACATGCGCAGGCACTCATGTACACACATATACTGTATTGCACTCTGGCTCACACCCATACGAACGCATGCGCACATTATACACATAAACAAACTCACATTGACACACACTGACACACTCGTATGATCGGGCAAATACATATGCACACACAGACATAATACCGATCCATGCAAACAAAACAAACAAACACACACACACACACACACACATCATACACATAAACACAAGCACACACACTCGCAGACATACGCACAATTCTTGATGCTATTACAATGTACGTGGGTATGTAATTTTGTTTGATTATTTATTTTGATTTTGAAAACTCGCTGTTAATTTCTAACACCTGTGAAAGGCTTTTAGAACAATTAATTCATCTACACATTTGTTTGAAAACACAACATGGCTATAAAGCCTTACAAGAGACCATTATATATTTATCTTATTTTCTCTCAAGCTGTCATTGCTTTTTTCTCTCCAATTATTCAATGGAGGACAATCATGGCAGTGACATTTTATAATCTGACCTTCTGTTCTGGAGAGCAGGATCTGGCTGCTTGAGTTCATTTCTCCCAGGAGTTTTTCTGCCATCAGGCCCATATGATTTCACGCTCTGGACACGTCTGGACACATACCCTCAGACCATGTGCTCATGTCAGATATATCATTTAGTCTGCAATAATGCAATTTTGCCTATCTGCCCTTAACAATGTTGTATGTATCTCTTTTCCACCAATTCTGTTGTCCCCAATGAACATGCGCGACATAACGTGTGATAACGTGTATAAATATACAATACGACTATATTTCTACGACAAAAGCAGGAAGTCTGTAATTTTTTTTTTTACAAAACCGGAGGGGCCTTTGTGTTGTGTGTGTGTGTTTTCATTTTTTTTTTTTTTTGCCAGAGGACCAATTCCCAGAAGCGGCGAGGATAATGACGAAAAACTCCCACTGTACCTGCAACAATTTAATTGGACGAGTCAGCTCAGCGAAGCATTCGGACTCATGACTGGGAGACATGAAATTCATTGTCATTACCGCCGCTGTCACTTTGCAGCATTTTGTCCTGCCGAGCTTTCTCTCTCAGTCCGCTGAGCTTCCCACCTCCAGGAGGTGGCGATTATAGCCCCAGCGAGCGAGGGGGCGCGACTCCGCCATGCTGACCTCCAGGGAGATCCTATATTACATTGATTTCATGCACTGAGGTTAGCGATTGCTCATTCACACATTTAGCAGAAAGGACAACATCCACAATAATAATAATGATAATAATAAGATGGACAAGGAGAAGACGAAGATTCCGTGAAAATATGGCTGATGTGTTTCTGGTTGCTACTTTCATTTTTTTTAATTTGTATTTGACCTAATTTTATAATATGAATTGCATAGAGCAATTTTTTTAAACATGAAACTAACTGCATTCATTTGTTGTAATTGTTTTAATGAAACTGGAGCTTTAAAATTATATTGAACATATTTAATTAGGGATGTAAAACAGTGTTATGCCCAAACTAAGCAAGTGAATGTCTGTACTGTTAAATGTGTATATAACACCTTGCACTTGTTGTGCGTGCGATTCAACACTAAGAATTCTCTTTAATTTGCATACTTAGACAAAACCACACGCGTGCAGACTCGTGTGTACTCTCATGCATTTATATACATACTAACGGAGGCAATACCCTGATTCATGGTAGTTTAGACTCATGCATTCTTATCTTTAGATGTTTAGAAGACTGTGACCTTTTGGTCAGTGTGACCCAACAATGGAGCTGAATCTACTGTCTTCTGATTCTAGCATCATAACCACTGCATTGGATTGGATCTATGCTTTTTCTACTTTTGCCCAGCAAATTATCAAAGAAAATCATTAGGTGTGTTTTACAGTCACCATTGACTATAGGCCTTAGACCACATCTAAACTTAACATGCAGCAGTCTTTATATTCAAATGAGAAAACAGGCCAACACAGGCAGGGTCCCGCTAATGCAAAATGGCAGCATGTTTTCTTTCGCATGCAGTTCATTCTTTAATATGCTGTTTTCCTGTATTTATCTACTTAAGTACCTTTTATTTCCCCTGTTTTCCAGATAGTATTGCTTCAAGCATGTATTTGCATTAACCGGACCCCACTGGATACTTCCCTTCTTGTTCTTATTCATTCAAGACACGTGGAACAGACTCGCTCTCTTTCTCTCTCAAAATGGAGATCCTCTCCCTCTGAGCTAACACTGAGGACCTGAACTTCACAGGCATCAGTAAACAGGAAGGGTGCATTAAAAGTGATTCATCATCTGTTCTTCTTCTTCTCTTTTTTATGGTGGGTTTTACAGCTTTGATACTTCCCCGTGTTGTTTAAAAAGTGCTATTTGTTCATTTGGTACATTTTTATACCTTCAATTTAAAGGACAAAATGTGTTGGATGTGTGACCGTGAGTGTGTGTTTGGATTCAGGAGATGTCCTCATCCTCCCTCTGGGCTGTTTGCTTGTAGCTGGGTTACATGTGTCTTACCAGAGCACTCCTTTTGCAGCTTCGACTTTGACTGAGGAAAATGCTCTATTTGTAGTGGGTACAAGTGTCAAACACCCCCACTATCCTTGGGAATTTACATTCTTTTTTTTTTTTTTTGTATAACTGAGATGTTTGTTTGTTTATGTATGCTTTGTTGTGAGAACTCAAAACAGAAGTGTAAACAGAAGTGTGAGAGGAGTGACACTTGACGTCCAAATTACATTGCGTGACATTATAGTCATTCAGGTTTATCCAGAGAGAAGCGCAACACCAAGTGCATAAGTACGTTCAAAAGTGCTGAAAAATCCTACAGGGAAGTAAAGTCCCGAGAGCCAGATGTGACCACATATAAAGGTCTCGGTCCCTCAGTCTGCAAAACAATTATGTGGTGATACAAATTTCACAAATATTAATGTCTAAATGTGATCAAAGATCTGGTTAAATATCTCAAGTAGTAATTCTGCCTCATCATCTGACAAAAGTCGATCAAAGTGGTAATCAGCAACAATTCAGAAATCCTGTGTTTTCCCAATTTTGCTCTTCTTTGCGTCCATTTCAAAATAAACAGTGACTAACCGCGTCCTTTGACCTTTCTGTGACCTTGATGTTGAGTAGCAGGTGACAGAATTGAAGTGTTGTAATTATATTTGCTCAGTGCAATATTTGAGCTGTGTTTAAAGAATGGATGGTGAAGGATATGAATGCCCTCCTGTCTGTGTGGAGAGGGGAGAGGGAGAGCAAGTGGGGGCGGGGGGGGGTCAAGCTGTTTGAAAAGGGGTCCAAAATGGCCCGCTCCACTTTGAGTGAATGTCACACAGTGCCTTTTTCTGTTTGTGTCGTGTGTGTTCATGTGTGCACATGTGTGAGTGTTTATGCATTTCTGTGTGCATACTTGTTTGTGTAGTGTGTGTGTGTGTGTGTGTATGCATGTGTGATTGTGTATGGGTGCATGCCGATGTGAAGGCGTGAGCGTATGCACAGTTGTGTGTGTGTGTGTGTGTTTGTACACGTGCGCGCATGTCTGTATGCATGCATGCGGATGTGAGCGTGTACGTGCATGCGCATGTGCGCTCATGCGTACGCATACATAGATATGCGTGCGATCGCATGCAAGCATTTTTTTTTGTCTGTATAGCCAGGAGGTGGCTCTCAGTCACGAGGGCCTGATTATAGAGGGCCGCTACGCCTTTTATTGCCCACCCTTCTCTCCTCGTGCGGCCACAGTAGCCGTCGCCATCGTTGTGATGCAAAGTGACAGGGACAGATGTGACATATCGGGTCCGACACACTTCCATACCACCAGTCACTGGCTGGGGGTGACTCATGTCCTCTCCCCTCGTCCTGATCCCCCCCCCCACCCCCCGCCCCAGATCTGCCCTGCTGCAGGACAGCGCCGCGATGCTCCAGTGAACCCCGCCATCGCCCGCCTGCACCGCTGCCAGGTACTGTGCTGCCAGGGCCTATTACCCTGAAGAGGGGCACTGTCTCTGTAACCTGGGCCGGCCGGAGCTCCACCAATCAGGGCCCAGGGCCACTGAAACAGGTAGAAAAACAACGGACATGGTACCACTTCCAGTCTCCCTCTCTTCTATCATCTCCCTCTCACGTTCTTTCTCCCTCTCTCTTTCTCCCTCCCTCTATTTTGCTCTCTCTCCATCTCTCTCTCCATCTTGCTGTCCTTCTCTCGCCTCTCCTTCCTCATCCTTCTCTCCCCTTCTCTTTCTTCATCATTATCCCTCCTTCTCTCTCCCTTTGTCTCACTCTCTCTCCCCCTCTTTCTCCATTGTTATCCCTCCTTTTCTCTCTCCTGCTCTCTCCCTCACACTCTCTTTCTCCATCATTATCCCTCCTTCTCTCTCTCCCTCTCTTTCCATCGTTATCCCTCCTTCTCTCTCTCTTTCTCTCCCTCTCTCTCTCTCTGGGGTGCCCGTTTTTTAGTACTGTGGTATTTGTGCTAATCAGTGCTCCTTTGCACACAGTCACTGGGTTTCCAGTGTTGCGCTTTAATATTTTATAAGCCTTTTATGGTGTGTTGGGGTCCTTAAGATCTGGTAGCAGTGTAATACAGAATTAGCGTTTGCCAAATGGCCTTACATCCCTTTTAAATGTCATGAGCAGGAATTGCTTTTGAGGGGGGGAAATGAGAAGTGAACTTAAAAAAAAATGTAGTTCTGAAACACCTCATGAATAGGCATGAGTCCATGATCTCTGTACTCGACTGCTCTTGATCTCCTTACGCACATATCTGCAGATTGTTTGGTGTCGTCTGTTTCCTTTTTCTGAATGTTTTATTAATTTTTTTAAGGAATTCACTGATCACAATTATTGGAGTCATGTCGAATAATTAATATTTTCTTATGAAAAGATCTACTGTCTGATCATCTGGTGCCTTTCTGAAACCAAATGTTACTTCTGCTTTGGTTTGTGTTTATTAGCCTTCATAATGTGTTATTTAGTATATACAGCTTTCCTTTGGATTCCTTTTTAACAGTCTTTAAAGAAGTGAGAATACTGAGCCGTGTTGCGGCGATTCATCGTCAGGACGTAACCAATTCACTTAGTATCCCCAGCTACCCGAGACTTGATATGACATCAGGAGGAACAGGAAGTGAACATTAAACAGCACATTAACAAACACTGCCCCCCGCATATTAAAATGACTCCGTAACAGGCCAGACCCCGGGCTGCTCTCTGTGACACCACGAGGAAGAGGGAAAATTGGGTACATGCATTCCCTATTAATTACAATCCTCTGAAGTCTCCTATGGTGGAGAGAGAGAGAGAGAGAGAGAGAGAGAGAGGGAGAGAGAGAGGACCACTCTATTACGGGGATGTGTTGGGTGATAAATTAATAATCCGGGTTGTCAGTGCGGCCTAGATGAATGGGACCGAGTGATTGATGCTGTTTTCTTTCATAGGGCAGGAATGTGATGTCAGAGCCAAATGTGTTATCAATGCCACGGGACCTTTCTCTGACTCGCTGCTGAAAATGGATGATCAGTGGAACCCCAACATCTGTCAGCTCTTGAGCTGCTGTGCACATCATCATCCGGGGCCATTATACACCGCAAACAACCGCCTTCCCTTCCGCATTAATCCAGGCGTAAGCATCTTTAGCGCCGGGTATCAACTCATGAGAGCCTGTTCTGGACCTGCTGGAGCCAACCTGAGCAAGCAGGGACTGCCCAATATGTTGATGCAGCACGGCTCCTGACATCAGCTTTGTAACAGCCGGGCTTTCTTATGCACGCTGCTTTATGCTGAATACAGTGCACTTGATTGGCAGTACAGAGAGATGAGTTGCTAACCGACAAACTTATTGAACAATTGTTATGCAGTACATTAGTTTTCATGTCACTGGAAGAGTCTTCCAGAAAAGCTACATAGCCGAAGTCAAATGTGCCGCTATCCAAAATACCCCACCAATGTCTTTGGTTCATTTGTTCACTGTTGCTCTAATTGAATTTGATGCATATTTTGTCCTTTAAGGACTTAGGTAGGGAACTCAGGAGGCAGTTAAGGATGGTAAATCTCTAAGCCCTTGTGAAAGTGACGTCCTTTGCTAAATTATGATCTCGAAAGCCAGTAATGTGGCTGAAAAATTCGACACAAATAGAAGGGGTGGTCATGTCATTTGAAACACAGCCATATATACCAGCTTTATAAAGCTCACGATGAAGGCTATTGGTTCAGAAAAAGATTGACTTGATTACATGGTGATTTCAGAGCTGGAGTCATATGGTTATTCGTAACTATCTTTCTGAGCGTCTGGTTATCCCTGCCGGGGACCTTTCACTTGTAAACGCTGTCCTATTCTGCTGGAACTGGTTATTTGGTGTTTGGCTTATGTAATCATAGTTTTTGATGCAGTTCTCCTTTACAAATTTAAATAATTTTAATAATTTTGCCATTTTTGTAACCAAGATACCTGCAAATCAGCCACTAACTATTGGCCCCTATGGAACACTGTTAGTACCCTCATCTCGCTTTGGAGTCTTACTGATCAAAGTGCTGTCTCTAGTTAGACCTGCTTTAAGTAGACACGTGCTACTCATTTGCATTCAAATTAATAGGAATGACTTACATAGGAGCTTTTGTAATTGTGATATACATGCTTCAGTGTTAAAGCCATATTTCAGGGGTGCTTGTGATATTTTGTGCCCCCCACCCCCCCTCTAATTACATCATTGTCTTGTCGCTGTCCTGCCGATGTTGTTCGTGGACAAGTCACTCCCATGCATGTTAAATGGACTGTCTGTGTGCGTGCGCTTGTTCTGGCCTGGGGAACACATGTAAGCGGCAGCGGAGAGCGCGATGAGTCGCGGGACTGTCTGCAGAGCCCGAAAGCAGCGGAATTAATCTCCGGGACAGGGGCGCTGACAGAAGCCCGATTATGGTCTCCCGGTTGTCTAGGGTCACACCCCCAAGAAGAAGAAAGGTTAATGCAGATGTCTCACAGTCTTCAAAACAAGAGGTTCCAGGACCCAGCCCCCAGTGACCAGCTCTTCATATTTTCTGCTCCCCTGGAGAGAGATTGGCCACTGCTTGGACATTTTGTGGAGCATTTTATTTACTTAATGAACGCAGACATTGACGTCATGGGTAACGCAAGTAGGGCTGGTTTCACGGACACAGCTTAATCTTAGTTCTGAAATAAATGGAGTTTCGCGTGAAAAACTCCATCCAAAAATGAATGAAGTCTAGGATTTGGATTAATCTGTCCAACTGGACCAGTGCTTTCAGTGTTTGCGCACTAGCCTTTCCCAAAGCCGCATTCTTACTAAGACAATTCAAGTTCATGTTAAGCGCCTGCGCAAATGTTAACAAACTTCTGAATTAACCACCTTTCTGTCTAGAAGGGAGTTGGCCTGGTCATCAGGCTATGCTGATAAGTAGCAACGCACTGGCTGAATTTGTCATTTACTGAAAGAGGATAACAATAAGATCTGTGATCCTTGCTCAACTTGATGGTTCCTATGTCATCTCTGGATAGTGAGCGTGTGTAATGGACGCCTTTCTCTAACTAGAACATAGGAGGGACAATTAAAGCATACAGTTCAAAACAGAACAAATACTAAACAACCAGCAGCTATGACCAGCTTCCTGGCCTTTTGCCCTCTAGTGGTAAAAAGGTGTTCCTGTGGGTGGAACCTGCTTGGCCAACAGGACTAGGGGTCAACAGGGATAAGGGGTACCTCCCCAAGTTTCAACTGTGAGTGAAGCTCTTCGACCAAGTTCGGACAGAATCAGCACTTACTAAAATAAAATTTTTATAAATTAGTTCCTTCAGTCATCTATGTATTCAAAATAATGATATTGTTCATTGTTTATCAATCACTGAATTTCCATCATTTCTGATTCTCGTCTAAATCTTTCATTACTTAGTAGTCCATTTGAGCATTTGAATCAAACACAAACCTACCGAGAGATGTGTAAGATGTTAGAGACAAAAAAAGGTGTAGCCACAATGTGAAAAGTGTACAATAGCATAGTGAACTCATTTTTCAGAGCTCAAAATAAATGAACAATGTGAGTTTACATCACTTAAGGCAGTGACACTGGAATCCTGTCTAATTTATAACACCTATTTGTAATAATAAATATCAATCCTGTAATTTCACATTTTTTTCTGTTGGATTTACAAATAGCCGATGGTGCAGGCAGCTGACAAAAATAAATGAGCTAATCTAATTGCGACTTACTGCAGATATTAATTCATCAGGGGACCAGGGAACGTGGACAGATACAAATTCCACCTTTAATTATGTATGGGAGGTGACTAAAAACAGAGGACATCAACACAACATATTATTTCACTGATTCATGATTAGAAAGTTCTCCTGCTTTTTCCCAAGTTGGCATCCATGTTTTACAAAAGAGATTTGATTCTTCTTTGGGATGAGAAAATGTTTTATCATGAATAAGTTAAAAGATAATGAGCATCAAAGTAAATTATATTGTTTCCAGCTATCCTTTTCAGACCGTCCCTGGCACCACTGTTTTTGTTTGTTGTTGGTTTTAATGTAGCTGAAAGCTCAAAGGAGTTTTGCAGACAGACAAGTTTGTCTAAGTCTGAGAAGGCTTTATTAAAAGAATGACAGGCGGGTATCTAAGCAGAATGCAGTGGTATTGATTTTAGAGCATCGGTCTAATTGTTTTTTAGTGCGCGAGACGAGGACTTGATTAGTTGATTGATTGGCCTGATATCGGCTCGGCTCCTTGTCCTCCACTATCCTTAACCTCTGTGGGTTTACAGAGCAAATATCTGCCATTGAGATGGGAGAGTGATCGGCTGTCATTAAACGCTTCATTTACAAACGGGAGTCCCTCCCTTGAATCTCGACTACAAAGAGACCAGCTTGGGATCCTGTGGCTGGGTGTTGGTGGATGACACGCTGATATGTATGTGGTGTAGGCTATGCCAGAGTAGGACCCTCGTGGAGTCCTGTGGTGAGACCTTGAGCTGAAGAACCCTATTGGCCAGCCAGGCTGAGAGATGACAGAAATGTGTAAACTGGTGGAGGAGTCTGGTACTCCTTTGACCTTGCCATTGGATGCAAAAAAGACAGAGAGAGGAGTGAAAAAGGAATGAAAGGGAGGGAGGAAGGAGTCAGAGGGCGATTGTTGCAGGGTGAACTGTCACGCTGGGTGGCGGTTACACCTACAGCTGTGTCCTGGAGTGGTCCAGCCACAATCCCACTTCAGCTCCCCCAAACTCCCCAAGGGCGAATGCCCTCTACGCCTGTGTAACGGGTGGGAAGGCCGCTCAATGTCACACAGACATACCCTCCTACAGCTGAGACAGATCCTTCTCAGAAATGAGTAATCCCATCGTACCGCCTGAGATGAACTTCCCCCTGTGGAAGGTATCATCAGTCAGCACGCTGTGGTTCGCTCCAAACTAGCAGGTCATCACAGCAAACAGAGCTGTGTTCGGCTTCTCTGACCTAAAATGCCCCCACCCCTCACCCTACCCCATTTGCAGTTCAGTGAACAATTTAATAACTTAACTCGCAGAGGCCAATGTTATATGCAGAGGTGTAAAATCCAGGGTTCAGAAAGTAAAAGTCCTGCCAAGTTTTTCTCCCTCCCACAAAATGAGCTGATCACTCACATTGGCTCTATCTCCTGTCCGAAGTAAATCCAGGTGGTTGGAATAAAGTTCTTGGGAGGATTTTTACTTTCTGAACCCGGACTTTACACCCCTGGATATATGTGCATACTCTGCAATGATACAATGTACTATTACAGTATTTGTATTTTCATGGTTGAAGTTAGATTATTTAGAAATGCACTCTGCAGACCAGTGACATTCAGTACGTATAAAACTCCAGTAAAATTAACCTGAAAAAGTTCTAAAGCTGCTTTGTAATCAAAAAAAGGTGGACACTGTTTGTTGTTTTTTATTATTATTATTGCTGTTCCTTTTTTTTTTTTTTTTTTTTGCTACTTCTCATACAACTAGTAGCAGCATAGCACTTTTCCATTGTAATTTTCTGTAGTGTCCCTACCATACAGGCCATTGTCCACAGAAATAAGCAGTTATCAGACAGAGTTTTTGGGAGTGAGGCTCCATCGCGTCTGTAGTACTTACTTGTCTGTATCCGGCAGTCACAACACGGCCTGGCCTCCCACCAGGGCCTGAGATTATTGTGTTTGGGGCTGTGAGGGCGGCGTCAAGTGAAGCAAATACTCCTCTGCGCTCCACAACAAACGCCCACTGTCCTCATCCGCTGCCTTCTTTACCGCCCGCAGGACCGCCGAGGTTCCAGAGCTACTCGGCTCGTCATAAATGTTTAAAAAATGCCCTTTGATAATGAGTTTGTCATTGTTTTATTTAGAAATATCACCCGGCCCATTACAGTGGCAGGTATTTTTTCAATCGATACACAACATCTTATTAATAATTAATCCTTTATATGTCACCGCAATATAAAAAGAGTCTGCAGCCCAAGTTGCGGGGCAGTATTAAAAGTTGATTTATTTTCCCGGTGACTGAGGCAGTGTTGTTTTGCAAAGCCTGGCGAGGGGTTTGATGAGTGGAAAGAGGGACAGGTGGTGAAAAGGACCAATCGTAAGAGCGGTATCTGTAAGACCGGATTTCCGTAGCTGTCAGTCATGTCTGTGTGGCCACGCGGTGATGGTGAGAGCGTGGCCGATGTGGGTCAGGTTTCCCCACGTCCTGTTTAGTCTGTGGGAGATATGTCTGTAAAGACAGGTATGGAGTCCATTTGACAGTCACCAAACACAGCAGCTGTGGTAGCCACTGGCCCATATGTAACCTGCAAACACATAGCCATGAGCAGTAGCTGGGAGAGCTTTCCCATGGAGTTCTTCATGAAAACTTCTGCGGTTTATTGACTAAATTACAACAAGGATGACTGACCATGTTTCGGCAGATCTTCTGTCCACTCTGACCGTAATTTTGTGAGCTTTACTTGACTAATTGTGAAAGCCATGCATATGTTTAGCTGTTCAGTGAGTTGTGCTTTGCAAGGGTTGGAGATCAAGTCTGCTGGATGACAAATGTGTAGGAACAGGTTGGTTGCCACTGCCTCACAAATATTGTTCATTAATTTATTAATCCAGCACCTGCTGCAGTTAAGCATTCAGTAAACATTTGTTTCATTTTACCTAAATTATGGACAATTCTTCTGGTTGCCAGTTCCTCCTATGTCAGTTTGGGAGAGATGAGAAAGATCCAGAATTTTCCTTCAAGATGCATGATGTCAGGTCACTCCTGCCTTTCCTTTCTCAGTCCACCAGCATTGCGTCAGAATAGGGCCCTTCACAGGGACATCCCAAACTTGCAAAAATTAAAATCATAAAACCAGTGCCATTAATGCAGCATCCTGCAAATTATACAAGTCAGGGAGCTTCTCTTCTGCTTTATATACTGCTGGTGGAGACTTTTCCTTTTTTTTCATTTGGAATCTCCAACGCCACCCAAAACGAAAGTGTCCAATCAGTGAACTATGCAAAAGTGCGCTGGTACATGACTCATGCTGCTATCTCGAGGGAGCGTAGGCAGCTAGCGGGACTTCTCTGAAACCTCCTCCAATTGTTTTCACCCGTGGTCACATTCCCAGATGCACAGAATGAGGGCGAGAGAAACCTGAACACGTGCTTCAGAGAGCAACCAATGAGCATCCGGAAGGCTAGAAGGAAGCGCTTCAGCAACACTCTTCGCCAGTGGTTCCCAAACTCGGTCCACTGTGTATGCTGGTTTTGTTCCAAACACAGCTCCAATCTAAGAGTGTTAATCAGTTGTCAATTGTTCTTAATTGCACTATTCTTGTTCATACTGATGATTTACCCTTTTAGACCACATGGCAATGATGGCCATCATGAAAAAATGCCATAGTGTGCTATATTGGAAATTACTTTTCTTACATAAAAAAGTGGAAATTTACAATTGATGACATGAAACTATGAATTGGCTAAAATTGAGGACACATGGTCGCTAAAACTAACTATTATTTCACAATTAAGAGTTCAAAGACAAAGCACATTGCAATGAGTCAAACCTGTTAATATTACTTGTTTGGTTTCAGGAAAGAACTTCAGCTCCAGTGTGCAAAACCCTGATCGGCAGCTTATTGATTGATTGTAGTCTTGCATTTGATCACACACAACATATCGCCACCTTAACTTGGTGTGATTACTTGGAATAGATCAAAATAAACAATATGAATGTTGGGCTTTGCGACATCATGGAATGCATAGCCATTTCTGTCATAATGTGGTTTAAGGGGGTAAAACATATGGTGGCCGACAGGGGCAAATGCACTGCAACGGCCCAAAACATCTCTAATAGGAGAAACGTGCAGCAAAAAACAGAAACGATGCAAAGTTAAAAACATGCAAACGACAAAAGCAAATGCAAGAGAGAAATGCTGCATATCCACATCAACACAAACGTGCTGCAACACCCCAAAACATCTCTATTCAGAGAAACACACTGCAAAAACAGAAATGATGCAACTTCAAAAATACGCAAACCGCAAATGCAAGAGAAAAATACTGCATATCCATGTCAACACAAACGCGCTGCAATGGCCTAAAACATCACCAATCGGAGAAACACGATGCGAAAACAGAAACTACACAAAGTCAAAAACCGCAAACCACAAAAGCAAATGTAAGAGAAAAAAGCTGCATTTAGACATCAACACAACGGAAGTACTTGCAAGATGCTATGGGGAGCGCTAACTAGAACAGTTTTTATCTTTGACCGGAGAAAGACCGGCTGGAGTATTTTGTTTTATGGTTTTACATCACAGCGAAGGGTTCGCTCACGATTACAGTTTTAAATGTGATGTAGAGAAATCAATGGATAGCAGTGCATAGTTATAAGCATCAGATATGTTACCAGCATCAGATATGACTAGCTAAGTCAGCAAAAAGGCCTAGCAAACCAACAGTTATATTTGGTATATATAAATCATTCAGTTAAATTACCATTACAGAAACTCTGAAAACTCTCAACATTATCAGGTGTGGCCAATTTTCATTTATAACGCATACCTGTCAACTCTCACGCATTTGGTGTGAGTTTAAGATGCATATTTACGTTCCTCTGCTGTAGTCAGCAATTATTCAATCAAGGCGTATGTAAGAGATTCTCGCGCGGAATTGAAGTCCTTGTGCATGGATGAGTTGGAAGCAATGTAATTGCATAAAGAAGTTTCTGTGGCAGGCCGGGGATTGAACCCCAGACTCCCGGGTAAGAGTCACACGCGCTGACCACATCGCCAAAGAGCCAGGCTTATTGGCAAGGTAGCCAGGGCGCACACTTATTAGGAGGCATTTCTAGTGACAGGACCCATCAACTGTCACATTTCAAATGATCTATTTTCATTTAAACGATTGCGAAAACACATGCATTGCTTCCAACCGCTGAGTAAAGAAAAGCAAGAGAAGTCCGGAGTCGTAATCGGTATACGTTATCAATGAAAACTGGCCACACCTGATAATGTAGAGAGTTTTTGGAGTTTCTGTAGTGGTAATTTAAATGAATGATTGAAAACAGGTCGTGACCAATCATTCATTTTAAGGGATTGTTTTGAGCCTCCCCAGGTGCCAGTTCGCAAGCCGTCACTGATATGAATGCTCGCGGTTCAACTCTAGCAAAGTGAGATAGCGAAATAATGGGTAATTTTTATTCACTAATTTTCTGCTGACTTCCGTGCACCTAATATAACTGTTCGTGAAACTAACGTTAGCTAGCTAGCTAGAACAAGACCCTTCTCAGCTTAAAGGCCTTTTTGTTGACTTAGCTAGCTAGTCTCACTCTGGTAGTAAGTAAAAGCTGTTCTAGTAGGCGCTCCCCATAGCAGCTGGGAGCACTTTCGCCGTGTCGATGTCTAAATGCAGTGTTTTTCTCTTGCATTTGCTTTTGCGGTTTGCGGATTTTTAACTTTGCATCGTTTCTGTTTTTGCTGCGGGTTTCTCCAATTGGAGATGTTTTGGGTTGTTGCAGCGCATTTTTCCATGTCGGCCACCTTAAAAACATACCTCTAATCTGTAAAGTAACTAATTAAAAAAATAAACAGCTTGTTAAAATTCTGGGATTCTAATTGTGGTTGGAACAAAAACCAGCATACACAGAGGGTTCGCAGGACTGACTTTGGGAACCACTGCTCAGTGCTAACCCAAACCGACTGCATCCCTTCCATATCCCTGAGCAGAATGAGGCCAATAACACTCTGCTCTCATGAGGCTGCTGGCCACAGGCCATGGCTGGATTTGATCTGAAAATGTGATGGTCACCCCTGCACCACAAGCGTCCTAAGTATCAGAGAGCATGTCACAGATTCCAGAGGACTGCCGGACCTATGTATACAGGCTGCCTTTATGATAAACTCACATGTAAAGGAAAAATTTGTGAGACCAACCATGATCAACCAAAAAAAAAATATTTTAAAGCTTTGAAAATTATGTTTTTACTTGTGACTGGATTTGATGAACTATTCCGCATGTAATAAATTTGATCAGGTATGCCTAGTTTAGCCAGTTCGAGGAGGTAACATGGACTCCAAGATCACAAACTATAGAACATGATAATTAGTCAACATTACACATTATTAAAAAAAAATAATAATAATAATATTAATAATAATAATAATAATAAGTTGACTTAACCAAATAGCAGCAAAGGAATTTGGAGTTTACGCCAACTTCATGTTCCAAGTACTTTCAAAAATTGGTTTCTGCAACCACTGGGACTTGAAGTTGAGCAAATTTGAAAATGCTCTGCAGCTGATTGCCTTACCTTTTTAAATCTGGTCAACTTTTTATTTTTCACAGTGCAGGAAATGATTTTTCTGACAAAAAAAAAAAATTGTACAATCCATCTTGCTGCTGCTTGTAATGTAAAAATTGAAAGACCTCTCAATTTTTACTGAGACACTATTTTTACTACATTTGAATTTCATGAGCTCTGTGGTTTCATCCACTCCACATGGACGTGAGGTATAACACCATCCTCAGCATTCCTTTGCCACTCACTTTGTGCCTGATCTCGTCAATATAATTTTCGTAATCTGCCAGATAGACAACTTGGATTTCATATTGGCTTGCTATCTTTTTTGTTGAAACATGGAGAAAAATTGTTTGCCACCCTGTTTCCCAGACAACACAAAGCTGATAACATCCAGTGCAGTACCATAAGCAAGTATTTCCTTTACAATCTTGTTCCAGCTTTCTGTCTAATGAGGTAGACCCAACTTTATGCCAAGTGTATACAACCTCATGCACAAGTGCATTTCATATATGTAAGTCAGAAAGTCAGTCACTGATTCTTGGCTGGTCCTGCAGAGTCCATACAGTCGTGTGAAATTTGCATCGTTTCACTTATGTATTTTCACCTGCAGCTGCTTTTTTCATGAGTTAGCACTTTATGCAAAAAAAAAAAAAAAAAAAAAATCAAAGTGACATCTAATTTGAATCTTCTCAAGAGAATTTTACATTACCAATTTTAACACAAAGTAAACTGCAATTTTGCCTTTTCCTGTTGGATTTTGTTACTGGTTCCATATGTTATCTTTTTCTGATCACATCATAGAAGTGGGATTATTTTTATTTCTCACATATGCCCTTTTCACTTGTTTGCTACTCTCCTTTGGTTTTTCCCATGTGACTTGGGAAAAGCTGGTACCTGATTTGTTAGAGGAAGTTAATTGTGTCCATTGACACATGGCCATCCTTTCCTGAGATGCACCGACTAATTAAACTGAATGCTCAGGTAAGGCCATACTAATGAAAAACATTGTACGTGATCTCACATCTTAAAGTGTCAAACCAAAGCTTTAACCAACCATTAAGGTAGGCAAAACCAAGCTGAAATATGCTGTCATAATAATAACCAATAGTCAATATTTCCCGTCTATACATTCCCTTGCATCGATGTCCAATTAAGAAGTGTGATATTTGTGTCCAAAGATGCAAATTCAGAAGCATATGCTCTCGGCCTCATCAATGACTGAATAAAACATCAGCTGAGAGGCACAGAAGGCTCGTGTGTGAGCGACGTCTTCGTCCTGTCATGCCGCTCTCTGCACTTTTGACAACACATTCAAATCTCTGGGACAGTCGGGCCAATGTTAGACTTCAAATGAACTACGAAACGACCTGCAAATAACAGCCGGTTGAGAGTTGCCTCCCCCTGTGACTTTGGATGAAAGACTTTTAACCCCTCGTTAGAAGGGAGGAGTGAAGAAAGCATAATCTATGATCCTGGTGTTTCCAGAATGTTTAAAAAGGTCAATATGCTGATATTTTTGACAGCACTTGACCTTTTGGTGAAAAAAGTAACAAAACCATTGGAATTGAAATAACTTCCTCTTTGTTTAGTGCTGCCACATAATGTATCACAGTCAGAACCATGGTGCCTCTCCACAACATCTCCATCATCAGTGACTGGACTGTAAAACCTTCAAATCTACGTAAAATCAAAAAATCCCCACTGAATTGAGCCTGTCAGCACTTTCAATGGGTTCTCATCTCAGTACTATATGCCTCAGCTGTTGCTCATGGCTAATGGAGGGGCATGAAAAGTCGTCACCACAGCAGGCAAATTACAGCCAAGGGGCAGCCACGCAACAACACTTTCTGAGTTAAATTAACACCATATAGCACTTATGTCCACTCTGGCAACAGTTATAAAAGACTTTTAGGGGGCATGCATCTACGATATATGAAATGGTGAGGATGGATAATTAAGACGTTTTTGTCTTAATTATCCTCCCGCGGGGTATCAATTCAGTGTAGCCGGAAACCTACAAAGTTAGTAAACAGTTTCATAAAATTACTATCAGTCTATAACCAAAAATATGGATTTTTTTTTATATCAGTAATTAAAGTAACCAATTTTATGATTATATAAAATATAATTGAATCAAAGATTTAATTAATAATCTGAATGGTTTTGGAGTCCTAAATAGGTCATTTTGACTCAGACGCCCACGTTATGCAGCACGAAAACAGACAACGGGTTTAACAAATGGATTTATTAAACAAACAAATGCAGAACGTACAAACTATGGGAAGTTAACAGTGGTTATGCATAAGCACGTATGCGCGTGCATCTGCGCGCATGTTGGATGCACATACGTGCTCGAGAGCATGTTTTTCCCTGTCCCAGGACAAAGAGAGAAGTGGAGACGACACGCTGGCCGCGTCTATATTTCGCAATGAATATATAGGTAGGCCTATGTGTGACAGTTGAAGGGTCCTGTCACTTGTCTCCCTAGTAATGAATATATTTGGCGGCGTAGGCCTATTACCTGGGAGTCTGGAGGTTCAAGTCCCCGCCTGGGCCTTCCTTCGGTCTGCCATATATGTGTGGCTGGATAACTCCGTGTAGCTTCAACAAAGTCCGAGAAGAGAATCTAGCCTCAGCTCATATGCGATTCATATCACTAATCTGGCTATCCATCCGCTACCATCTATACTCCAGCAAGCATGTTGTTGGGTCTCACTTTATTTTGATGGTCCCTTTGTGGATGCTCAACAGACTAGAAAAAACATGTTAACTTTATAATGGTTGACTTTCAACAAAGGATGATTTGTAGCCAGTTCAAATGTTATAACAAAAAGATCATCATACTATCTACAGACTATCTTAGACAAAACCTAAATATTTGTGTTGACAATCTACAGTGACATGTTCAGAGATGCTCAAAAACATTCAAAATCAGTAGACATGTTATTGATGTCAACATCTGCAATATTAACCTGTTCTATTGATTCTGTTGATAGTTTGTTGAGGGCCTGATCATCTGCTGATACCAGGTTAAAGTTTCTTGAGCATATATTAGCATCATACTGTAGATCGTCAACATAAGGATTAAGGTCACGTGTAAGACACTTAGTAGACGGTGTGATGATGTGTTTGCTTATAGTATTTGAACTGTCTACAAATCATCCTTTGTTGAAAGTCAACCTTTATGTTGTTGACACGTTATTTCCTGTTTGTTGAGCATCTACAGAGGGACCATCAAAATAAAGTGTTACCGTTAGTTGCAGCATTATGAAGTTTGCTAGTGGGAGACAGAAAGATTATATATGCAGTTGTCCTCAATCTGGCAATGGTTAACAAACTCGTCAAAAAAACGGACACAACAGCAATAGTTCAATCAGTTGAGGGCAAACCAAAATGCAACGCAGTCTCAGTGAAAACAAAACTAAATGGCACTACTGCCTGGAAAGTTTAGTCAGTCTTACTGAGCCTTGACTGCCTCTCGTGATCCGTTGAACGATGCAGTCGTGGCATGGAGGTCACGCAGGGATCCAAGGTCCTGTGTCCACACCGAGTAGTGATGCCATTCCGCTGTATTAGTCGCCAAAAGTAATGTCTGAGTTCAACAGAGTTGTGAGGACTCATGAGGTAGTTAGGCCAAATTAAACTGCATGATGTGTGTGAGTTCCACACACAAACATCATCCTTACGCTTAGTGTGTCTTAGGCAACGGAGGAAGAAAGGGTGGGATGTTGTGTCCTGGACGTATGCTGGGGAATGTTTTCCGTTTTGGGGTCTGCTGTGCTCGTTTCTCCGTCTGCGGTGATCCCGTTGATGGGGAACCGACTGATTGGACCGGACAGAGCTCGAATGTCATAAATATCTGCGCCATAGTCCAAAGACAGACTTTTTATCTCGTCCCCAGACCACGCAGTTGTCGTCATTTCCGAGTATACCTATTAGTATTTGATGACCCTTGTGGTACTCCCTGTGTTCACCGTATATTTAGTGAGCTTCTCGCAAACACCTGGGTACAGCGAATATTGTGAGTATGTTGCAAGCCATATATTCAGCATATATTTTGTGAACTTGTCACAAGAGCTGGAAGGGGTGGGTGCTGTTTTAGTTGTTTGTTTTCTCCTGGTTATGTTGAGGGAGGAAAGTTAATGTCTTTGATTTTTGGTGAGGTTAGCAATACTGTTTTATTTTCAGACTATTTGTTTGTTGTTTTGGCATGGCCCACTCCGGAGACTTATAGCTCATTTTGATAGGGTAAAGCACGGTTTGTAAGCACTATAATAAATACTCCACTAACTTTCATCATATATAGTGAGATTAGCTCCATTTCTGGGGACGAGAGAGGGGAGCCTCACCCACAGCTACTCTTATGTACAGCTTGACCCAAGACTAGGCTGTAACAGGGCAAAGTGAATGGAGCAAAATAGAGAAAGCTTGAGTGGGTGCACTCTTTTTATTAAAACCTGATTGGAGGAAGGGACTCTTCACACCTTTGCTGTGTGATGACAATGCATTGCCTGCGCAGGTGATGTCATCACGCGTCTTGCACGTTCTATGGAGTTCTAAACGATAGTGAACCAGACCACGCCTAAATACTTTGCTCCATTTATGCACGTCCGAACCAACTAGCCTATTTATACCGCCTTCATTCAACAATCCTCATCTGTCTTGTTCGACGTCTTTCCTTCCTATACCCTAATATTTTTCTCTCATCCTACCTCACTAGGAACCCTGGGGGACTTACACAGCCTTTATGACTCTGAAAAGAGACACAACATCCACCCTGAGTCTCTTCGCCTGGGGCTTCCCGCTATCCTGCACTGGTCTCCAACTTGAGTCCATTTCATCCTTCATCAGTACAAATTCCCATGCTTATTCGATTCAATAAATATCATTACCGCTATTTGAGGTGTGGTCTGGAATTCATTGATTAAGACATAGGCATTGTTATGTATAAACTGTCAGCTTACCGTTGGTACCTACAGAATTAATTTGGCTTGGTGAAAAAAAATTCTGCTTTGCAGGTATAAGGAAATGTTTCATATGCAAATACTCTAAAACATTGCAGACTGTCACATTGTAAGCTCAGATGATATGGGCCCCACATTCAATTCCTCCGGGATAATTTAGGATGTGTTATAACTTTGGCTTACGTAGGATTAATGTACTTAAAAACTGAGATTGCATTCCTGTAACTGAGGTATTTCTCGGTTCATTGGCCGATTGGTTTCTATATGTGGATGGCATTGTCTCTATTTAGGCTCTCCTACTGTGATTGGATGGATTATTCCAAGTCAGCGATGCAATTAGAGAGCGTGTGATGCCACCAGACACTTCATGAAATGAAGTTACGAACAGCCCTGTGGAGTGCCACAGTATGCAGGTGGAAATGGAGATGAACTTGGGAATGGTTATTTTTAAATCTCTATCTGTGAGTAGTTATTACATTCCTTGCTTCATTCCCACAGTGAACTGTACAGAAATTGACCAGTGGCTACAATAACGTACAGTATGCCAAAACCAGTTCAATAGTGGCCAGACTATATTGCAACACAATATGTTACTTTCCCTTAAACCTAGTGTAACCCATGTAATCATCCAAATGATTCAATCAGTCAGTCCTTTGTCTTCATAAAATGAAACATTACAGCTTGAAATTCCACAAGTGTCCTTCATTAACATACCTCACTGCCATATGTTTTAGAGACTTCATTGCTATAAAGGTATATAGGTAATTAAGTCATTTGATTGAGCCAGAGTAACCATCTGTCACACAAATACAGCACACACAGCTGTCTCCCACAAAGTACATTTGATACTTTTCTTTATGGATACAGCAGGATACAGGGAGATTTTATAGTCAAAGCACGATATGATTTCCCTGAGCCTAAACCATTGCTTTACTATGCCAGATTTATTTCCTTGGTAATGATAGTTTGTAACTCGCAAACCCTGCTAATGTAGTACCAATCCTTATGTACTGTATCCCATCCTCACATTCCTCCTTCAGTTGGCTGCATGGTTTTTGAATAAAACAGATAAATACAAAAGGATCACACATAGAAACATAGATCACACATTTTTTTTTTTTTTTACATTAGCCCATACAGGTATATAAGCTTGGTATTACTGAGGTGAACAGAGTCACTGGTTATCCGTGCCTCATAGTGTTGACTGAGTGTAGCTGTTTTACAATATTTTTTTCAAGGTGACTTTGCCCTTAAGAACACAACTGTTCTGCTCTGTTGTTAACAGTTGTCCTACTTGATGAAAAATGTCGACTGTTGAATGTTGACTCTACATAATAACTGGCTTGTTTTATCAAAGGTAAAAGAATGTACCAAGAGGGCAAGAATGTTATTTGTCCTAAAATTTTAACTACAATGCCATTTTTAATGTGAATGCACTGGTATTAAATGTGGATTTGCATTGCCCTGGAAGACCCAGTAATGATTGGCATGAGAATACATACTAATGTGTGAGTGTATGTATTTACATGCACACAAATGCGAGCGCACACATTCACATGCTCAATGTAAGACAGGAAGTCATTGCCTATTTATAGCGCGTCTTCCTGTCCGATAACAAGTCCTCTCTGCCTGGAGTAACAGGGGCCATTGTTGCTTTGATGTTGTTTGGTTCTCAAGAATTCAGTCCTGTTATACGATTAAAATGTAACACAGCCTCCACCCTTTCCATGTTACCCTTGAATATCATCAAATTTTTACCCAGTTTTAAGTTTGTTTGTAAGATCAGGGTCACTGCTGTGCAAAACTGTCAAATTACACGGGGTAAATAATATCTCCAGGAGAGCGTAGCTTTGAGTGACATCACGGTACACAATGCGGTGGCTGGAACAATTAATTCTTCTGTCAACAGACACAAGGCTCATCTCCACAGATTTGACAAGGAAAAGTATGGGATTTTATCATCAACACAAATGTTCCCAAAGTGTTAGACGTTAGAATTTCTAGCACCACTCTCTCTCCCTTTGTTCTTCTCCGTGAAGTGGATCTGATTAGCAGCGGGTGTTCCTCTGTATACCTTTCTAAGACCCAGAGAGCCTTCAGCCTGTGCTCCTGCAGTATAAGCGGAGTGCGTAGATCTTCTTTTAGCATGGTAACCATGGCATTGAACTGCAAATATCAAACACTCCAACCAGCATCAGACCTCATAATCAGGATCACAAACTGAGGAGTCCACATATTGCTAAATCACCAAATTGGTATACTTGAAGCACATTGTCTCAGTCCTTGAGTTTGTGTTAAAAGTGACTACGATATGATGCAATGTTATTATGCCATGATATATTGACTCTACAACTGTGTGAGGATGTCTGTATAACACTCGCATTCCAAATGCATTGAATTCGTTTGACAATCCTGCCTGTACTAAGTGAAGAATGGGTTGCAGTGACAGTGTTTACGACTGCATAATTGAAACCACTCGAGCTATATTTTACTGGTAATCATTATGAACTACCTTAAAGCAAACAACTCAACCTGAAAAAAGACAACTACCTTAATCCAGTAAGCAATGCCTCTGTGGGAAAACTAAGAAGTAGCTTCTATTTTGGTTTCTGAAATGGCAAAGGCTGTGCCTGTACAAAAACACTGTTACCCTTGTAAAGCTGTCGGACACCTGGTTTTATCTGCTGAACTCGCCACACATAAAGGCCTGGAGCCCTTTACTTCCACTACCTCTTGCTTGGTAGGGTTAGGTACCCACTCCCAGATTCATGGAAAAGAATAAAATAAAATAATGAAGTTGACCCAATCAAAAACGGGCTGGTTGAGCTTAAGAAGAACTCGCTTTCATGCAATTTATAGCAAGTGAATAAAAAAGCCACGCTACTCTCTTCTTTAAAAGATAGGTTTTATGTAAATTTTCAGTTTGTTCCAATGCACAATATATGTTTATCTCTGGACAATTCAAGGTTATTTTCAAAATTTGTCTTTGTTTCATGTTTACTTTTGCCTTTAGTCCAACATCCCTAACAAAGGGACAATGGACTATTGGGATTATGTGGTGTCTGGGATCCGTTGTCCATCTGTCCGTCATCGCAGTCGTCGTCGTGAGCAGTTTTTCAAGAATCTTCTTCTCCGACACCGTCAGCCAGAATAATTCCATATTTGTTATTATAGAGCATCCTTGTGAAAAGGTCTACTGAGTTAATTCAAAGAATTTGAAAAATTGATTTTTTTATTGAATATTCTGTTCAACACTGGGAATATTTCAATAGGCTATAAGGTGTTCTGACCTTTGACCTTGAAAGTGCTCATTTGTAAACAAAAAGTTCTTTTTAATATAGTACTTTTGTAAATAATCAAGATGGCTGGCACTGATGTTGAGCCATCTGTTGAATCTTCACACGCGACAGTATGAAACACATCAGACGGGTTAGTTTCCTAAAAGAAGAACAGACAATTGCAGTTAAAGCTTCAGTTGATAAGAGAGATGCGTTTGCTGTACTTCTGATGGAAGTTAGTAAAAACTGAGTTACCGACTGGCCGCTCATTGCCAGAAAGACAAAAATTGCCACAGTGAAAACTCAGTGGCTACTGTACATGTTACAAATGGTAAAGTTAAGAGTTAGCCACTAAATCATATCATGCCAAATGAGAGAGTATTATGTTTTACAAAAAAATATATGAATTGGATGTTGGAACTAACTACCTAGCCTAGTAAGCTAGCTTGCCAACGTCAGTAGAAGCATTGAGTTAGCATCATTATGACCGCCATTACAAACAAAGCAGCCGGTCGCGATCCACACTGCTCTTGGAATTAATGTTAGCAGTAGCTCGCTAGCTACCCTAAACTATGAATCAGTGGTAGCTAACAAGCTAACATTTCATCTGTGCTGGGTTGTTCACATTCTGTTTCTATGATTGGTTGAAGGTGTATACAATTACATTATTTTGGTCTAAGACTGCTGATAATGCCCTTTGGAAACCTAGAATGAACTGAGAGGCTCCAGTCTAAATTGCATTCGCAGATTGGTCTGGTGAATCCGGGCTAGTTCTTTCACACATATAACTGAAACAAGTTCAGGTTCAAAATTCAATTCCGAAATTTGAAACTGGTGATCTTAAACAGGTGAGCTATTTGTGTTAAAAAGGAGCCTCCGGAAAAGGCCTAGTTCCCCAATAGCAGGGCTCCCCAATTTTGGCCATCGAATCCAAATCCAGCCCTGGTTTTCTCTCATTCCAGGCAATGAACTAAAACAATTGTCGCCTCCATTGGCCAGACTGTCATCACACCTGACTTCCAGATGAAGGGATGGTGGAAAACCAGCAGTTCTTGGCCTTCGAGGACCGTGATTTTGGGATCCCTGTTCACCAATTTGCCAGCAGATGTGTAGGCTCATAATATTTCACTTTCTCCAAAGAAAATTGGTAGGATTTTGCATATTTCATTCACTACAGTGCATAATTTAATGTAAAAATGGAAAGAATCCAGTCAAATCTGGGTGCATGAAGGGCAAGGCCAAAAACCACTCCTGAATGCATATATGATCCTTCAGATGTCACTGTCTTAAGAACCATCATGCAACTGAGTTGGAGTCAGAGTCAGTTTAATTCCCATTTGTAGTAGAAACCTCATTGGAATTGGGGTGCAAAAGCTCAAAAACACGTCAAATCATGCAAAACAGGATAAACAGTTGGCCTATCCGCTTAAAAACTGATGACTAAACAGGATAAAATAAAGCTGCTTAGAGTGCAATGGGATAGTCACATAACTGAGACAGATATCATGGCATGGGCTCAAATGTACTTTGGCGCACTTTCGTCTACCAAGACCAAAGCCAAAGTTTTATTATGCCCTGCCAAAGCTAAATATCAGCATTGTCCAAAATTGCCACCAACTTCTCTGGGCTTGGTGTTATTTAAGATAGACTGTAGTAGTGGAATTGTGTTTTGTGGTCAGACAAGTCAAAATTTATACTGGTTTTTTGAAGAAAAAAAAAAAAACAGCCACCATGTTCTCCGGACTAAAGGCAATGAGGACAGCCCAACTTTTTTATCAGCCTCACCTGCAAAAATCAGTGTCTTTCATGTTTGGGGGTGTGCAATTGGATAGACCATATAACTGCGATGAATAGCATGGCATGGGAGACTTCCACACTTGCATGGGTGCCATTAATGCAGAAATATATGTGCAAATTTTGGAGCAACATAAGTTTTCTGCTCTAGGGACATCCCAACATTTTCCTACAAGACCCCGTGTAAGTAGCCAGTCAAGTGCTAGATTGGTTAGCCTCTCTGAATGAGAATATATGGTGCATTATGAGGCGAAATATAGGGTAACAAAGGCCCTAGTAACAAAGAGTGACTGTGCAGCTGAAGACCCACACAATTAAGGAATGGGGGGAAATCCCGCTCCCTAGATTTGACCAACTGGTGTTTCAGTGCCCAAATGCTTAATGAGAGTGATTAAAAGACTTGGTGTCCCAGCCCTCATGTAAATTCCTATTGTTTCTCCTCCCATAAAGCATTTTGCATATCTCTTAGATTTTTTTGTCTCTTTTTATTAGTTTGGCGCCCTGCATGCCTCCCCTGCCAGTTGTTGAGCATTTCCGTTTCCTAACTCCTAATTGTTTCTGTGGTGTATTGATAGCCTTATTTTGAGTCTGTCAAGTTGCTGGATTATACCTTACTATATCCCCTACAACAACTAGTCAGAATCTTCTTTGTCTAGAGTATATTGTCTTCAGAAATTATTGTAATTTTTAATGATAGCGAAATACAGAAGTATTCATCTTAACCTTTTTACCAGGGACAAGTTCCCAAGCCTATTTCCCAGTCTGCAGGATTGGGATCACGTTCCTGTGAACCCACCTCTTCAGTCTGTTCCTCTGCTCAATTTATTAGGAACATGTCCCAAGCATTCTGCAATTATCAGGATTGGGACTGTGTTCCCGCTAAAACTCTCCAGACCTACTGTCTGACAGTTCTGCTCTGACAAGGGTGATCTCTATATGGCTCCTCCCCCGGGACGCCACTGGCTGGTGTGGGACACGCCTCTTTCCCAAGGTCATTACTATCTGAACTGAGCCATTATACTCATGGTTTTATCCCTATCTGTCAGTACTGTATTCCTGTCAATAAACCCTACTGTTGGATTTTACTCTGCCTCTGCATGTGGTTCCATGTCTGGATCACATGGTGACTTTACAAATTGGTTAACAGTCAAATTTGCCAGCTTTTTTGGACTCTGTTGCAGGCATGACGTTGTGTATCTTCAATTTGCAACTGAGTGGCACAGTGGGGACCACTGCCGCCTAACAGCAAGAAGGTTGTGGGATCAAATCTGGCCTGGGGCCTTTCTGAGTGGAATTTGCTGGTTCTCCCTGTCTTCGCACGGGTTTGCTCTGGGTACTCCAGTTTCCTCCCACAGTCCAAACACATGCAAGCTTGGCTAATTGAAGAATCTGAATTTCCCATTTGGTATGAATGAATCATGGTTCGACTGGTGACATGAGATAGCTGAAAAATTGCTGAAAGTGTTGTTAAACAACAAAAAAATCAATCTATTGGCCACTAAATTCATGTTAAAACAAACAATGTGCTTTTTTCATCATAAATAAAGGGTGAATAGACTTTTCAGATCTGTCCTTTTTGATTTGATGTGTATTTTCCATAATTGGGGTTGTAGATAAGTATTTCTTGTACCAGGTATAGTTGCTCCCAGCCATGTTTTCAGCCTCTTGCACTTGCAAGATGAACCAGCCCCATAGTAAAGAAAATAAAACCCTTATTAACCGGTTTGCCGTTTAAATGTTTTAGTCTTACTGAAATCAGCAAACAATACATTTTATTGAAGCAAATCTGTAGTGACTTTTGTGAAACTTGTTTCATGTTGTACATGTTTAATGTCAGAGAAAAGGCAAGAAAAGTGGCTATAGGGTAGTCATTGGTCATGGGGTTAAAAATCCATTACTTTATATTCTTTTTGCTCATAAAAGGTACTTATTTTCACAAGGAGTGAACTATTGTACCTTTCAAACTAGATTTTGGAAATGTACTCCTTTAAGAAGAGAAATATTTCTCTTATGTAGTTTTATTTCAGACTGTGGCTGCACTGTGTTGAAGGGGCTTTGCCCCAATGACTGACCATGTGGAAAAGTCTTCTAAATTCAAACAGAGCCAGCTTTTCTCTGCGCTGTGTGACAATGATGAATGCGGAACATGAGACACATTAATACGGGGGACTTTGGTCAATGTCAGCTCTTTCTTTACTGTGTCAAGTTAAACAAACAAAAATGGAGGAAATGGTAATTGCACCTACTGAGATAAGGCCCATCTAAGAGCCTCAAAGGGTGCCAGTTTGTGGATATGCACTGTTATTGGCTGAAAATGGTTGCCACTTTGGAGGACTACCAGTCAATTTAAAAAAGGAAGTTCAGTCTTTGCCCTGACAATTTTTTAAGCCTTACTGTGATCATGCTGGCATTGCAGTCATGATCATGGCATGGCCTCCTTCATGACAGCTTATAACAGCATTATAGTTGTCAGTACTGGCTTTCCTGGCTTGTGTCATTATGAGGGTTTGTCTTGTCTTCAAACGTCGCTGGTTTGTCTTGGCTTGTTTGCTCATGTTCTTTTGAAGCCCTCCATCTGAAAGAGGACATGATAGGATCTTTGTCAAGCCCTTTGTCAAACAATTATCCCATTTGCATCACCGCTATAATCTTAGTTAATGAAGTAATTGCCACTCATTAAGCACAAATAATGACTGAGAGCAGTGTTTACAACTGACACTTTCTTATTTAATTCAGTTACATTCAGAAGAACATAAGTTTCAGAAAAGAATTGTATCGTTTAAGATCAAATTTTATTAATTTAAATCTGAATGTAAGTGATAGATCAGATTTGTTTTCACAAATGAATTCAATGCATGGTGATTAAATATTTAAAAAAAATGCTTCTCTCTAAATGTTTATCAGCAAAATTTCAAGAAAATCAGTTTTTGAAAATAAAATGAAACATGGATCCAACCAGCAACTTTTCATTGCATTACACTACTGTACATGATATTTTGCATTGAACAGCGTTTGAATTGAAAAAATGTTTGGCCTCCATTGGCTTAACTCAAAGGACATTTCATACAAGAAGTAGAAACACTGCAAAATAATACTTCAGTTTCATAGGAAGCCAGGAGTTAAAAATACAATGGAACTGGAAGGAGCCCATAGTTGCAATGAGATGGGTGGCATTTTTCTTAACTGTGCCATGCCTACTGTGTGACCTTAAACAGTATTTTCTATGACAAACACCCAGCCTTTTGCTATAATTGGCAAAATAATTTTTAAAAATGCTTTAAAAAGGGCCATTTTTTTTGCTCCTTGCCTCGCAGTTTTGGAGGCATCTTAAAAATTATTCAGGCATTGTTTTCCCCCAGCCCTGTTTATTTTCCAGCCCTGGTATAAAGTCTATATTGAGTGTATGCTGTATTTTGCTTTTAACACATGGGCTATCAAATGTCCCTCGACCAGAAGTTCTCCAAACAGCAGGATAACAGATACTTTTATGAGTAACACAAAAATTGTATGTGTGATGTTCAAAAACATGCCCTAAAACTGAAATAACACAAAAAGCCCAAAAGATAGTTATCCCTTTCGACATGGCCCCATTCAACTTTCATATCGGACAGGAACGGTCATAATCATAAGCTAAGAGCCAAGGTGCATGTTTTTAGTGAGTGAGGATAATGAGATGAAGCCTGCAACCATCCTCAAACTGAACATTGAAATTTTGCGTATCCAGAAGTGAGATACTCACTGCCCGAATGAGCTAAAATTACGGTGTAAATCCAGACTGTGACGCACCTGGGATTCCATAAAAACACAGAGTGCCTCTTCGTTTGTAAAGAGCAGTGTGATCAGGTGTTGGCTCTCCAGCAGTCAAGCTGCATTCCAATAGCAGCACAAGAGAGTCTACCTTGCAGGGCAGGGCCTCATTTGCAAAGGGTGTAAGCAGATGGCTGGACATGACTGCTCTCACTCTTGCGCGCATACAAGCACACATGCATATCTGAATACATGCACTTAAATGCCCAAACACACGGATGTACGCAAGCGCATGGACACTCATGCACACACACACACACACACACACACATGCAAACATGCACTCACACACGCAGACACACAGACACGTGCAGTTAAAAGAAAAAGCACTTCTAAGCTTCACAAATACCCTCGGCAAGATAACTAGAGTGGACTAGAAAGAGGGAATTTTTTTTTTCTATTCATCTGCTTACACATGCATGTCTTCATGTAACTTCCGACAATATTATTTTGAAAATTTACTTGGTAAAAAAGCATTTTATCTCCCAGTGAAAGTAAATAACAAGAGCACAAAGTGAGAGCGGTAAAATAGTGGAGGCGCAATCTTAAATGAGAAAACTGTTCTCGGCTAAATTATTTGGTGATGACTAAATGGCTAAAGGGTCAGTTGTTCTGCAGAAACAAGGGTAACTAATGGCTTCTTCAGAATGCTGTAGACTGTAATATTTAAATAATAAAAGCATATAAGTGTAATTAAGACTCTGATAAGATATGCAGCGCTTTACATGGCACAGGGTAACTTTGTGTCTTACTCCACAGAAGGCTTAATTGGTGTCCACTTCTATTTACATATTTATGGGTGTTCTTTTTCTTTTTAAATGACTCTAAATGATAAATATTTATTTGATCAATGTCCTTGGCGTCAGATGAGGAAAACAAATCAACTATAAACCTGCGTAAATATTCTGAAAGCTTATTGAGTAGGTGAACATGATTGGTTCTTGGATGTCTTACCGAGTCACATGATCTTATTATGCTGAATGCGATGGAGTATTGTGTTTGAAGCTGGCTTTTAATTTCTCTATCTGTCTGAGCACTTGGTGTTTTTATTACGATTAATTTATTACTCGTGGTATGCCGGGTGAGCCACTTGCATTTATAGAGTAATAAGGGAATGTATTAAATGTGCCTTGCTTCCAAATCCAGTTTGAATTGAAAGCATGAATCAACGGGACTGATTAAACCATACAGTCTCCGGCTTTTAACCATGCTTAATTTCACAGGATCTATAAATAATACAATTATTGTCTCATGGAGGCTCAAAGTAAAGATTTTATATGTTTGGTTCCGGAGTGATAATTAAAAAAGGCCTTTTCATATTTTCCAAATATTTTCGAATGTATGTTTTGTGTTAATTTTATTTTCATTCCAGTGCAATGAT